>OX463227.1:166493509-166938509 GCA_949820135.1 Sylvilagus floridanus | reverse complement strand
TGTTAAGGTTAGGGTTAGATTTCGGGTCGGTTTCGCGTTAGGGTTAGGGTTAGTGTTAAGGTTAGGGTTAGGTTTCGGGTTCGGCTTAAGGCTAGGGTTAGGGTTAGTGCTAGGGCTAGGGTTAGGGTTAGGGTTAGGGCTAGGGCTAGGGTTCGGTTTAGGATTAGGGTTAGTGTTAGGTCTTGGATTAGGGTTAGGTCTTGGGTTAGGGTTACGGTTAGGGTTGGGGCTATGATTAGGGTTAGGGCTAGGGCTAGGGATAGGGCTAGGGTTAGTGTTAGGATTAGGGTTAGGGCTAGGGCTAGGGCTAGGGTTAGGGTTAGCGTTAGGTTTAGGGTTAGGGCTAGGGTTAGAGTTAGGGTTAGGGTTAAGGCTTGGGCCAGGGTCAGGGCTAGGGTTAGGGTTAGGGTTAGGGTTAGGTTTAGGGCTAGTGCTAGGGTTAGGGTAAGGTTTAGGGCTAGGGTCAGGGTCAGGGCTAGTGTTAGGGCTAGGGGTAGGGTTTGGGTTAGGTTAGGTCTAGGGCTAGGGTTAGGTTTAGGATGATTGTTAGTGTTAGGTCTAGGGTTAGGGTTAGGGCTAGGGGTAGGGTTAGGGTTAGGGCTAGGATTAGCATTAGGGCTAGTGTTGTGTTAACAATTAGGACTATACTAAGTGTAAGGTAATTGTTAAGTTTAGGTGTAGGATTAGGGTTAGGTTTAGGGTTATGGCTAGGGGTAGGGTCAGGGTTAGGGCTAGGCTTATCTTTAGGGCTAGTGTTGTGTTAACATTAGGACCATGACAAAGTGTAATGCTATGGTTAAGGTTAGGTGTAGGATTAGGGTTAGGGTTAGGTTTCGGGTTTGTGTTCGGGTTTGGGTTAGGGTTAGGGTTAGGTTTCGTGTTCAGGATTCAGGTTAGGGTTAAGGTTAGGATTAGTTTTTGGGTTCGGGTTCACATTAGGGTTAGGGTTAGTGTTAGTGTTCGGATTCGGATTAGGTTTAGGGCTAGGGTTGGGTTTAGGTTTAGGTTTATGCCTAGGGCTAGGTTTTGGGTTAGGTTTATGGCTAGGGCGAGGGCTAGGGCTAGGGCTATGGCTAGGGTTAGGGTTAGGATTACGGTTAGGGCTAGGGGTAGGGTTAGGGTTAGGGCTAGGGTTAGCTTTAGGGCTAGTGTTGTGTTAACAGTTAGGAATATGACTAAGTCAAAGGCTATGGTTAAGGTTAGGTGTAGGATTAGGGTTAGGGTTAGCGTTAGGGTTCGATTTCGGGTTCGGGTTAGGGTTATGGTTCGGTTTAGGGTTAGGGTTAGGTTTGGTGTTGGTGTTGGGGTTGGGGTTGGAGCTGGGTTGATGTTGGAGGTAGAGTTAGGGTTGGAATTGGGTTTGGGGTTGGGGTTAGGTTTTGCGTTAGGGCTAGGGCTAGGGTAGGGTTATGGTTAGGCTTAGGGATAGGGTTAGGGTTAGCTTTAGGGCTAGTGTTGTGTTAACAGTTAGGGCTATGACTAAGTCTAAGGTTATGGTTAAGGTTATGTGTAGGATTAGGTTTAGGGTTAAGGTTAGGCTTAGGGCTAGGGCTAGGGCTAGGGTTAGGTTTAGGGCTAGGGCTATGGTTAGGGTTAGGGTTTGGTTAGGGTTAGGGCTAGGGCTAGGGTTATGTTTAGGGTTAGGGTTAGGACTAGGTTTAGGGTTAGGGTTAAGACTATGTCCATGGTCAGGGCTATGGTTAGGGTTAGGTTTAGTGTTAGGGCTAGGGCTAGGGCTAGGGCTAGGGTAAGTGTTAGGGTTAGGGCTAGGGCTAGGGTTACGGTTATGTTTAGCGTTAGGGTTAGGGCTAGGGTTAGTGTTAAGTTTAGTGTTAGGTTAAGGACTAGGGCTAGGGTTAGAGTTAGGATTAGGGCTAGTGCTAGGACTAGGGCTAGGGCTAGGGTTAGGTTTAGTGTTAGGGCTAGGGATAGGGATAGGTTTAGGATTAGGGTTAGTGTTAGGGCTTGGGTTAGGTTTGGTGTTAGGGCTAGGGTTAGCTTTAGGGCTAGTGTTGAGTTAACACTTAGGACTATGACTAAGTCTAAGGCTATGGTTAAGGTTAAGTGTAGGATTAGGGTTAGGATTAAGGTTAGGTTTATGTTTCGATTTCGGGTTAGGGTTCGCGTTCAGGTTTGGGTTAGGGTTAAGGTTCGGGTTTGAATTCGGGATCAGGTTAAGGTTATTGTTATGGCTAGGGCTAGCGTTAGGGTTAGGGTTAGATTAGGGTTAGGGTTCGGGTTCGGGTAAGGGATAGGGCTACAGTTGGGGTTAGGGTTAGGGTTAGGTTTAGGGCCAGGGTTAGCTTTAGGCTTAGGGTTATGGCTTGGTTTAGAGTTAGGGTTAGAGCTATGTCTTGCGCTAGGGCTATGGTTAGGGTTAGGGTTAGGGCTAGGGCTAGGATTAAGGTTAAGTTGAAGGTTAGGGCTAGGGCTAGGGCTAATGCTAGGGCTAGGGTTAGGGTTGGGGTTAGGGTTAGGGCTAGGTCTAGGGCTAGAGTTAGGTTTAGGTTTAGGGTTAGGGCTAGGGCTAGCGTAGGTTTAGGGTTAGGATTAGAGTTTGGGCTAGGGTTCGGGTTAGGGCTAGTGTTACGGTACTGCCCAGGGTTAGGCTTAGGTCTAGGGTTAGGGTTATTGTTAGGGTTATGTCTAGGGCTAGGGCTAGGGCTAGTGTTAGGGTTAGGGTTAGGGATTGGGTTAGGGTTAGGGCTAGGGCTAGGGTTAGGGTTAGGGTTAGGGTTATGCCTAGGGCTAGGGTTAGGGTTAGGGTTAGGGCTACGGCTAGGTTTAGGGTTAGGGTTAGGGTAAGGGATAGGCTAGCGTTATGTTTAGGGTTAGGGTTAGAGTTTGGTCTAAGGTTAGGGTTAGGGCTAAGGTTAGGGTTAGTGTTGGGGTTAGGTCTAGGGCTAGTGCTAGGGTTAGGGTAAGGGCCAGAACTAGGGCTAGGCCTAGTTTTACAGTTAGGGCTAGGGCTAGGTTTAGGGTTACTGTTAGGGTTAGGGCTAGGGCTAGAGCAAGACTAGGGCTAGGGTTAGGGTTAGTGTTAGGTTTAGGGCTAGGGCAAGGGTTTGGTCTACGGTTAGGATTACGGTTAGGGCTAGGGCTAGGACTAGGGCTAGGGCTAGGGTTAGGTTAGGGCTAGGGTTAGCTTTAGGGATAGTGTTTTGTTAACAGGAATATGACTAAGTCTAAGGCTATGGTTAAGGACAGGTGTAGGATTAGGGTTTGGGTTAGGGTTAGGGTTAGCATTAGGGTTCGGTTTCTGGTTCTGTTTAGGGTTATGGTTCGAGTTATGGTTAGGGTTATTTTTGGTGTTGGGGTTGGGGTTGGGTTTGGAGCTGGGTTGGTGTTGGAGGTAGAGTTAGGGTTGGGGTTGGGGTTGGGGTTAGGGTTTGGGTTAGGGTTAGGGCTAGGGTTAGGGTTAGGGTTAGGGTTAGGCTTAGGGATAGGGTTAGGGTTAGCTTTAGGGATAGTGTTTTGTTAACAGGAATATGACTAAGTCTAAGGCTATGGTTAAGGATAGGTGTAGGATTAGGGTTAGGGTTAAGGTTAGGATTAGCGTTAGGGTTCTGTTTCGGGTTTGGGTTAGGGTTATGGTTCGAGTTATGGTTACGGTTTGTTTGGTGTTGGGGTTAGGATTGGGTTTGGAGCTGGGTTGGTGTTGGAGGTAGAGTTAGGGTTGGAATTGGGGTTGGGGTTGGGGTTAGGTTTTGGGTTAGGGTTAGGGCTAGGGTTAGGGTTAGGGTTAGGGTTAGGCTTAGGGATAGGGTTAGGGTTAGCTTTAGGGCTAGTGTTGTGTTAACAGTTAGGACTATGACTAAGTCTAAGGTTATGGTTAAGGTTAGGCGTAGGATTAGTGTTATGGTTAAGGTTAGG
The DNA here is from genome assembly GCA_949820135.1 of Sylvilagus floridanus. Taxonomy (NCBI): domain Eukaryota; kingdom Metazoa; phylum Chordata; class Mammalia; order Lagomorpha; family Leporidae; genus Sylvilagus; species Sylvilagus floridanus. The sequence continues at coordinate 166,934,636 of OX463227.1, read as the reverse complement.
CTTAGGGCTAGGGCTAGGGCTAGGGTTAGGGTTAGGGCTAGGGCTAGGGCTAGGTCTATGGTTAGGGTTAGGGTTTGGTTAGAGTTAGGGCTAGGGCTAGGGCTAGGGTTATGTTTAGGATTAGGGTTAGGGTTAGGACTAGGGTTAGGGTAAGGGTTAGGGTTAAGGCTACGGCCAGTGTCAGGGCTCGGGTTAGGGTTAGGGTTAGTGTTAGGGCTAGGGCTAGGGATAGGGATAGGTTTAGTGTTACAATTTGGGTTTGGTCGAGGGCTAGGGCTAGGGTTATGGTTATGTTTAGCATTAGGGTTAGGGCTAGGGTTAGGGTTAATTTTAGGGTTAGGGTTAGGGCTAGGGCTAGGGTTAGTGTTAGGATTAGGGCTAGTGCTAGGACTAGGGCTAGGGCTAGGGTTAGGTTTAGTGTTAGGGCTAGGGATAGGGATAGGTTTAGGATTAGTTTAGTGTTAGGGCTAGGGTTATGGTTAAGGCTTGGGTTAGTTTTGGTTTTAGGGCTAGGGTTAGCTTTAGGGCTAATGTTGTGTTAACACTTAAGACTATGACAAAGTCTAAGGCTATGGTTAAGGTTAGGTGTAGGATTAGGGTTAGGGTTAGGGTTAGGTTTAGATTTTGGGTTCGGTTTAGGGTTAGGGTTAGTGTTCGCATTTAGGTTCGGGTTCGGGTTCGGGTCGGGATAGGTTTAGGGTTATGATTATGGCTAGGTCTAGCGTAAGGGTTAGGGTTAGATTAGGGTTAGGTTTCGGGTTTGGGTTAGGTATAGGGCTAGGGTTGTGGTTAGGGTTAGGGTTAGGTTTAGGGTTCTGGGTAGCTTTAGTGTTAGGGTTAGGGCTAGGTTTAGAGTTGAGTTAGGGCTAGGTCTTGGGCTAGGGCTAGGGTTAGGGTTAGGGTTAGGGTTAGGGTTAGGGCTAGGGCTAGGGTTAGGTTAAGTTGAGGCCTAGGGCTAGGGCTAGGGCTAGGGTTAGGGTTAGGGTTAGGTTAGGGCTAGGGTTAGTTTTAGGTTTAGGGTTAGGGCTAGGGCTATCTTAGGTTTAGTGTTAGGGTTAGAGTTTGGGCTACGGTTAGCGTTAGGTCTAGTGTTATGATACGGGCCAGGGTTAGGCTTAGGTCTAGGGTTAGGGTTAGTGTTAGGGATAGGTCTAGGACTAGGACTAGGGCTAGTGTTAGGGTTAGGGTTTGGGTTAGGGTTAGGGCTAGGGCTAGGACTAGGGTTAGGGTTAGGGTTAGGCTTAGGGCTAGGGTTGGGTTAGTGTTAGGGCTACGGTTAAGTTTAGGGTTAGGGTTAGGGTAAGGGATAGGCTAGCGTTAGGTTTAGGGTTAGGGTTAGAGTTTGGTCTAGGGTTAGGTTTAGGGCTAGGGTTAAGGTACGGGCTAGGGTTAGGGTTAGTTCTAGGGTTTGGTTTAGTGTTAGGGTTAGGTGTAGGGCTAGGTCTAGGGTTATTGTTACAGTTCGGGCAAGGGTTAGGGCTAGGGCTATGGTTAGGGTTAAGGCTGTGGCTAGGTTTAGGGTTAGGTTTAGGGCTAGGGCTAGGGCTAGGGCTAGGACTAGTGTTAGGTTATGGTCTAGCGCTTGGGCCTGGCCTAGTTTTAGGGTTAGGGCTAGAGCTAGGTTTAGGGTTAGAGTTAGGGTTAGGGTTAGGTGTAAGGCTAGGTCTAGGGCTAGGGTTAGGGGTAGGGTTAGGGTTAGGGCTAGGGCTAGGGTTAGGGCTAGGGCTAGTGTTAGGGTATGGGCTAGCGCTAGGGCCTGGCCTAGTTTTAGGGTTAGGGCTAGAGCTAGGTTTAGGGTTAGAGTTAGGGTTAGGGTTAGGGGTAGGGCTAGGTCTAGGTCTAGGTCTAGGGTTAGGGTTAGGGGTAGGTTAGGTTTAGGGCTAGGGCAAGTGTTAGGTCTCGGTTAGGGTTAGGGTTAGGGTTATGGCTACGGCTAAGGTTATGGTTATTGTTAGTGTTAGGGCTAGGGCTAGGGTTAGGGTTAGGTTTAGGGCAGGGCTAAGGCTAGGGTTAGGGTTAGGGTAAAGGCTAGGGCTAGGGCTAGGGCTAGGGCTAGGGTTAGGGTTAGGGTTAGGTTTGTGGTTTGGGTGGAGTTGCATTGGGGTTAGGGTTATGGTTGGGGTTGGTGTATGGGTTGTGGTTGGGGTTAGGATTAGGGTAGGGTTAGAGCTAGGGCTAGGGTTGTGTTAGGGTAAGGGCTAGGGTTAGGTTTAGGGTTAGGGCTAGGCCTATGGTTAGGATAGGGTTAGTGTTAGGTTTAGTGCTAGGGCTAGTTTTAGGACTAGGGCTAGGTTTAGGGTTAGGGTTATGACTAGGGCTAGGATTAGGGATAGGGTTAGGGTTATGTCCAAGGCTAGGGGTAGTGTTAGGTTTTGGGCTAGGGCTAGGCCCGGGCTAGGGTTAAGGTTAGGGTTAGTGTTAGGGTTAGAGCTAGGCCTAGGGCTAGGGTTAGGGTTAGTGTTAGGGCTAGGGCTAGGATTAAATTTGGGTTTTGGGTTACGATTAGGGCTAGGTTTAGAGTTAGGGTTAGGGATTGTGCTAAGGCTAGGGCTGGGGTTAGTGTTAGGGTTAAGGCTAGGGATAGGGTTAGGATTAAGGTTAGGGCTAGGGCTAGGTTTAGGGTTAGGGCTAGGGCTAGGGCTAGGGCTAGGGTTAGGTTTAGGGTTAGGTCTAGGGCTAGGTTGAGGGTTAGGTTTAGGGCTAGGGTTAGTGTTAGGTTTAGGGCTACGGCTAGCGTTATGGTTAGGTTTTGGCCGTGGGCTGGTGCTAGGGTTAGGGTTAGGGTTAGGGTTAAGGCTAGGGCTAGGGTTAGGGTTAGTGTTAGGTTAGTGCTATGGCTAGGGCTAGGGTTATGGTTATGTTTATGGTTAGTGTTATGGCTAGGCCTATGGCTGGGGATAGGAATAGGGTTAGGGTTAGGGCTAGGGCTAGTGTTAGGGTTAGGGTTCGGGTTAGGATTAGGGCTAGGGCTAGGGTTAGGGTTAGTTTTAGGGCTAGGGCTAGGTTTAGGGTTAGTGTTAGGATTAGGGCTAGGGCTAGTGTTATGGTTAGGGCTCAGGTTAGGGTTAGGGTGTGATTTGGGTTTGGGGAGGGGTTGAGGTTGGGGTTAGTGTTAGAGTTTGGGTTTGGGTTGTGGTTAGGGTTAGGGTTAGGGTTAGAACTAGGGCTAGGTTTAGGGTTAGGGTTAGGGTTAGGGTTATGACTAGGGTTAGGTTTAGGGTTTTGACCAGGGCTAGGGTTAGGATTAGGTTTCCTGTTATGACTAGGCATAGGACTAGGGCTAGGCTTAGGGTTAGGGTTAGGGTTAGGTCTAGGGTTAGGGTTAGGTTAAGGGTGTGGGTTAGGTTTAGGGCTAGGATTAGGGTTCATTTTAGGGTTGGTTTTGGTGTTCTGGTTGGGGTTGGAGTTGGGCTGAGGTTAGTGTTAGGTTTAGGGTTAAGGCTAGGGCTACGGTTATGGTTAGGCTAGACCTAGGGCTATTCTAGGGCAAGGGATACGGCTAGGGCTAGGATTAGAGTTATGGTTACTGTTATGACTAGGCCTAGTACTAGGTATAGGGTTAGGGTTAGGTTAGGGCTAGGGCTAGGATTAGGGTTAAGTTGAATGTTAGGGCTAGGGCTATGGCTAGGGCTAGGGCTAGGGGTAGGGTTAGGGTTAGGTTTAGGGCTAGGTCTAGGTCTAGGGTTAGGTTTAGGTTTAGGGTTAGGGCTAGGGCTAGCGTAGGTTTAGGGTTAGGATTAGAGTTTGGGCTACGGTTAGGATTAGGGCTAGTGTTACAGTAAGGCCAGGGTTAGGCTTAGGTCTAGGGTTAGGGTTATTGTTAGGGATAGGTCTAGGGCTACCGCTAGGGCTAGTGTTAGGGATAGGATTTGGGATAGGGTTAGGGCTAGGGCTAGGGTTAGGGTTAGGGTTAGGGTTAGGGTTATGCCTAGGGCTAGGGTTAGGGTTAGTGTTAGGGTTAGGGTTAGGGCTACGGCTAGGTTTAGGGTTAGAGTTAGGGTAAGGGATAGGCTAGCATTATGTTTAGGGTTAGTGTTAGAGTTTGGTCTAAGGTTAGGGTTAGGGCTAGGGTTAGGGTTAGTGTTAGGGTTAGGTCTAGGGCTAGTGCTAGGGTTAGTGTTACGGTTCGGGTTTGGGTTAGTTCTAGGGCTAGGTTTAGGTTTAGGTCTGGGGCTAGGGTTAGGGTTAGGTTTAGGGCTAGGGCTAGGGTTAGAGCTAGGGTTAGGGTAAGGGCTAGCGCTAGGGCTAGGCCTAGTTTTAAGGTTAGGGCTAGGTCTAGGTTTAGGGTTAGAGTTAGGGTTAGGGCTAGGGCAAGGGTTTGGTCTACGGTTAGGATTACGGTTAGGGCTAGGGCTAGGGCTAGGACTAGGGCTAGGGCTAGGGTTAGGTTAGGTCTAGGTTTAGCTTTAGGGATAGTGTTTTGTTAACAGGAATATGACTAAGTCTAAGGCTATGGTTAAGGATAGGTGTAGGATTAGGGTTAGGGTTAAGGTTAGGATTAGCATTAGGGTTCGGTTTCTGGTTCTGTTTAGGGTTATGGTTCGAGTTATGGTTAGGGTTATGTTTGGTGTTGGGGTTGGGGTTGGGTTTGGAGCTGGGTTGGTGTTGGAGGTAGAGTTAGGGTTGGAATTGGGGTTGGGGTTGGGGTTAGGTTTTGGGTTAGGGTTAGGGTTAGGGTTAGGGTTAGGCTTAGGGATAGGGTTAGGGTTAGCTTTAGGGCTAGTGTTGTGTTAGCAGTTAGGACTATGACTAAGTCTAAGATTATGGTTAAGGTTAGGTGTAGGATTAGGGTTATGGTTAAGGTTAGTCTTAGGGCTAGGGCTAGGGATAGGGCTAGGGTTAGGGTTAGGCTTAGGGCTAGGTCTATGGTTAGGGTTAGGTTTTGTTTAGATTTAGGGCTAGGGCTAGGGTTATGTTTAGGTTTAGGGTTAGGGTTAGGACCAGGGTTAGGGTAAGTGTTCGGGTTAAGGCTACGGCCAGTGTCAGGGCTCGGGTTAGGGTTAGTGTTAGGGCTAGGGCTAGGGATAGGGATAGGTTTAGTGTTACAATTTGGGTTTGGTCGAGGGCTAGGGCTAGGGTTATGGTTATGTTTAGCGTTAGGGTTAGGGCTAGGGTTAGGGTTAATTTTAGGGTTAGGGTTAGGGCTAGGGCTAGGGTTAGTGTTAGGATTAGGGCTAGTGCTAGGACTAGGGCTAGGGCTAGGGTTAGGTTTAGTGTTAGGGCTAGGGATAGGGATAGGTTTAGGATTAGTTTAGTGTTAGGGCTAGGGTTATGGTTAGGGCTTGGGTTAGGTTTGGTGTTAGGGCTAGGGTTAGCTTTAGGGCTAATGTTGTGTTAACACTTAAGACTATGACTAAGTCTAAGGCTATGGTTAAGGTTAGGTGTAGGATTAGGGTTAGGGTTAGGTTTAGATTTTGGGTTCGGTTTAGGGTTAGGGTTAGTTTTCGCATTTAGGTTCGGGTTCGGGTTCGGGTCGGGAGAGGTTTAGGGTTATGATTATGGCTAGGTCTAGCATAAGGGTTAGGGTTAGATTAGGGTTAGGTTTCAGGTTTGGGTTAGGTATAGGGCTAGGGTTGTGGTTAGGGTTAGGGTTAGGGTTAGGGTTAGGGGTAGCTTTAGTGTTAGGGTTAGGGCTAGGTTTAGAGTTGGGTTAGGGCTAGGTCTTGGGCTAGGGCTAGGGTTAGGGTTAGGGTTAGGGTTAGGGTTAGGGCTAGGGCTAGGGCTAGGGTTAGGTTAAGTTGAGGTTTAGGCCTAGGGCTAGGGCTAGGGCTAGGGTTAGGGTTAGGGTTAGGGTTAGGGTGAGGGTTAGGATTAGGGTTAGGGGTAGCTTTAGTGTTAGGGTTAGGGCTAGGTTTAGAGTTGGGTTAGGGCTAGGTCTTGGGCTAGGGCTAGGGTTAGGGTTAGGGTTAGGGTTAGGGTTAGGGTTAAGTTTAGGGTTAGGGTTAGGGTAAGGGATAGGCTAGCGTTAGGTTTAGGGTTAGGGTTAGAGTTTGGTCTAGGGTTAGGTTTAGGGCTAGGGTTAAGGTACGGGCTAGGGTTAGGGTTAGTTCTAGGGTTTGGGTTAGTGTGAGGGTTAGGTGTAGGGCTAGGGCTAGGGTTATTGCTACAGTTTGGGCAAGGGTTAGGGCTAGGGCTATGGTTAGGGTTAAGGCTGTGGCTAGGTTTAGGGTTAAGTTTAGGGCTAGGGCTAGGGCTAATGTTAGGGTATGGTCTAGCGCTAGGGCCTGGCCTAGTTTTAGGGTTAGGGCTAGAGCTAGGTTTAGGGTTAGAGTTAGGGTTAGGGTTAGGTGTAGGGCTAGGTCTAGGGTTAGGGTTAGGGGTAGGGTTAGGGTTAGGGCTAGGGCTAGGGTTAGGGCTAGGGCTATGGTTAGGGTTAAGGCTGTGGCTAGGTTTAGGGTTAAGTTTAGGGCTAGGGCTAGGGCTAATGTTAGGGTATGGTCTAGTGCTAGGGCCTGGCCTAGTTTTAGGGTTAGGGCTAGAGCTAGGTTTAGAGTTAGAGTTAGGGTTAGGGTTAGGTGTAGGGCTAGGTCTAGGGCTAGGGTTAGGGGTAGGGTTAGGGTTAGGGCTAGGGCTAGGGTTAGGGCTAGGGCTAGTGTTAGGGTATGGGCTAGCGCTAGGGCCTGGCCTAGTTTTAGGGTTAGGGCTAGAGCTAGGTTTAGGGTTAGAGTTAGGGTTAGGGTTAGGGTTAGGGTTCGGTTTAGGGTTAGGTTTAGTGTTAGGTCTAGGGCTAGGTTTAGGGTTAGGTTTAGGGCTAGGGTTAGTGTTAGGTTTAGGGCTATGGCTAGCATTATGGTTAGGTTTTGGGGGTGGGCTGGTGCTAGGGTTAGGGTTAGGGTTACGGCTAGGACTAGGGTTAGGGTTAGTGTTAGGTTTAGTGCTATGGCTAGGGCTAGGGTTATGTTTATGTTTATGGTTAGTGTTATGGCTTGGGCTCTGGTTGGGGATAGGATTAGGCTTAGGGTTAGGGCTAGGGCTAGTGTTAGGTTTAGTGTTAGTGCTAGAGTTAGGGTTAGGCTAGGGTTACGGTTAGGGCTAGGTTTAGGTTTAGGGTTAGGTCTAGGGCTAGTGTTAGGGTTAGGGTTCGGGTTAGGATTAGGGCTAGGGCTAGGGTTAGGGTTAGGTTTAGGGCTAGGGCTAGGTTTAGGGTTAGTGTTAGGATTAGGGCTAGGGCTAGTGTTATGGTTAGGACTCGGGTTAGGTTTAGGGTGTGATTTGGGTTTGGGGAGGGGTTGAGGTTGGGGTTAGTGTTAGAGTTTGGGTTTGGGTTGTGGTTAGGGTTAGGGTTAGGGTTAGAGCTAGGGCTAGGTTTAGGGTTAGGGTTAGGGTTAGGGTTATGACTAGGGTTAGGTTTAGGGTTTTGACCAAAGCCAGGGTTAGGATTAGGTTTACTGTCATGACTAGGCATAGGACTAGGGCTAGGCTTAGGGTTAGAGTTAGGGTTTTGTCTAGGGTTAGGGGTAGGTTAAGGGTGTGGGTTAGGATTAGGGCCAGGGTTGGTTCGGTTTAGGGTTGGGGTTGGTGTTCTGGTTGGGGTTGTGTTGGGTTGAGGTTAGCGTTAGGTTTAGTGTTAATTCTAGGGCTAGGGTTAGGGTTTGGGCTAGGACTAGGGCTAGGGCTCGGGCTAGGGCTAGGGCTAGGATTAGAGTTATGGTTACTGTTATGACTAGACCTAGTACTAGGGATAGGGTTAGGGTTAGGGCTAGGTTAGGGCTAGTTTAGGTTTAGGGTTAGGGTTAGTGCTAGGGTTAGGGTTAGGTTTAGGTTTAGGCTTAGGCCTAGGGTTAGTGCTAGTTCTAGGGCTAGGGTTAGGGCTATGGTTAGGGCTACTGCTAGTGTTAGGATTAGGGTTAGGGCTAGGGTAGGGTTATGGTTATGTTTAGGTTTAGGGTTAGTGCTAAGGCTAGGGCTAGGGTTAGGGTTAGATTTAGGCTTAGGGCTAGGGTTATGGTTAGGTTTAGGCTTAGGCCTGGGCTAGGTTTATGGTTAGGGTTAGGGCTAGGTTTAGGGTTAGAGTTAGGTTTGCGGTTGGGGTGGGGTTAAGGTTGGAGTTAGTGTTAGGTTTTGGGTTGGGGTTGGTGTTGGGGAGGGGTTAGGATTACGGCTATGGTTTGGGTTATGGCTAGGGCTTGGGCTAGGGTTAGAGTTAGGGTTAGTGCTACTGTTAGGGTTAGGGTTAGGGTTAGGGCTAGTGCTAGGGCTAGGGTTAGGTTTAGGGTGAGGCCTGGGTTATGGTTGGGGTTGGGGTTGTGGTTTTGGTTGGGGTTGGGGTTAGGGTTAGGGTTAGGGCTAGGGCTAGTGTTAGAGTTAGGGCTAGGGCTAGGGCTAGGGTTAGGGTTACGGGTAGGCCTATCTCTAGGGTTAGGGTAAGGGTTAGAGCTAGCGATAGCGTTAGGTTTCATGCTCGGGCTAGGGCTAGGTCTAGGTCTAGGGCTAGGGCTAGGGTTAGGGATAGGGTTTTGTTTAGGGTGTGGGTTAGGTTTAGGGCTAGGTTTAGTGTTAGCGTTATGGTTGGGGTTTGGGTTTTGGTTGGGATTGGGGTTAGGGTTTGGGTTTAGGGTTAGGGCTAGGGCTAAGGCTAGTTTTAGGGTTAGCGTTAGGCTTAGGGCTAGGGCTAGGGCTAGATCTAGGTCTAGGGCTAGAGCTAGGGTTAGGTTTAGGGCTAGGTTTAGTGTTAGCGTTATGGTTGGGGTTCGGGTTTTCGTTGGGGTTGGGGTTGGGTTTGGGTAGGGTTAGGGCTAGGGCTAAGGCTAGTTTTAGGGTTAGCGTTAGGCAAAGGGCTAAGGCTAGGTCTAGATCTAGGTCTAGGGCTAGGGCTAGGGTTAGGGATAGGGTTAGGTTTAGGGCTAGGTTTAGTGTTAGCGTTATGGTTGGGGTTCGGGTTTTCGTTGGGGTTGGGGTTTGGTTTGGGTTTAGGGTTAGGGCTAGGGCTAAGTCTAGTTTTAGGGTTAGCGTTAGGCTTAGGGCTATGGCTAGGGCTAGGGCTAGGGTTATGTTTATGGTTAGGGTTAGGGCTAGGGCCAGGGCTAGGGTTAGAGTTAGGGTTAGGGCTAGGGCTAGGGGTAGTTCTTGGGCTAGGGTTAGGGTTATGGCTAGGGCTAGGGAGAGTCTTAGGGCTAGTGTTAGGTTAGGGTTCGGTTTGGTGTTGGTTTAGGTTTGAGTTTGGGGTTAGTGTTAGGGTTGGGGTTGGGGTTGGGGTTAGGTTTAGAGCTGGGGTTACGGTTATGGCTAGGGCTAGGGCTAGAGTTAGGGTTAGGGTTAGGGCTAGTGTTAGGGTTAGTGTTAGGGCTAGGGCTAGGGCTAGGGCTAGGGTTAGGGTTAGGGTTAGGCCTGGGTTATGGTTTTGGTTGGGGTTGTTGTTGGGGTTGGTGTTGGTGTTGCGTTTATGTGCAGCGTTAGGGCTAGGGCCAGGTTTAGAGCTTGGGTTAGGTTTAGGTTTAGGGTTAGGGATAGGGTTAGGGCTAGGTTTATGGTTAGGGTTAGGGTTGGGGTTTTGTTTGGGGTTGGGTTTGTGGTTGTATTTAGCGTTATGGCTAGGGCTAAGGCTAGGTTTATGATTAGCGTTAGGCTTAGGGCTAGGGCTAGGGCTAGGGTTAGGGTTACGGTTAGGGTTAGGGCTAGGGCTAGGTCTAGGGATTGTTTTAGTTTAGGGTTAGGACTAGGGTTAGGGTTAGGGTTAGTATTAGGTCTAGTGCTAGTGCTAGGTTTAGGGTTATGGCTAGGGCTAGGGCTAGGGTTAGTACAGGCTAGGGATAGGGTTAGGGCTAGGGTTACTGTTACTGTTAGGGTAGGTCTTTGGCTAGGGCTAGGGTTAGTGTTAATGTTAGGATTAGGGCTAGGGCTACGGATAGAGTTAGGTTTAGTTCAAGGGCTAGTTTTTGGTTTGGGGTTAGGATTAGGGGTAAGGCTAGTGTTAGGTTAGGGTTCGGGTTAGGTTTAGGGTTAGGTTTGGGGTTGGGGTGGGGTTGAGTTTGGGTTTAGTGTTAGATTTGGGGTTGGGGTTGCGGTTGGTGTTAGGGTTAGTGTTATGGTTACGGCTAGGGCTAGTGTTAGGGTTAGGGTTAGTGTTAGGGCTAGGGCTGTGTTTAGGGTTAGGGTTAGGGTTAGGTTTTTGGCTAGGGCTTGGATTAGGGCTAGTGTTAGGATTAGGGTTAGGGTTAGGTTTTTGGCTAGGGCTTGGATTAGGGCTAGTGTTAGGTTTAGGGTTAGGGTTATGACTAGGGCTAGGGCTAGGGTTAGGGTTAGGGTTAGGGTTAGGTTTAGGGCTAGGGTTAGGTTTAGGGTTAGGTTTAGGGTGTGGGTTAGGGTTAGGCCTAGGGCTAGTTTTAAGCTTATGGTTGGGGTTGGGGTTGTGGTTTGGTTTGGGTTTAGGGTTAGGGCTAGGGCTAGGGTCAGTTTTAGGGTTAGGGTTAGGGCTAGGGCTAGTGCTACGTTTAGGGTTAGGGTTAGGGTGAGAGTTAGGTTTAGGGTTAGGGCTAGGGGTAGGGTTAGGTTTAGGTTTAGGGCTAGGGCTAGGGTTAGGTCTAGGGTTTTGGTTAGGGTTAGGGTTAGGGCTAGGGCAAGGGCTAGGGCTAGGTTTAGGGCTAGGTCTAGGGCTAGGGCTACGTTTAGTTTTAGGTTTAGGGCTAGGGCCAGGGCTAGGGCTAGGGTTAGGGTTAGGGTTAGTGTTAGGTTTAGAGTTAGGGCTAGGGTTTGGTTTGGGCTAGGGTTAATGTACGGGTTAGGTTTAGGGTTTAGGGTAAGGGCTAGGGCTAGGGCTAGGGTTAGGATTAGGGTTAGGGTTAGGGCTAGGGCAAGGGCTAGGTTAGGGTTATGATTAGGGCAAGGGTTTAGGCTAGTGCTAGGGCTAGGGCAAGAGTTAGGGTTAGGGTTAGGTTAGGGCTAGGTCTAGGGTTAGGGTTAGTGCTAGGGCTAGGGCTAGGGGTAGGTCTAGGTTTAGGGTTAGCGTTAGGGTTAGGTCTAGGGCTAGGGCTCGGGTTCGGGTTCGGGTTCAGGTTAGGGTAAGGGCTAGGGCTAGGATTCTGGTTAGGGTCAGAACTAGGGCTAAAGTTAGGGTTAGGGTTAGGGCTAGGGCTAGTGTTAGAATTAGGGTTATGGTATGGTTAGGGCAAGGTTTTGGTTTAGTGTTAGTGTTAGGGTTAGGGGTAGATCTAGGGTAGGGCTAGGGTAAGGGTTAGGGTTCGGGTTAGGGTTAGGGCTAGGGCTAGGTTTAGGGTTAGGGTTGTGGTTAGGGTTAGGTTAGGGCTAGTACTAGGGTTTGGGTTAGGTTTGGGTTAGATTTAGGGCTAGGGCTAGGGTTAGGGCTAGGGCTAGGGCTAGGGTAGGGTTATGGTTATGTTTAGGTTTAGGGTTAGTGCTAAGGCTAGGGCTAGGGTTAGGGTTAGGTTTAGGCTTAGGGCTAGGGTTAAAGCTAGGGCTAGGTTTATGGTTAGGGTTAGGGCTAGGTTTAGGGTTAGAGTTAGGTTTGCGGTTGGAGTGGGGTTAAGGTTGGAGTTAGTGTTAGGTTGGGGTTGGGGTAGGTGTTGGGGAGGGGTTAGGGTTACGGCTATGGTTTGGTTATGGCTAGGGCTAGGGCTAGGGCTAGGGTTAGAGTTAGGGTTAGGGCTACTGTTAGGGTTAGGGTTAGTGTTAGGGCTAGGGCTAGGGCTAGGGTTAGGTTTAGGGTGAGGCCTGGTTTATGGTTGGGATGGGGTTGTGGTTTTGGTTGGTGTTGGGGTTAGGGTTAGGGTTAGGGCTAGGACTAGTGTTAGGGTTAGGGCTAGGGCTAGGGCTAGGGTTAGGGTTACGGGTAGGGCTATCTCTAGGGTTAGGGTTAGGTTTAGGGTTAGAGCTAGGGATAGCTTAGGTTTAGGGCTCAGGCTAGGGCTAGGGCTAGGGCTAGGGCTAGGGTTAGGGCTAGGGTTAGGGATAGGGTTAGGTTTAGGGTGTGGGTTAGGTTTAGGGCTAGGTTTAGTGTTAGCGTTATGGTTGGGGTTCAGGTTTTGGTTGTGGTTGGGGTTGGGTTTGGTTTAGGGTTAGTGCTAGGGCTAAGGCTAGTTTTATGGTTAGAGTTAGGCTTAGGGCTAGGGCTAGGGCTAGGGCTAGGGCTAGATCTAGGTCTAGGTCTAGGTCTAGTGTAAGGGATAGGGTTAGGTTTAGGGTGTGGGTTAGGTTTAGGGCTAGGTTTAGTGTTAGCGTTATGGTTGGGGTTTGGGTTTTGGTTGGAGTTGGGGTGGGGTTTCGGTTTAGGTTTAGGGCTAGGACTAAGGCTAGTTTTAGGGTTAGCGTTAGGCTTAAGGCTAGGGCTAGGGTTATGTTTACGGTTAGGGTTAGGGCTAGGGCCAGGGCTAGGGTTAGAGTTAGGGTTAGGGCTAGGGCTAGGGCTAGGGCTAGTCTAGGGTTAATGTTAGGGTTAGGGCTAGGGCCAGGGCTAGGGCTATGGTTAGGGTTAGGGTTAGGATTAGTATTAGGACTAATGCTAGGGTTAGGGTTACGGTTAGGTCTAGGGCTAACATTAGGTTTAGGCCTAGGGATAGAGTTTGGGCTAGGGTTAGGGTTTTGTCTAGGTTTAGGGTACGGGCTAGGGTTAGTGATAGGGCTAGTGTTAGGTTTAGGGTTAGTGTTAGGGTTAGCGTTAGGTGTAGGGGTAGGGTTAGAGTAGGGTTAAGGTTCGGGTTAGGGTTAGGGCTTGGGTTAGGGCTAGGTTTCGGGTTAGGGTTCGGGTTAGATTTAGGGCTAGGGCTAGTGTTAGGGTTAGGGTTAGGGCTAGGGCAAGGGCTAGGGCTAGGTTTAGGGCTACGACTAGTGCTAGGGATACGGTTAGTGTTAGGGTTAGAGTAGGGTAGGGTTAGGGCTAGGGTTAGGGTTAGGACTACGGCTAGGGCTAGGGCTAGGTGCAGGTCTATGGTTAGGGTTAGGGCTAGGGCTAGGGCTAGGCCTAGGTTTAGGTTTAGGGTCAGGGTTAGGGTTAGGGTTAGAGTTAGGGTTAGGGTTTGGGCTAGGGTTAGGGTTAGGATTAGGGCTAGTGCTAGGGCTAGGGTTAGATTTAGGGTTAGGTTTAGGGCTAGGGCTAGGGCTAGGTTTTGGTCTAGGTTTAGAGTTAGTGTTATGGCTAGAGTTAGGGCTAGGGTTAGTGTTAGTTTAGGGCTAGGGCTAGTGCTAGGGCTAGGGTTAGCTTCAGTTGTAGGATTAGGGCTATGGCTAGTGTTAGGGTGAGGGTTAGGGTTAGGGTTATGGCTAGGGCTAGTTTTAGGTTTATGGTTAGGGTTAGGGCTAGGGCTAGGGCTAGGTTTAGGGTTAGGGTTAGGTTTAGGGTTATTTTAGGGCTAGGGTTAGGTTTAGGGTTAGGGCTAGGGCTTGGCCTAGGGCTTGGTTTACGGTTAGGGTTAGGGCTAGGGCCAGGGCTAGCGTTAGATTTAGGTTTAGTGTTAGTGTTTGGGCCAGGGTTAGGGTTAGGGCTAGGGCTAGGGTTAGGATTAGTGTTCGGGTTAGGGTAAGGTTTAGGGCTAGGGTTCTCGTTAGGGTCAGGTCTATGGCTAGGGTTAGGGTTACGGTTAGGTCTAGGTCTAGGCCTAGGTTTAGGTTTAGGGTAAGGGCTCCAGTTAGGGTTAGATTTAGGGTTAGGTTTAGGGCTAGGGTTGTGTTAGGATTTGGGCTAGGGCTAGGTCTAGGGCTAGGGTTATATTTAGGGTTAGGTTTAGGGCTAGGGCTTGGTTTGGGTATAGGTTTAGAGTTAGAGTTATGGCTAGAGCTTGGGCTAGGGTTAGTGTTCTGGTTAATGCTAGGGCTAGGGCTAGGCTTAGGGTTAGGATTAGGGCTATGGCTATGGTTAGGGTTAGGGTTATGACTAGGGCTAGCATTAGGTTTAGGTTTCGGCTTTTGGCTGGGGCTAGGGCTGGTGTTAGGGTTATGGTTAGGTTGAGGGTTAGGGTTAGGGCCAGGGTTAGGTTTAGGGTTAGGTTTAGGTTTGGGCTAGGGTTAGGGTTAGGTTTAGGTTTAGGGCTAGGGCTATGGTTAGTGTTAGGTTTAGTGTTAGGGTTATGGTTAGGTCTAGGGCTAGCATTAGGTTTAGGGTTAGGGATAGAGTTTGGGCTAGGGTTAGGTTTTTGTCTACGTTTAGGGTAAGGGCTAAGGTTAGGGTTAGGGCTAATGTTATGTTTAGGGTTAGTGTTAGGGTTAGGGTTATGTCTAGGGCTAGGACTAGGTTTAGGGTTAGGGTTCGTGTTAGGGTTAGGGCTAGGGCTAGGTTTAAGGTTAGGTTTATTTTAGGGTTAGGTCTATGTTTAGGGTTAAGGTTCGGGTTAGATTTATTGCTAGGGCTAGCGTTAGGGTTAGGTTTAGGATAGGGCAAGGGCTAGGGCTAGGGTTAGGGCTACGGCTAGGGCAAGCCTAGGTGAAGGTCTATGCTTAGGGTTAGGGCTAGGGCTAGGGCTAGGCCTAGGTTTAGGTTTAGGGTCAGTGCTAAAGTTAGAGTTAGAGTTATATTTAGCTTTAGTGCTAGGGTTAGGGTTAAGTTTAGGGCTAGGGTTAGGGTTAGAGTTATGGTTAGGTTTAGGGCTAGGGTTAGGATTAAGATTAGGGCAAGGTTAGGGCTAGGGTTAGATTTAGTGTTAGGTTTAGGGCTAGGGCTAGGACTAAGTTTTGGTCTAGGTTTAGAGTCAGGGTTAGGGTTAGGGTTAGGGTTAGGGTTAGGGTTAGGGCTAGGGCTAGGTTAGGGTTATTGTTAGGTTTAGGGTTAGGTTTAGGGCTAGGGTTAGGGTTTGGTTTGGGCTAGGGCTAGGGTTAAGGCTAGGGCTATGGCTAGGGATAGTTTTAGGGTTAGGGTTAGGTCTAGGGCCAGGGCTAGGGCTAGGGTTAGTGTTAGGGTTAGGGTTAGGGCTAGGGCTAGCGTTAGGTTTATGGTTAGCATTAGTGTTTGGGCCAGTGTTAGTTTTAGGGCTAGGGCTAGGATTAGGTTTTGGGTTCAGGTTAGGGTAAGGTCTAGGGCTAGGGTTGGTTAGGGTCAGGTCTAGGGCTAGGGTTAGGTTAGGGTTAGGGCTAGGGATAGGGTTAGAATTAGGGTTATGGTTATGGTTAGGGCTAGGGTTAGTTTTAGTGTTAGTGTTATGGTTAGGGTTAGGTCTAGGGCTAGGGCTAGGGTTAGGGTTAGGGTTCAGGTTAGGGTTATGGCTAGGGCTAGGTTTATGGTAGGCGTTAGGGTTAGGGTTAGTTCTAGGGCTAGGGCTAGGGTTAGGGTTAAATTCGGGTCAGATTTAGGGCTATGGCTATGGTTATTGTTATGGTAAGGGCTAGGGCTAGGGCTAGCGTTAGGTTTAGTGGTAGGGTTAGAGTTTGGGCTAGTTTTGGGTTAGGTTTAGTGTTTAGGGTCAGTGCTAGGGCTAGCGTTAGGGCTAGGTTTAAGGCTAGGGCAAGTGCTAGGGCTAGGGTTAGGGTTAGGGTTAGGGCTAGGTCTAGGACTAGCGTTATGTTTAGGGTTAGCGTTAGGGTTTGGGCTACGTCTAGGGCTAGGGGTAGGTCTAGTTTTACGATTAGGGCTAGGGCTAGGGCTAGGGTTAGTGTTAGGGTTATGGCTAGGGCTAGGGCTAGGGCTACGGTTAAGTTTAGGGTTAGGGTTAAAGCTCGGTCCAGGGTTAGGTTAGGGTTGGATTAAGGCTAGGGTTGGGTAGGGTTAGGATTAGGGCTAGGGATACCATTATTTTTAAGGTCAGGTTTAGAGTTCGGGCTAGGGTTAGGGTTAGGGTTAGGGCTAGGGTTAGGGTACGTGCTAGGGTTAGGTTTAGGGTTAGTGTTAGGCTTAGGGTTAGGTCTATGTCTAGGGATAGGTTTTGGGTTAGGGTTCATGTTAGGGTTAGGGCTAGGGCTAGGGCTAGGTGTAGGGCTAGGTGTAGGTCTAGGTTTACGGTTAGGGCTAGGGCTAGGCCTAGGTTTAGGTTTAAGGCCAGGGCTAGGGTTAGGGTTAGAGTTAGGGTTAGAGTTAGGGCTAGGGTTAGCATTAGGATTAGGGCTAGGGCTAGGGCTAGGTTTAGAATTATGGTTAGGTTTAGGGCTAGGGCTTGGGTTTGGTCTAGGTTTAGAGTTAGGGTTATGGCCAGAGCTAGGGCTAGCGTTAATGTTAGGGTTAGGGCTAGGGCTAGGGCTAGGGTTAGCATTAGGGTTAGGATTAGGGCTATGGCTACGGTTAGGGTTAGGGTTATGGCTAGAGCTAGCGTTACGTTTAGGGTTAGGGTTTTGGCTGGGGTTAGGGCTAGGTTTAGGGTTAGTGTTAAGTTTTCGGCTAGATTTAGGGTTAGGGCTAGGTCTAGGGTTAGTTTTAGGGTTATGGTTAGGCCTAGGGCTAGGATTAGGTTTAGGTCTAGGGCTAGCGTTAGGTATAGGTTTAGGGATAGGTTTAGGGCTAGGGCTAAGTTTAGGGTTAGGGTTAGGGTTAGGGCAGGGTAAGGTCTTGGGCTAGGGTTAGGGCTAGTGATAGGGTTAGGTCTAGGGCCAGGGCTAGGGAGAGGGTTAGTGCTAGGGGTAGTGTTAGGGTTAGGGCTAGTGCTTGGCTAGGGCTAGGGTTAGGGCTAGGGCTAGGGTTGATGTTATGGTTAGTTCCAGGGCAAGGGCTAGGGCTAGGGTTTGGGTTAGGTTTAGGATTAGGTTTAGTGTTAAGGATAGTGTTTGGGCTAGGGTTAGGATTTTGTCTAGGGTTAGGGTACAGGCTAGGGTTAGGGTTAGGGCTAGTGTTAGGGTTAGGGTTAGTGTTAGTGTTAGGGTTAGGTCTAGGGCTATGGCTAGGGTTAGGGTTAGGGTTCTGGTTAGATTAAGGGCTGGGGCTAGGGTTCTGGTTAGGGTTAGGTCTAGGGCTAGGGTTAGGGTACGGTTAGGCCTAGGGCTAGGGCTAGCATTAGGTATAGGTTAGGGTTAGGGTTAGGGTTAGGGTTAGGGCTAGGGTTATGGTTAGGTGTAGGGCCAGGGCTAGGCTAGGGCTAGGGTTAGGGTTATGGCTAAGACCAGGGCTAGTCTAGGGTTAGGGTTAGGGTTAGGGTTATGGCTAGGACCAGAGCTAGGGCTATGGCTATTGCTAGGGTTAGGTGTAGGGTTAGGGTTAGACTTTGGGATAAGGTTAGGGTTAGGTTTAGGGTTATGTTTAGGGTTAGGGTTAAGGCTAGGACTAGCGTTA
This sequence comes from Sylvilagus floridanus, assembly GCA_949820135.1. Classification (NCBI taxonomy): domain Eukaryota; kingdom Metazoa; phylum Chordata; class Mammalia; order Lagomorpha; family Leporidae; genus Sylvilagus; species Sylvilagus floridanus. Next base: position 166,917,502 of record OX463227.1, on the reverse strand, counting down.
GGTTTAAGGTTAATGTTAGAGTTTGGGTTATATTTAGGTTTTGGGCTAGGGTTTGGGTACAGCGTAGGGTTTCGTTTAGGGCTATGGTTAGGTTTAGAGTTAGTGTTAGGTTTAGGGTTATGTCTAGGTCTAGGGCTAGGTTTAGGGTTAGGGTTCGGGTTAGGGCTAGGGCTAGGGTAGCGTTAGGATTAGGGTTAGGGCAGGGTTGGGTTTAGGGTTAGTGTTAAGGTTTATGGCCAGGGCTAAGGCTAGGGTTAGGGTTAGGTTAAGGGTAGGGCTAGGTCAAGGGCTTGGCCTAGGTTTTGGTTAGGGTTAGGGTTAGGGCAGGGCAAGGGCTAGGCTAGGGTTAGGGCTAGTGTTAGGGTTAGGGCTAGGGCCAGGGCTAGGTAGAGGGTTAGGGCTAGGGGTAGGGTTACGGTTAGGGCTAGTGCTAGGGCTAGGGCTATCTCTAGGGTTAATGTTAGGGTTAGGGCTAGGGCTAGGGTTAGGGTTAGGGTTAGGATTAGGATTAGGGCTAGGGCTAGGGTTAGGGTTATGGTTAAGGCTAGGGCTAGCATTAGGTTTAGGGTTAGGGATAGAGTTTGGGCTAGGGTTAGGGTTTTGTTTATGTTAGGGTATGGGCTAGGGTAGTGCTAGGGCTAGGTTTAGGTTTAGGCCTATTGTTAGGGTAGGTCTAGGGATAGGGCTAGGGTTAGGGTTAGGGTTCAAGTTAGGGTTAGGGCTAGGGCTAGGTTTAGGGTTAGGGTTAGGGATAGGGTTAGGTCTAGGGTTAGGGCTACGTTTAGGGTTAGGTTTCGGGTTAGATTTAGGGCTAGGGCTAGCATTAGGGTTAGGGTTAGGGCTAGGGAAAGGGCTAGGGCTACGGCTATTGCTATGGTTAGGGCTAGGGCTAGGGCTAGGGCTAGGGCTACAGTTAGGGTTAGGGTTAGGCCTAGGCCAGGGCTAGGGCTAGGTGCAGGTCTATGGTTAGGGTTAGGACTAGGGCTAGGTTTAGCTTTATGGTCAGGGTTAGGTTTAGGGTTAGGGTTATGATTCGGGCTAGGGCTAGGGTTAGATTAAGGGTTAGGTTTAGGGCTAGGGCTAGGGCTAGGTTTTGGTCTAGGTTTAGAGTTAGGGTTATGGCTAGAGCTAGGGCTAGGGTCAGTGTTAGTGTTAGGGCTAGTGCTAGGGCTAGGGCTAGGGTTAGGTTTAGTTTTAGGGTTAGCTTTAGGGCAAGGGCTATGGTATAGTCTAGGTTTAGAGTTAGGTTTATGGCTAGAGCTAGGGCTAGGGTTAATGTTAGGTTTAGGGTTAGGGCTAGGGCTAGGGTTAGGGTTAGGGGTAGGGTTATGGCTAGGGTTGTGGTTAGGGTTAGGATTAGGGCTAGGGCTAGGTCTAGGGTTAGGGTTAGGAATAGGGCTAGGGCTAGAGTTAGGTTTAGGGATAGTGTTAGGGCTAGGGCTAGGGTTAGTGCTAGGGGTAGGGTTAGGGTTAGAGCTAGTATTAGGATAGGGCTAGGGCTAGGTTTAGGTTTAGGGTCAGGGCTAGGGTTAGGTTAGGATTAGGTTTAGGTCTAGGACTAGGTTTAGATTTAGGGTTAGTTTTAGGGCTAGGTCTAGAGTTTGGTCTTGGTTTAGAGATAGGTTTATGGCCAGAGCTTGGCTAGGGTTAGTGTTAGGGTTAGGGCTAGGGATAGTGCTAGGGTTAGCGTTAGGGTTAGGATTAGGGCTATGGTTATGGTTAGGTTTAGGGCTAGGGCCAGCGTTAGGTTTAGGGTTAGGTTTAGGTCTAGGGCTAGGGCTAGGGTTTGGTCTAGGTTTAGAGTTAGGATTATGGCTAGAGCTAGGGCTAGGGTTAGTGTTAGTGTTAGGCTTAGGGCTAGGGCTAGGTTTAGCGTTAGTTGTAGGATTAGGGCTATGGCTGGGGTTAGGGTTAGGGTTAGGGTTATGGCTAGGGCTAGCGTTAGGTTTACAGTGAGGGTTAGGGCTAGGGCTAGCGCTAGGTTTATGGTTAGGGTTAGGTTTAGGGTTAGGTTTAGGGCTAGGGTTAGGGTTTGGGTTAGGGCTAAGGTTAGGTTTAGGGTTAGGGTTAGGGCTAGGGCTAGGGCTAGGTATAGGTTTAGGGCTAGGGTTAGGGTTAGGGCTAGGGCTAGGGCTAGGGGTAGGCCTATGTTGAGGGTTAGGGCTATGTCTTGGTCTAGGCCCAGGTTTATGTTTAGGGCTAGGGCTATGGTTAACGTAAGAGTTAGGGTTAGGGTTAGGGCTTGGGTTAGGGTTAGGATTAGGTTTAGGGCTAGGGCTAGGGCTAGTGCTAGGGCTAGGGTAGATTTAGGTTTAGGTTTAGGGCTAGGGCTTGGGTTTGCTCTAGGTTTTGAGTTAGGTTTATGGCTAGAGCTAGAGCTAGGGTTAGTCTTAGGGTTAGGGCTAGGGCTATGGCTAGGGTTTGCATTAGGTTTAGGGCTAGGTCTACGGCTAGTGTTAGCATTAGGGTTAGGTTTGTGGCTTTGGCTATTTTTAGGGTTGCGGTTAAGTTGAGGGCTAGGGCTAGCATTAGGTTTAGGGTTAGGGTTTTGGCTGGGGCTAATGCTAGGGTTAGGGTTAGGGTTAGGATTAGGGCCAGGTTTAGGGTTAGGGTTAAGGCCAGGGTTATGTTTATTTTTACGCTTAGGCCTACGGCTCGTGTTAGGGTTAGGGTTAGGGTTAGGGGTAGGGCTAGGGTTAGGGTTAGGGTTAGGGTTAGGGTTAGGTTTAGGGTTAGGGCTAGGGTTAGGGTTAGGGTTAACGTTAGGGCAGGGCAAGGTCTATGGCTAGGGTTAGGGCTAGTGTTAGGGTTAGGGCTAGGCCAGGACTAGGGCTAGGTTAGGGTTACGGCTAGGGCTAGGGCTAGGCCTAGTCCTAGGTTTAGTTTTAAGGTCACGGCTAGTGTTAGATTTAGAGTTAGGGTTAGGTTTAGCTCTAGGGCTACGGTTAGGAATAGGGTTAGGGATAGGATTAGGATTAGGGCTAGGGCTAGTGTTAGGGTTACGGTTAGCGCTAGGGCTAGCATTAGGTTTAGGGTTAGGGATAGAGTTTGGGCTAGGGTTAGGGTTTTGTCTAGGGTTAGGGTTAGGGCTAGTGTTAGGTTTAGGGTTAGTGTTAGGGTTATGGTTAGGTCTAGGGCTAGGACTAGGGTTAGGGTTAGTGTTCGGGTTATGGTTAGGGCTAGGGCTAGGTTTAGTGTTAGCGGTATATTTAGGGTTAGGTCTAGAGTTAGGGTTAGGGTTAGGGTTCGATTTAGATTTAGGGCTAGGACCAGCATTAGGGTTAGGGTTAGTGTGAGGGCTAGGGCAAGGGCTAGGGCTAGGGTTAGGATTAGTGCTAGGGATAGGGCTAGGCCTAGGTTTAGTTTTAGGCTCAGGGCTAGGGTTAGGTTTAGCTCTAGGGTTGGGGTTAGGATTAGGGCTAGGTTTAGGGCTAGGGTTAGATTTAGGGTTAGGTTTAGGGCTAGGGCTAGGGTTAGGTTTTGGTCAAGGTTAGAATTAGGGTTATGGCTAGAGCTAGGGCTATGGTTAGTGTTAGTGTTAGGACTAGGGCTAGGGCTAGGGTTAGTGTTCGTTGTAGGATTAGGGTTATGTCTAGGATTTTGGTTAGGGTTAGGGTTATGGCTAGGGCTAGCGTTAGCTTTAGGGTTAGGGTTAGGGCTAGGGCTAGGTTTATGGTTAGGGTTAGGTTTAGGGTTGGGTTTAGGGCTAGTGTTAGGGTTTGGGTTTGCGCTAGGGCTGGGCTTAGGGTTAGGGTTGGGGCTAGGGCTAGGGCTAGGCCTAGGGTTAGTGTTAGGGTTAGGGCTAGGGCTAGAGATAGGGCTAGGTTTAGGGTTAGGATTAGGGCTATGGTTAGGGCTAGGGCTAGGGTTAGGGTTAGGCTTAGGGCTAGGGCCAGCGTTAGGTTTAGGGTTAGGTTTAGTGTTTGGGTAGGGTTAGTGTTAGGGCCAGGGTTAGGTTACGGGTAAGGGTTCGAGTTAGGACTAGGGTTAGGGTTAGGGTTAGTGTAAGGGTTAGGTTAGGTCAATGGCTAGGGATAGGGTTTGAGTTAGGATTTGTGTTAGGGTTAGAGCTAGGTCTAGGGTTAGCATAGGATTAGGCTTAGGGCCAGGGTTAGGGTTAGGGTTAGGGTTATGGTTAGGTTTTAGGGCTAGGTTTAGGGTTATTGTTAGGGCTCAGGTGATGGCTATGGCTAGGGTTAGGGTTAGGGTTAAGGTTAGGATTAGGACCATGGCTAGGGCTAAGTTTCGGGTTAGGTTTAGGGTTAGGTCTAGGGCTAGGGTTAGGGTTAGGGTTAGGATTAGGGTAAGGGCTAGGGTTAGGATTACAGCTAGGTTTAGGGTTAGGTTTTGTTTTAGGTCTAGGGATAGAGCTAAGTATAGAGTTAGGGTTCGGGTTAGGGTTATTGCTAGGGCTAGGGTTAGGGTTAGGGTTAGTTCTAGTACTAGGGTTAGATCTAGGGCTAGGGCTAGGGCTAGGGCTATGGTTAGGTTTAGTTTTGTGGCTAGGGCCAGGGTTAGGGCTAGGGCTAGGATTAAGTTTATGGTTAGAGTTAGGTCTTGGGTTAGGGCTAGCATTAGGGTTAGGTTAGGGTTAGTTTTAGGGCTAGGGCTAGGGTTAGGGTTACGGTTAGGGCTAGGGCTAGGGTTAGGTTTAGGGCTAGGGCTAGGGCTAGGGATAGGATTTGGTTTAGGGCTAGTGTAGTGCTAGGGCTAGGGTAGGGTTGGGCTAGGGTTAGGGCCAGGGCTAGGCTAGGGTTAGGGTTAGGGTTATGGCTAGGTCCAGGGCTAGGCTAGGGTTAGGGTTAGGGTTATGGCTAGGACCAGGGCTAGGGCTAGGGTTAGGTCTAGGTTTAGGTGTAGGGTTAGGGTTAGAGTTTGGGATAACGTTAGGGTTAGGGTTAGGGTTAGGTTTAGGGTTAGGGTTAAGGCTAGGACTAGCGTTAGGTTTAGGGTTAGTGTTAGAGTTTGGGTTATGTTTAAGGTTTGGTCTAGGTTTTGGGTACGGGTTAGGGTTAGGTTTAGGGCTATGGTTAGGGTTAGGGTTAGTGTTAGGCTTAGGGTTAGGTCTAGGTCTAGGGCTAGGTTTAGGGGTAGAGTTCGCGTTAGCGCTAGGGTTAGGGTAGCGTTAGGATTAGGGTTAGGGCAACGTTGGGTTTAGGTTTAGTGTTAGGGTTTAGGGCCAGAGCTAAGGCTAGGGTTAGGGTTAGGTTTAGGGTAGGGCTAGGTCAAGGGCTTCGCCTAAGGTCATGGATAGGGTTAGGGTTGGGGCTAGGGCTAGGTCTAGGGCTAGAGTTAGGGTTAGGGTTAGGGTTTGGATTAGGGCTAGGGTTAGGTTTAGGGCTAGGGCTAGGGTTAGGGCTAGGGCTAGGGTTAGTGTTAGGATTAAAGTTAGGGCTACGGACATGGTTAGGGTTAGGTTTAGGGCTAGGGTCTCGGCTAGCGCTAGGATTAGCTTTAGTTTTAGGATTAGGGCTAGGGCTAGGATTAGGATTAGGGTTAGGTTTAGGGCTAGGGCTATCATTAGGTTTAGTGTTAGGGTTAGAGTTTGGTCTAGGGTTAGTGTTTTGTCTAGGGTTAGAGTACAGGCTAGGGTTAGAGTTAGGTTTAGGGTTAGTGTTAGAGTTAGGTTTAGGCCTAGAGCTAGGGCTAGGGTTAGGGTTAAGTTTCGGGATAGGGTTAGGGCTAGGGCTAAGGTTAGTGTTAGGGTTATGGTTAGGGTTTGGTCTATGGCTAGGGCTATGGTTAGGGTTAGGGTTCGGGTTAGATTTAGGGTTAGGGCTAGGGTTAGGGTCAGGGTTAGGGCTAAGGCAAGAGTAGGTCTAGGGTTAGGGCTAGGGCTAGGACTAGGGCTACTGGTAAGGTTAGGGTTAGCACTAGGGTCAGGGCTAGGGCTAGGGTTAGGGTTATGGTTAGGATTAGGGCCAGCATTAGGTTTAGTGTTAGGGTTAGAGTTAGGGCTATGGTTAGGTTTGGGCTAGGGTTAGGGTACGGTTTAGGGTTAGGGATTAGGGCTAAGTCTATGTTAGGGTTAGGGCTAGGGCTAGGGCTAGAGTTAGGGCTAGGGCTTAGTGTTAGGGCTAGGGATAGGGCTAGGGCTTGCTTTAGGTTTAGGTTCAGGGCTAGGGTTAGGCTTAGAGTTAGTGTTAGGGTTAGGGCTAGGGTTAGGGTTAGATTTAGACCTAGGGCTAGGGCTAGGGTTCGATTTAGGGTTAGGTTTAGGGCTAGGGCTAGGTTTTGGTCTAGGTTTAGAATTAGGGTTATTGGTAGAGCTAGGGCTAGGTTTAGTGTTAGGATAGAGCTAGGGCTAGGGCTATGGTTAGTGTTAGGGTTAGGATGAGGGCTCTGTCTAGGGTTTGGGTTAGGGTTAGGGCTAGGGCTAGCGTTAGGTTTAGGGTTAGGGTTAGGGCTAGGGCTAGGGCTAGGGTTAGGGTTAGGGTTAGGTTTAGGTCTAGGTTTAGGGTTAGGGTTAGAATTAGGGTTATGGTTAGGGTTAGGGTTAGGGCTAGTGTTAGGGGTAGGGTTAGGTTTAGGGCTAGGGTTAGGGTTTGGGTTAGGGCTAGGGCTAGGGCTAGGGTTAGGGTTAGGGTTTGGTTTAGGGCTAGGGCTAGGTCTAGGTTTAGGGTTAGGGTAATCGCTAGGGCCAGGTCTAGGACTAGGATTAGCGCTAGGGTAAAGATTAGGGCTAGGGCTAGGGTTATGGTTAGGGTTACGGTTAGGGTTAGGGTTAGGGCTAGGGCTAGGGCTAGGGCTATGTTTAGGGTTAGGGTTAGGGCTAGGGCCAGGGCTAGGGCTAGGGTTAGGGTTAGGTTAAGAATTTGGGCTATGGCTAGTGGTAGGGTTAGGGTTAGGGTTAGGGCTAGCGTTAGGTTTAGGGTTAGTGTTAGTGTTTGGGCTAGGGTTAGGGTTAGGACTAGGGTTAGGGTACGAGCTAGGGTTCTGGTTAGGGCTAGGGTTAGGCTTAGTGTTAGTGTTAGGTTTAGGTTAGTTCAATGGCTAGGTATAGGGTCAGAGTTAGGGTTTGGGTTAGATTTAGTGCTAGGGCTAGGGTTAGGGTAAGGGTTAGGGTTAGAGCTAGGTCTAGGGTTAGTGTTAGGATTAGGGTTAGGGCCAGGATTAGTGTTAGTGTTAGGGTTAGGGTTTAGTGCCAGGTCTAGTGTTAGGGTTAGGGTGAGGTGTAGTGCAAGGGTTGTTTTTAGGGTTAGGATTAGGTCTAGGGCTAGGGCCAGGGTTAGTGTTGGGTTCGGGTTAGATTTAGGGCTAGGGCTATGCTTACGGTTAGGGTTAGGGCTGGGGTCAGGTCTAGGGCTAGTGTTAAGGTTAGGTTTAGGATTATGGCTATGGTTAGGGTCAGGGTTAGGGTTAAGGCTAGGGCTAGCGTTTGGTTTAGGGTTAGGGTTAGTGTTTGGACTATGCTTTGGTTTGGGCTAGGGTTAAGGTACAGGCTAGGTTAAAGTTTAGGGTTACTGTTCGGGTTAGGGTTAGGTCTAGGTCTAGGGCTAGGGCTTGGGTTAGGGTTAGGTTTCGGGTTAAGTTTAGGGTTAGGGTTCCGGTTAGGGTTAGAGCTAGGGCTAGGGCTAGCACTAGGTTTAGGGTTAGGGTTAGAGTTTGGGCTAGGGTTAGTGTTTTGTCTAAGGTTAGAGTACAGGCTAGGGTTAGAGTTAGGTTTAGGGTTAGTGTTAGGGTTATGGTTAGGTCTAGGGCTAGGGCTAGGCTTAGATTAGGGTTTGGGATAGGGTTAGGGCTAGGGCTAGGGTTAGGGCTATGTTTAGTGTTAGGGTTAGGGCTAGGGCCAGGACTAGGGCTAGGGTTAGCGTTAGGGTAAGGATTTGGGCTATGGCTAGTGGTAGGGTTAGGGTTAGGGTTAGGGTTAGGGCCTGCGTTAGGTTTAGGGTTAGGGTTAGTGTTTGGGCTAGGGTTAGGGTTAGGACTAGGGTTAGGGTACAAGCTAGGATTCCGGTTAGGGCTAGGGTTAGGCTTAGGGTTTTGTCAAGTTTAGGTTAGATCAATGGCTAGGGATAGGGTCAGAGTTAGGGTTTGGGTTAGATTTAGTGCTAGGGCTAGGGTTAGGGTTATGGTTAGGGTTAGAGCTAGGTTAGGATTAGCGTTAGGATTAGGGTTAGGGCCAGGGTTAGTGTTAGGGTTAAGGTTAGGGTTTAGGGCCAGGTCTAGTGTTAGGGTTAGGGTTAGGTTTAGGGCAAGGGTTGTGTTTAGGGTTAGGGTTAGGTCTAGGGCTAGGGCCAGGGTTAGGGTTGGGTTCGGGTTAGATTTAGGGCTAGGACTATGCTTACGGTTAGGGTTAGGGCTGGGGCCAGGGCTAGGGCTAGGGTTAAGGTTAGGGTTAGGATTATGGCTATGGTTAGGGTCAGGGTTAGGGTTAAGGCTAGGGCTAGCGTTTGGTTTAGGGTTAGGGTTAGTGTTTGGACTATGCTTTGGTTTGGGCTAGGGTTAGGGTACAGGCTAGGGTTAGGGTACAGGCTAGCTTAAAGTTTAGGGTTACTCTTCGGGTTAGGGTTAGATCTAGGTCTAGGGCTAGGGCTTGGGTTAGGGTTAGGTTTCGGCTTAAATTTAGGGTTAGGGTTCCGGTTAGGGTTAGGGCTAGGGCTAGTGCAGGCACTAGGTTTAGGGTTAGGGTTAGAGTTTGTGTTAGGTTTATGGTTAGCACTAAGGTTATGGTTAGAGCTAGTTCTAGGGTTAGCATAAGATTAGGGCTAGGCTTAGGGTTAGGGTTAGGGTTACGGTTAGGGCTAGGGCTAGCGTTAGCTATGGTTAGGGTTAGTGTTTGGGCTAGGGTTAGGGCAAGTTTAGGGTTAGAGCTAGGTCTAGGTTTAGCGTTAGGATTATGGTGAGGGCCAGGTTTAGGGTTAGGTTAGGGTTAGGGTTTAGGGTCAGGGCTAGGTCTAGGGTTAGGGTTAGGGTTAGGGTTAGGGTTAGGGCTAGGGCAAGGGCTAGTGCTAGGGTTACGGTTAGGGTTATGGATAGGGCTAGGACTAGGGCTAGGGCTAGAGTTGGGTTTAAGGTTAGTGTTAGGACTAGGGTTAGGGCTAGGGCAAGGGCTAGTGCTAGGGTTACGGTTAGGGTTATAGATAGGGCTAGGGCTAGGGCTAGGGCTAGAGTTAGGTTTAGGGTTAGTGTTAGGGCTAGGGCTAGGGTTAGGGCTTGGGGTAGGTTTAGGCTTAGGGCTAGTGTTAGGATAGGGCTAGGGCTCGGTTTAGGTTTAGGGTCAGGGCTAGGGTTAGGGTTAGGATTAGGGCTAGGGCTAGGACTAGGTTTAGATTTAGGGTTGGGTTTAGGGCTAGGGCTAGGGTTTGGTCTAGGTTTACAGTTAGGTTTATGGCTAGAACTAGGTCTAGGGTTAGTGTTAGGGTTAGGGTTAGTGCTAGGGATAGTGCTAGGGTTAGCGTTAGGGTTAGTATTAGGGCTATGGTTATGGTTAGGGTTAGGGTTAGGATTATGGCTAGGGCTACCGTTAGGTTTAGTGTTAGGTTTAGGGCTAGGGCTAGGCCTAGGGTTTGGTCTAGGTTTCGAGTTAGGATTATGGCTAGAGCTAGGGCTAGGCTTAGTGTTAGTGTTAGGGCTAGGGCTAGGGCTTGGTTTAGCATCAGTTGTAGGATTAGGGCTATGGCTAGGGTTATTGTTAGGGTTAGCGTTAGGGTTAAGGCTAGGACTAGCGTTAGGTTTAGGGTTAGTGTTAGATTTGGTTATGTTTAGGGTTTGGGGCTAGGGTTTGGGTACGGGGTAGGGGTAGGTTTATGCTATGGTAGGGTTAGGATTAGTGTTAGATTTAGGGATTAGGTCTAGGTCTAGGGCTAGGTTTAGGGTTAGGATTCAGGTTAGCGCTAGGGCTAGGGTAGCCTTAGGGTTAGAGTTAGGGCAGTGTTGGGTTTAGTGTTAGTGTTAGGGTTTAGGGCCAGGGCTAATGCTAGGGTTAGGATTAGGTTTATGGTAGGCCTAGGTCAAGGGCTTGGCCTAGGCTTATGGTTAGGATTAGGGTTAGGGCTAGGGCTAGGTCTAGGACTAGAGTTAGGGTTAGGGTAGGGTTAGGACTAGGGTTAGGTTTAGGGTTAGGGCTAGGGCTAGGGGTAAAGCTAGGGTTAGTGTTAGGATTAGAGTTAGGGCTATGGACCTTGTTAGCGTTAGGGTTAGGTTTAGGTCTGGGCTATCGTTAGGTTTAGGGTTAGGGTTAGGGCTAAGGCTAGGGCTTGGGCCAGGTCTAGGGTTAGGGTTAGGGTTAGGGCTAGGGTCAGGGCTCGGGCTAGGATTAGGGTTAGGTTTAGGATTAGGGCTAGGCCTGGATTAGGTCTAGGGTTATGAATAGGTTTAGGGTTAGGACTAGGGCTAGCATTAGGTTTAGGGTTAGGGTTAGAGTTTGGGCTAGGGTTAGTGTTTTGTCTAGGGTTAGAGTACGGGCTAGGGTTAGAGTTAGGTTTAGGGTTAGTGTTAGGGTTAGGGTTAGGTCTAGGCCTAGGGCTAGGGTTAGGGTTAGGGTTAGGGCTAGGGCTAGGGCTAGGGCTAGGTTTAGGGTTAGGGTAACGGCTAGGGCCAGGTCTAGTACTAGGGTTAGCGCTAGCATAAGGATTAGGGCTAGGGCTAGGGTTAGAGTTAGGGTTAGGGTTAGGGTTAGGTCTAGGGCTAGGGCTATGTTTATGGTTAGGGTTAGGGCTAGGGCCAGGACTAGGGCTAGGGTTAGCGTTAGGGTAAGGATTTGGGCTACGGCTAGTGGTAGGGTTAGGGTTAGGATTAGGGTTAGGGTTAGGGCTAGCGTTAGGTTTAGGGTTAGGGTTAGTGTTTGGGCTAGGGTTAGGGTTAGGACTAGGGTTAGGGTACAAGCTAGGATTCCGGTTAGGGCTAGGGTTAGGCTTTGGGTTAGTGTCAGGTTTAGGTGAGGTCAATGGCTAGGGATAGGGTCAGAGTTAGGGTTTGGGTTAGATTTAGTGCTAGGGCTAGGGTTAGGGTTAGAGTTTGGTCTAGGGTTAGTGTTAGGATTAGGGTTAGGGCCATGGTTAGTGTTAGCATTAGGGTTAGGGTTTAGGGCAAGGGTTGTGGTTAGGGTTAGTATTAGGTCTAGGGCTAGGGCCAGGGTTAGGGTTGGGTTTAGGTTAGATTTAGGGCTAGGGCTACGCTTACGGTTAGGGTTAGGGCTGGGGCCAGGGCTAGGGCTAGGGTTAAGGTTAGGGTTAGGATTATGGCTAGGGTTAGGGTCAGGGTTAGGGTTAAGGCTAGGGCTAGCGTTTGGTTTAGGGTTAGGGTTAGTGTTTAGACTATGCTTTGGTTTGGGCTAGGGTTAGTGTACAGGCTAGGGTTAGGGTACAGGCTAGCTTAAAGTTTAGGGTTACTCTTCGGGTTAGGGTTAGGTCTAGGTCTAGGGCTAGGGCTTGGGTTAGGGTTAGGTTTCGGGTTAAGTTTAGGGTTTAGGTTCCGGTTAGGGTTAGGGCTAGGGCCAGGGCTAGCACTAGGTTTAGGGTTAGGGTTAGAGTTTGTGTTTGGTATGATTAGGGCTAAGGATAGGGTTAGAGCTAGTTCTAGGGTTAGCATAAGATTAGGGCTAGGCTTAGGGTTAGGGTTAGGGTTACGGTTAGGGCTAGGGCTAGCGTTAGCTATGGTTAGGGTTAGTGTTTGGGCTAGGGTTAGGGCAAGGTTAGCGTTAGAGCTAGGTCTAGGGTTAGCGTTAGGATTATGGTGAGGGCCAGGTTTAGGGTTAGGTTAGGGTTAGGGTTTAGGGTCAGGGCTAGGTCTAGGGTTAGGGTTAGGGTTAGGGTTAGGGCTAGGGCAAGGGCTAGTGCTAGGGTTACGGTTAGGGTTATGGAAAGGGCTAGTGCTAGGGCTAGGGCTAGAGTTAGGTTTAGGGTTAGTGTTAGGGCTAGGGCTAGGGTTAGGGCTTGGGGTAGGTTTAGGCTTAGGGCTAGTGTTAGGATAGGTCTAGGGCTAGGTTTAGGTTTAGGGTCAGGGCTAGGTTTAGGGTTAGTGTTAGGACTAGGGCTAGGACTAGGTTTAGATTAAGGGTTAGGTTTATGGCTAGAGCTAGGGCTAGGGTTAGTGTTAGGGTTAGGGTTAGTGCTAGGGATAGTGCTAGGGTTAGCGTTAGGGTTAGTATTAGGGCTATGGTTATGGTTAGGGTTAGGGTTAGGATTATGGCTAGGGCTTGCATTAGTTTTAGTGTTAGGTTTAGGGCTAGGGCTAGGGCTAGGGTTTGGTCTAGGTTTAGAGTTAGGATTATGGCTAGAGCTAGGGCTAGGCTTAGTGTTAGTGTTAGGGCTAGGGCTAGGGCTTGGTTTAACATTAGTTGTAGGATTAGTGCTATGGCTAGGGTTAGGGTTAGTGTTAGGGTTATGTGTAGGGCTAGCGTAAGGTTTATGCTGAGGGTTAGGGCTAGGGCAAGGTTTATGGTTAGGGTTAGTTTTAGGGTTAGGTTTAGGGCTAGGGCTTGGGTTTGGTCTAGATTTAGAGTTAGGGTTATGGCTAGAGCTATGGCTAGGGTTAGTGTTAGGGTTAGGGCTAGGGCTATGGCTAGGGTCAGCATTAGGGTTAGGATTAGGGCTATAGCTATTTTTAGAGTTGCGGTTAAGGTTAGGGCTAGGGCTAGTATTAGGTTTAGGGTTAGGGTTTTGGCTGGTGCTAAGGCTAGGGTTAGGGTTAGGGTTAGGATTAGGGCTAGGTTTAGGGTTAGGGTTAAGGCCAGGTTTGGGGTTAGGGTTAGACCTAGGGCTAGTGTTAGGGTTAAGGTTAGTTTTAGGGCTAGGGCTAGGGTTAGGGTTTGGGTTATGGTTAGGGCTAGGGCTAGGGGTAGGGTTAGGGTTAGAGCAGGGCAAGGGCTATGGCTAGGGTTAGGTCTAGTGTTAGGGTTAGGGCTATGGCCAGGGCTAGGGAGAAGGTTAGGGTTATGGTTAGGATTAGGGCTAGGGTTAGGATTAGGGTTAGGGTTAGGTTTAGGGCTAGGGCTAGGGCTAGGGTCAGGATTTGGTTTAGGGCTAGTGCTAGTGTTAGGGCTAGGGTAGGGTTAGGGTTAGGGCTAGGTCCAGGGCTAGGCTAGGGTTAGGGTTAGGGTTATGGCTAGGACCAGGGCTAGGGCTAGGGCTAGCGTTAGGTTTAGGGTTAGGGTTAGAGTTTGGGATAAGGTTAGGGTTAGGGTTAGGGTTAGGTTTAGGGTTAGGGTTAAGGCTAGGACTAGCGTTAGGTTTAGGGTTAGTGTTAGAGTTTTGGTTATGTTTAGGGTTTGGGTTAGGGTTTGGGTACGGGGTAGGGGTAGGTTTAGGGCTATGGTTAGGGTTAGGATTAGTGTTAGATTTAGGGATTAGGTCTAGGTCTAGGGCTAGGTTTAGGGTTAGGGTTCAGGTTAACGCTAGGGCTAGGTTAGCCTTAGGGTTAGTGTTAGGGCAGTGTTGGGTTTAGTGTTAGTGTTCGGGTTTAGGGCCAGGGCTAAGGCTAGGGTTAGGATTAGGTTTATGGTAGGCCTAGGTCAAGGGCTTGGCCTAGGGTTATTGTTAGGATTAGGGTTAGGGCTAGGGCTAGGTCTAGGACTAGAGTTAGGGTTAGGGTAGGGTTAGGACTAGGGCTAGGTTTAGGGTTAAGGCTAGGGCTAGGGGTAAGGCTATGGCTAGGGTTAGTGTTAGGATTAGAGTTAGGGCTATGGACATGGTTAGGGTTAGGGTTAGGTTTAGGTCTGGGCTATCGTTAGGTTTAGGGTTAGGGTTAGGGCTAAGGCTAGGGCTTGGGCCAGGTCTAGGGTTAGGGTTAGGGCTAGGGTCAGGGCTCGGGCTAGGATTAGGGTTAGGTTTAGGATTAGGGCTAGGGCTAGGATTAGGTTTAGGGTTAGGGTTAGAGTTTGGGCTAGGGTTAGTGTTTTGTCTAGGGTTAGAGTACGGGCTAGGGTTAGAGTTAGGTTTAGGGTTAGTGTTAGTGTTAGGGTTAGGTCTAGGGTTAGGTCTAGGGCTAGGGCTAGGGTTAGGGTTAGGGTTTGGGATAGGGTTAGGGCTAGGGCTAGGGTTAGTGTTAGGGTTATGGTAGGGTTTGGTCTAGGGCTAGGGCTATGTTTAGGGTTAGGGTTCAGGTTAGATTTAGGGTTAGGGCTAGGGTTAAGTTCAGGGTTAGGGCTAGGGCAAGGGTAGGGCTAGGGTTATGGCTAGGTCTAGGGCTAGGGCTACTGTTAGGGTTAGGGTTGGCGTTAGGACAGGGATATGGCTAGGGTTAGGGTTAGGGTTGAGGTTAGGATTAGGGCCAGCAGCAGGTTTAGTGTTAGGTTTAGGTAGGTTTCGGCTAGGGTGAGGGTACTGGTTAGGGTTAATGTTAGGGCTAGGGTTACGTTTAGGGTTAGTGTTAGGGTTAGGGTTAGTGTTAGGGCTAGGGTTACGTTTAGGGTTAGTGTTAGGGTTAGGGTTAGTGTTAGGGCTGGGGCTATGTTAGGGTTAGTGCTAGGGCTAGGGCTAGGGCTAGGGCTAGGGGTAGGGCTAGGGCTTAGGGTTAGGGCTAGGGCTAGGGCTAGGGCTAGGTCTAGGCCTTGGTTTAGGTTTAGGTTCAGGGCTAGGGTTAGGGTTAGATTTAGTGTTAGGGCTAGGGTTAGGGTTAGATTTAGGGCTAGGGCTAGGGCTAGAGTTAGATTTAGGGTTAGGTTTAGGACTAGGGCTAGGTTTTGGTCTAGGTTTAGAATTAGGGTTATTGCTAGAGCTAGGGCTAGGGTTAGTGTTAGGATAGCGCTAGGGCTACTGCTATGGTTAGCGTTAGGGTTAGGATTAGGGCTCTGTCTAGGGTTAGGGTTAGGGTTAGTGCTAGGGCCAGCATTAGGTTTAGGGTTAGGGTTAGGGCTAGGGCTAGGGCTAGGGTTAGGGTTAGGGTTAGGTTTAGGTCTATGTTTAGTGTTAGGGTTAGGGTTATGGTTAGGGTTAGAATTAGGGTTAGGGTTAGGTTTAGGGTTAGGTTTGGGGCTAGAGTCAGGGTTTGGGATAGGATTAGGGCTAGGGTTGTGGTTACGGTTAGGATTAGGGCTAGGGCCAGGGCTAGGGTTAGGGTTGGATTTAGGTTTAGGTTTAGGGCTAGGGTTAGGTTTTGGGTTAGGGTTAGGGTTAGGTTTAGGGCTAGGTCTAGTGTTTGGTCTAGGTTTATAGTTAGGTTTATGGCTAGAGCTAGGGCCAAGGTTAATGTTAGGGTTAGTACTAGGGCTGGGGTAGGGTTAGTGTTAGTTGTAGGTAGGGGTATGGCTAGGGTTAGGGTTAGGTTTACGGTTATGGTTAGGGCTAGGGCTAGGTCTAGGTTTAGGGTTAGCGTTAGGGTTATGTTTAGGTTTTGGGCCAGGTTAGGGTTTGGGTAGGGTTAGGGCTAGGGTTAGGATTAGGGTTAGGGCTTGGGCTAGGACTAGGTCCAGGTTTAGGGTTAGGGTTAGGGCTAGGGCCAGGGCTAGGGCTAGGGTTAAGGTTAGGGTTAGGGTTAGGGATAGCTTCGTTAGGTTTAGGGCTAGTTTTAGTTTTCGGGCTAGGGTTAGTTTTAGGGCTAGGGTTATGTTACGGGTTAGGGCTAGAGTTAGGGTTAGGGTAGTGTTAGGATTAGATTAGGTCAATGGCTATGGATAGGGTCAGAGTTAGTGTTTGGGTTAGGGTTAGTGCTAGGTCTATGGTTATGGTTAGGTTTAGGGTTAGGTTTAGGGCTAGGGCTAGGTTTTGGTCTAGGTTCAGAGTTAGGGTTATGGCTAGTGCTAGGGCTAGGGTTAGTGTTAGTGTTAGGGCTAGGGCTAGGGCTAGGGTTAGCCTTATTTGTAGGATTAGGTCTATGGCTAGGGTTTGGTTAGGGTTACGGTTAGGGTTCTGGCTAAGGCTAGCGTTAGGTTTACGAATAGGGTTAGGGCTAGGGCTAGGGCTAGGTTTAGCGTTAGGTTTAGGTTTAGGGTTAGCTTTAGGGCTAGGGTTAGTGTTTGGGTTAAGTCTAGGGCTAGGGCTAGGGTTAGGTTTATGGCTGGGGCTAGGGCTAGGGCTAGGTTTAGGGTTTGGGTTAGGGCTAGGGCCAGGGCTAGGGCTAGGTTTAGGGTTAGTGTTAGGGTTAGGGCTAGGGCTAGCATTAGGTTTAGGGTTAGGGTTAGTGCTAGGGCCAGTGTTAGGTTAGGGTTAGGGTTAGTGTTTGGGCTAGGGTTAGGGTTAGGGCTAGGGTTAGGTTTCGGGTTAGGTTTAGGGCTAGGGTTAGTGTTTGGGTTAGGTCTAGGGCTATGGCTAGGGTTAGGGTTAGGGCTGGGTCTAGCGCTAGGGCTAGGCTTAGGATTAGGGTTAGGGCTAGGGCCAGAGCTAGGACTAGGGTTAGGGTTAGGTTTAGGGTTAGGGTTAGGGTAAGGGTAAGGGCTAGGGCTAGCATTAGGTTTAGGTTTAGTGTTAGTGTTCGTGCTGAGGTTAGGATTAGGGCTATGGTTATGGTAGCGTTAGTGTTAGGGCTAGAGCTAGGTCTAGGGCTAGGGTAGGGTTAAGGCTAAGGCTAGGGCTAGGGTTTCAGGCTAGGTTTAGTGTTAACGTTAGGGCTAGGGCTATGGCTAGGCCTAGGTTTATGTTTATGGCCAGGGCTAGGGTAAGGTTTAGATTTAGGGTTAGGGTTAGGGCTAGGGTTAGGGATAGGGTTAGGGCTAGTGCTAGGACTAGGGCTAGGTTTAGATTCAGGTTTAGGTTTGGGCTAGTGCAATGGTTTTGTCTAGGGTTAGAGTTAGGGTTATGGCTAGTGCTAGGGCTAGGGTTAGTGTTAGGGTTAGGTCTAGAGCTATGGCTTGGGTTAGTTTTAGGTTTTGCGTTAGGTTTAGGGTAGGGTTAGGGTTAGGGTTAGGGCTAGGTTTAGGGTTAGTGTTAGGGCTAAGGTTAGGGCTAGGACTAGGGTTAGGGTTAGAGTTAGTGTTAGGGCCATGGCTAGGGCTAAGGTTAGGGTTAGGTTTAGGATTAGGTCTAGGGCTAGAGTTAGGGTTTGGGTTAGGTTGAGGGTTAGTGTTATGGCTATGGTAAGGGTTAGGGTTAGGTTTAGGTCTATATCCAGGGCTAGGGCTAGGGTTAGGTTTAGGGTTAGCTCTAGGGCTATGGCTTGGAATAGGTCTAGGGCTAGGTTTATGGTTAGGGTTAGTGTTAGGGCTTGAGCTAGGGTTAGGTTTAGGGTTAGGGCTTGGGCTATATTTAGGATTAGGGTTAGGGCCAGGGCTATGTTTAGGGCTAGGGCTAAGTTTAGGGTAGGCGTTAGGGTTAGGGTTATGACTAGTGCTAGGGTTAGGGTTAGGGTTAGGACTAGGGTTGCGTTAGGTTTAGGGTTATGGTTAGACTTAGTGCTAGGGTTAGGGTTATGTTTAGGGTTAGGTTATGGCTATGGGTAGGGTTAGGGCTATGGTTCGGGTTAGGGTTAGGTCTAGGACTAGGGCTAGGGTTAGGGTTAGGGTTCTGGTTAGGGTCAGGTCTAGGGCTAGGGTTAGTTTTAGGGTTAGGGCTAGGGCTAGGGTTAGAATTAGGGTTATGGTTAGTGTTAGGGCTAGGGTTAGGTTTAGTGTTAGTGTTAGGGTTAGGGTTAGGTCTAGGTCGAGGGCTAGGTTTAGGGTTCGGATTAAGGTTAGGGTTAGGGCTAGGTTTAGGTTTAGGGTTATGGTTACGTTTAGGTCTAGGGCATGGGCTAGGGTTTGGGTAAGGGTTCAGGTTAGGGTTAGGGCTAGGGTTAGGGCTAGGTTTAGGGTTAAGGTTATGGTTAGCGTTAGGTCTAGGGCTAGGGCTATGTTTAGGGTTAGGTTCGGGTTAGATTTAGGGCTAGGGCTAGGGTTAGTGTTAGGGTTAACTCTATGGCTAGGGCTAGCGTTATGTTTAGGGTTAGGGTTGGAGTTTGGGCTAGTTTTTTGTTAGGTCTAGGGTTAGGGTTAGGGTTAAGGTCAGGGTTAGGGTTAGGATAGGGCTAGGGTTAGGGTAGGGTTAATGCTAGGGCTAGGGCTAAGGTGTAGTTCTAGGTTTGGGGATATGGCTAGGGTAATGGCTAGTGCTATGGTTATGGTTATGGTTAGGGTTAGGGCAAGGGCTAGTGTTAGGTTTGGGGTTAGGGGCAGGGTTAGATTTAGGGCTAGGGCTAGGGTTAGCGTTAGGATTAGGACTAGGGCTGGGGATAGTGCTAGGGTTAGATTTAGGGTTAGGTTTAGGGCTTGGGCTTGGGTTTGATCTAGGTTTAGAGTTAGGGTTATGGCTAGAGCTAGGGCTAGATTTTGTGTTAGAGTTAGGGCTATGGCTAGGGTTAGCAATAGTTGTAGGATTAGGGCTATGGCTATTTTTAGGGTTAGGATTAGGGCCAGGGCTAACGTTAGGGTTAGGGTTAGGTTTAGGGCTAGGTTATGGTTAAGGTTAGGGCCAAGGTTAGGTTTAGGGTTAGGTTTAGGCCTAGGGCTATGGTTAGGGTTAGTGTTACGTTTAGGTGTAGTGTTAGGGTTACTGTTAGGGTTAGGGTTAGGGCTAGCGTTAGGTATAGGTTTAGGGTTAGGGTTAGTGCTAGGGCTAGGGTTAGGGTTTGGGTTAGGGCAGGGCTAGGGCTATGGCTAGGGTTAGGGCTAGTGTTAGAGTTAGGGCTAGGGCCAGGGCTAGGGAGAGGGTTAGGGCTAGGTTTAGGGATAGAGTTAGGGTTAGTGCAAGGGCTAGGGCTAGGTCTAGGATTAATATTAGGGTTAGGAATAGGGCCAGGACTATGGCTAGGGTTAGGGTAGGGTTAGGATTAGGATTAGGCCTAGGGTTAGGTTTAGGGTTATGGTTAGGGCGAGTGCTAGCATTAGGTTTATGGTTAGGGATAGAGTTTGTGCTAGGGTTAGGGTTTTGTCTAGGGTTAGGGTTAGGGCTAGGGTTATGTTTAGGGTTAGTGTAAGGGTTAGGGTAATGTCTAGGGCTATGGCAAGGTTTAGGGTTAGGGTTCGATTTAGATTTAGGGCTAGGGTTAGCGTTGGGGTTAGGGTTAGGGCTAGGGCAAGGCCTAGGGCTAGGTTTAGGGCGAGGTTTAGGGCTTGGGCTACGGTTAGGGTTAGGGTTAGGGCTAGGCCAGGCTTAGGGCTAGGGTTAGGGTTAGAGCTAGGGCTAGGGCTAGGGTTTGGTCTAGTTTTAGGTTTAGGGTCAGGGCTAGGGTTAGGGTTAGAGTTAGGTTTAGGTTTAGGTTTAGGGCTAGGGTTAGGGTTAGGATTAGGGCTAGGACTAGAACTACGGCTAGATTCAGGTTTAGGTTTAGGGCTAGGCCTAGGGCTAGGTTTTGGTCTAGGTTTAGAGTTAGGTTTATGGCTAGAGCTAGGGCTAGGGTTAGTGTTAGTGTTAGGGCTAGGGCTAAGGCTAAGGTTAGCGTTAGTTGTAGGATTAGGTCTATGGCTAGGGTTAGTGTTAGGTTTAGGGTTATGGCTAGGGCTAGCATTAGCGCTAGGTTTAGGTTTGTGGCCAGAACTAGCGTTAGGTTTACGGTTAGGGTTAGGGCTACGGCTAGGGCTAGGTTTTGGGTTAGGATTAGGTTTAGGGTTAGGTTTATGGCTAGGGTTTGGGTTTGGGTTTGTGCTAGGGCTAGGGTTAGGGTTAGGGTTAGGGCTAGGGCTAGGGCTAGGGTTAGGGTTAGGGTTAGTGTTAGGGCTAGGGATAAGGATACGGCTAGGATTAGGGTTAGGGTTAGGGCTAGGGCCAGGGCTAGGGCTAGGTTTATGGTTAAGGTTAGGTTTAGGGCTAGGGCTAGCGATAGGTTTAGGGTTAAGTTTAGTGTTTGGGCTAGGATTAGGGTTAGGGCTAGGGTTAGGTTACAGGTTAGGGTTCGGGTTAGGGTTAGGGTTAGGGTTAGGGTTAGTGTTAGGGTTAGGTTAGGTCTATGGCTAGGGATAGGGTCAGAGTTAGGAATTGGGTTAGGGTTAGTGCTAGGGCTAGGTTTAGGGTTATGGTTAGGATTAGGGTTAGAGCTAGGTCTCGAGTAAGCATTAGTGTTAAGGTTAGGGCCAGGGTTAGTGTTAGGGTTAGGGTTAGGATTAGGGTTTATGGCCATGACTAAGGCTAGGGTCATTGTTAGGGTTAGGATTATGGCTAGGGTTGTGCTTAGGGTTAGGGTTAGGCTTAGGCCTAGGGCTAGGGCTAGGGTTAGTGTAGGGCTCAGGCTAGGGCTAGTGTTAGGTTTAGGATTAGGGCTAGGGCTATGTTTAGCGTAGGGTTAGGATTAGGGCTATGTCTAGGGTTAGGGTTAGGGTTGGTGCTGTGGCTAGCGTTAGGTTTATGGTTAGGGTTAGGTATAAGGTTAGGGCTAGGGTTAGGTTTAGGGTTAGGTTTAGGTCTAAGTTTAGGGTTAGGGTTATTGTTATGGTTTGGGTTAAGGTTAGTTTAGGGTTAGGTTTAGGGCTAGGGTTAGGGTTTGGGTTAGGGCTAGGGCTAGTGTTAGGGTTAGGGTTAGGGTTAGGGTTAGGATTAGGGTTTAAGGCCATGACTAAGCTAGGGTTAGTGTTAGGGTTAGGATTATGGCTAGGGTTGTGGTTAGGTTTAGGGTTAGGGTTAGGCCTAGGGCAAGGGCTAGGGTTAGTGTAGGGCTCAGGCTAGGGCTAGTGTTAGATTTAGGATTAGGGCTAGGGCTATGTTTAGCGTAGGGTTAGGATTAGGGCTATGTCTAGGTTTAGGGTTAGGGTTAGTGCCGTGGCTAGCGTTAGGTTTATTAGGGTTAGGGCTAAGGTTAGGGCTAGGGTTAGGTTTAGGGTTAGGTTTAGGTCTAGGTTTAGGGTTAGGGTTATTGTTATGGTTTGGGTTAGGGTTAGGGTTAGGGTTAGGGTTATGGTTAGGTTTAGGGCTAGGGCTAGGGTTAGGGTTTGGGTTAGGGCTAGGGCTAGGTTTAGGGTTAGGGTTAGGGGTAGGCCTAGGGCTAGGGCTAGATTTAGGGTTAGGGTAAGGGCTAGGGCCAGGGCTAGTGCTAGGGTTAGCGTTAGGTTAAGGATTAGGGCTAGGGCTAGGTTTATGGTTAGTGTTAGGTTTAGGGCTAGGGCTAGGGCTAGGGTTAGGGTTATGGTGAGGGCTAGGGCTAGGGCTAGGTCTAGGTTTAGGTTTAGGGTAAGGATTAGGGCTATGGCTGGTGTTAGGGTTAGTGTTAGGGTTAGGGCTGGGGCTAGCATTAGTTTTAGGGTTAGGGTTAGTGTTTGGGCTAGGGTTAGGGTTAGGAATAACGTTAGGGTTACGGCTAGTGTTCCGGTTAGGGCTAGGGTTAGGGTAAGGGTTTGTGTTAGATTTAGGTTAGGTCAATGGCTAGGGATAAGGTCAGAGTTAGGGTTTGGGTTAGTGTTAGTGCTAGGGCTAGGGTTAGGGTTAGGGTTAGGGTTAGAGCTAGGTCTAGGGTTAGTGTTAGGATTAGGGTTAGGGCCAGGGTTAGGGTTAGGTTTAGGGTTAGGGTTTAGGGCTGGGGCTAGGGTTAGGGTTAGGGTTAGGGTTAGGGTTAGGTTTAGGGCTAGGTCTAGTGTTTGGTCTAGCTTGAGAGTTAGGTTATTACTAGAGCTTGGGCTAGTGTTAGTGTTAGGGTTAGGTCTAGGGCTAGGGCTAGGGTTAGTGTTAGGTTTAGGATTAGGGCCAGGGCTAGGTTTGGGGTTAAGTTTATAGTTAGGGTTAGGTCTAGGGCTAGTGCCAGGGTTAGGTTTAGGGTTCGGGTTAGATTTAGGGCTAGGGCTAGGGTTACTGTCAGGGTTACGGCTAGGGCAAGGGCTAGGGTTAGGTTTAGGGCTAGGGCTAGTGCTAGGGTTAGGGTTAGGGTTATGTCTAGGGCTAGGATTAGGGTTAGGGTTAGGGTTAGTTCTAGGGCTAGGGTTAGATCTAGGGCTAGGGCTAGGGCTAGGGCTAGGTTTAGTGTAAAAGTTCGGGCTAGTGCTAGGGCTAGTGCTAGGGCTGGGGTTTAGGTTAGGGTTAGAGTTAGGTCTAGGTTTTGGGCTATGGTTAGGGTTAGGGTTAGGGTTTGGGCTAGAGCCAGTGTAGGCTAGGGTTAGGGTTAGAGTTAAGGCGAGGACAATGGCTAGGGCTAGGGCTAGGGCTAGGGTTAGGTTTAGGGTTACGGTTAGAATTTGGGATAAGGTTAGGGTTAGGGTTAGGGCTAGGGCTGGGGATAGGACTAGGGTTAGGTTTAGGGTTAGGTTTAGGGTTAGGGTTGGGACTAGGACTAGCTTTAGTTTTGGGGTTAGTGTTAGAGTTTGGTTTATGTTCTGGGTTTGTGCTAGGTTTAGGGTTAGGGTTCGGGTTAGGGCTAGTGCTAGGGTTAGCGTTCGAATTAGGTTTGGGTTTAGGGTTAGTGCTAGGTTTTAGGGCCAGGGCTAAGGCTAGGGTTAGGGCATGTTTAAGGTAGGGCTAGGTTAAGGGCTTGGCCTAGTGTTATGGTTAGGATTAGGGTTAGGGTTATGGATAGGACTAGGGCTAGAGTTTAGGGCTAGGCTTTACGGTTATGGTAGAGTTTGGGCTAGGGTTAGTGTTTTGTGTAGGTTTAGCGTACGGGCTAGGGTTAGGGTTAGGGTTAGTGCTAGGGTTAGGGTTAGGTCTAGGGCTAGGGCTAGGGTTATGGTTAGGCTTATGGTTAGGGTTAGGTCTAGGGCTAGGACTACGGTTAGGGTTAGGTTTCGGGTTAGATTTAGGGTTAGGGCTAGTGTTAGGTTTAGGGTTAGGTCTAGGGCAAGGGTTGGGCTAGGGTTAGGGCTAGGGGAGGGCAAAGGCTACGGATAGGGTTAGGGTTAGGCTAGGGGCAGGGCTCGGGCCAGGGTTAGGGTTAGGGTTAGGATTAGGGCTAGCGTTAAGTTTATGGTTAGTGTTAGAGTTTGGGCTATGGTTAGGTTTGGGCTAGGGTTAGGGTTAGGGCTAGGGTTATGTTTAGGGTTAGTGTTAGTGTTAGGGTTAGGGCTAGGGCTAGGGTTAGGGTTAGGGCTAGGGCTAGGGCTAGGGGTATGGCTAGGGTTAGGGTTAGGGCTAGAGAAGGTTTAGGGTTAGGGTTAGGGTTAGGGTTAGGGTTAGGGTTAGGGTTAGGGTTAGGGTTAGTGCCAGAGTTAGGGTGAGGGTTAGGGTTAGGTCTAGAGCCAGGGCTAGGGCTAGGTTTAGGGTTAGGGTTAGCTCTAGGGCTAGGGCTTTGGCTATGTCTAGGGCTAGGTTTATGAATATTGTTAGTTTTAGGGCTAGAGCTAGGGTTAGGTTTAGGTTTTCGCCCTGGGCTATATTAGGATTAGGGTTAGGGTTAGAGCAAGTCTAAGGTAAGGGATAGGGCTAGGTTTAGGGTAGGGTTTAGGGTTAGTGTTATGACTAGTGCTAGGGTTAGGGTTAGGGCTAGGGGTGCATTAGGTTTAGGGTTATTGATAGATTTAGTGCTTGGTTTAGGCTTATGGTTTGGGTTAGGGTACGGCTATGGGTAGGGTTAGGTTTAGGGCTAGGGCAAGGGCAAGGGCAAGTGCTAGGGCTAGGTTTAGGGCTAGGGCTAGGGCTAAGGCTACGGTTAGGGTTAGGGTTAGGGCTAGGGACAGGGCTAGGGTTAGGGTCAGGGCTACGGTTATGGTTAGGGTTAGGGCTAGGTTCAGGGCTAGGGCTAGGGTTAGGATTAGGGCTAGTGTTAAGATTAGGGTTTGGGTTTTGGCTATGGTTAGGTTTGGGCTACTGTAAGGGTACTTGCTAGGGTTAGGTTTAGGAATAGGTTTACGTTTAGGGTTAGGGTTCGGGTTAGGGTTAGGGCTAGGTCTAGGGTAGCAATAGTTTTCTGGTTAGGTTTAGAGTTTTGGCTATGTTTAGGGTTAGGTCTAAGGTTAGGGTTAGGGTTAGTGTTAGGGTTATGTTTAGGATTAGGGCTAGGGATAGGGTTAGGTTTAGGGTTAGGGTTAGGGTTAGCGTTAGGGCTAGGTCTAGTGTTTTGTTTGGCTTAGGGTTAGAGTTTGGTCTAGGGTTAGGGCTAGGGTTAGGGTCAGATCAAGGTCTAGGTTTAGCGTCAGGATTAGGGTTAGGGTCAGG
The DNA here is from genome assembly GCA_949820135.1 of Sylvilagus floridanus. Classification (NCBI taxonomy): domain Eukaryota; kingdom Metazoa; phylum Chordata; class Mammalia; order Lagomorpha; family Leporidae; genus Sylvilagus; species Sylvilagus floridanus. The sequence goes on along the minus strand of OX463227.1, from coordinate 166,893,587 downwards.
TTTAGGGTTAGGGTTAGGGTTTAGGGTCAGGGCTAGGGGTAGGGCTAGGGTTACGTTTAGGGTTAGGGCTATAAAAGGGCTAGGGCTAGGGTTATTTTAGGGGTAGTGTTGTGGCTAGGGCTAGTGCTAGGGCTAGGGTAGCGTTAGGGTTAGAGTTAGTGTTATGGCTAGAGCTAGGGTAGGGTTAGGGCTAGGGCTAGTGCTAGGTGTAGGTCTAGGGTAAGGGTTAGGGCTAGGGTTAGGGCTAGGGCTAGGCCTATGTTTAGGTTTAGGGTCAGGGCTAGGGTTAGGGTTAGAGTTAGGGTTAGGGTTAGGATAAGGGTTAGCGTTAGGATTAGGGATAGGGCTAGTGCTAGGTTTAGATTTTGAGTTAGGTATAGGGCTTGGCTAAGGTTTGGTCTTGTTTAGGGTTAGGGCTAGGGCTAGGGCTATGTTTAGGGTTAGGGTTAGGGCTAGGGTTAGGTTTAGGGTTTGGGTTAGGGCTAGGGCTATGGTTAGGGTTAGTGCTAGGGTTAGGGTTAGGGTTAAGGCTAGCGTTAGGTTTATGGTTAGGGTTAGTGTTTGGGCTATGGTTAGGGTTAGGGCTAGGGTTAGGGTTAGGGTTAGTGTTAGGTTTAGGTTAGGTCAATGGCTAGGGATAGGGTCAGAGTTAGAGTTTGGGTTAGGGTTAGTGCTAGGGCTAGGTTTAGGGTTAGGGTTAGGGTTAGAGTTAGGGTTAGGGTTAGCGTTAGGTTAGAGCTAGATCTAGGGTTAGCATTAGGATTATCCTTAGAGCCAGGGTTAGGTTTACGGTTAGGGCTAGGGCTAGGGCTAGGTTAAGAGTTAGGGCTAGGGCTAGGGCTAGGGTTAGGGTTAGGGTAGGGCCAGGGCTAGGGCTAAGATTAGGGTTAGGGTTAGGATTAGGTCTAGGGCTAGGATTAGGTTTCGGCATAGGGTTAGGGTTAGGGCTATGCCTATATTTAGGGTTAGGGTTAGGTTTAGAGCTACGGCTAGGTTTAGGGTTAGGGTTAGGGTTAGGTCCAAAGTTCGGGGTTTAGGGCTAGGGCTAAGGCTTCGGTTAGATTTAGGGCTTGGTTTATGGTTAGGGTTAGGGTTAGGGTTAGGGTTAGCGTTAGGTTAGAGCTAGATCTAGGGTTAGCGTTAGGATTAGCCTTAGAGCCAGGGTTAGGTTTACGGTTAGAGCTAGGGCTAGGGCTAGGGCCAGGGCTAGGTTAAGAGTTAGGGCTAGGGCTAGGGCTAGGGTTAGTTTTATGGTTAGTGTTAGGGCTAGGTTTAGGGTTAGGTTTAGAGCTAGTGCTAGGGTTAGGTTTAGGTTTAAGGCTAAGGGTAGGTCTAGGTCTAGGGTTAGGGTTAGGGTTAGGGTAGGGCCAGGGCTAGGGCTAAGATTAGGGTTAGGGTTAGGATTAGGTCTAGGGCTAGGATTAGGTTTCGGCATAGGGTTAGGGTTAGGGCTATGCCTATATTTAGGGTTAGGGTTAGGTTTAGAGCTACGGTTAGGTTTAGGGTAGGGTTAGGGTTAGGGCCAAAGTTCGGGGGTTAGGGCTAGCGCTAGGGCTTCGGTTAGGTTTAGGGCTTGGTTTATGGTTAGTGTTAGGGTTAGGGTTAGGGTTAGCGTTAGGTTAGAGCTAGATCTAGGGTTAGCGTTAGGATTAGCCTTAGAGCCAGGGTTAGGTTTACGGTTAGGGCTAGGGCTAGGGCTAGGTTAAGAGTTAGGGCTAGGGCTAGGGCTAGGGTTAGTTTTATGGTTAGTGTTAGGGCTAGGTTTAGGGTTAGGTTTAGGGCTAGTGCTAGGGTTAGGTTTAGGTTTAAGGCTAAGGGTAGGTCTAGGTCTAGGGTTAGGGTTAGGGTTAGGGTAGGGCCAGGGCTAGGGCTAAGATTAGGGTTAGGGTTAGGATTAGGTCTTGGGCTATGATTAGGTTTCGGCAAATGGTTAGGGTTAGGGCTATGGCTATATTTAGGGTTAGGGTTAGGTTTAGAGCTACGGCTAGGTTTAGGGTTAGGGTTAGGTTTAGGTCCAAAGTTCGGGGGTTAGGGCTAGGTCTAGGGCTTCGGTTAGGTTTAGGGCTTTGTTTATGGTTAGGGTAGTGTTAGGGCTTGGGCTAGTGTTAGGTTTTATGTTAGGGCTAGGGCTATATTTTGGGTTAGGATTAGGGTTAGGGCTAGGGATAAGTTTAGGGCTAGGGCTAGGTTTAGGTTTTGGGCAGGGTTAGGGTTATGACTAGGGCTAGGTTTAGGTTTAGGGTTAGGGTTAGGTTTGCCTTACGTTTAGTGTGAGCGTTAGAGTTACGGCTAGGTTTAGGGTTAGGGGTAGGCTTAGGGTACGGCTCATGGTTAGGTTATGGCTAGGGTTCGGGTTCGGGTTAGGGCAAGGTCTAGGGCTAGGTCTAGGGTAAGGGTTAGTGTTTGGTTTAGGGTTGGGGCTAGGGCTAGGGTTCTGGTTAGGGTTATGTCTAGGGTTAGGGTTAGGGTTAGGGTTACGGTTAGGGTAGGGTTAGTTCTAGGGCTATGGTTAGATCCAGGGCTAGGGCTAGGGCTAGGGCTAGGGTTAGGGTTAGGTTTAGAGCTAGGGCCAGGGCTAGGCTAGGGTTAGGGTTAGAATTAAGGCTAGGACCAGGGCTAGGGCTTGGGCTAGGGCTAGGTTTAGGTTTATGGTTAGGGTTAGAGTTTGGGATAACTTTAGGGTTAGGGTTAGTGCTAGGGCTGCGTCTAGGGCTAGGCTTAGGGTTAGGGTTAGGATTTGGGTTAGGGCTTGGTCTAGATCTAGGGCTAGGTTTATGGTTATTGTTAGTGTTAGGGCTAGAGCTAGGGTTAGGTTTAGGGTTCGGGCAAAGGCTATATTTAGGATTACGGTTAGGGTTATATCTAGGGCTATGTTTAGGGCTAGGGCTAGGTTTAGGGTTAAGGTTCGGGTTAGTGCTAGTGCTAGGGTTAGCGTTCGAATTAGGGTTAGGGCAGCTTTGGGTTTAGGGTTAGTGTTAGGGTTTAGGGCCAGGGCTAAAGCTAGTGTTAGGGTTATGTTTAGGGTAGGGCTAGGTAAGGGCTTGGCCTGGTGTTATGGTTAGGATTAGGGTTAGGGTTACGGCTAGGACTAGGGCTATAGTTAGGGTTAGGGTTAGGGTTAGGATTAGAGTTAGGGCTACGGACATGGTTAGGGTTAGGGTTTGTTTAGGCCTGGGCTAGCATTAGGTTTAGGTTTAGGGTTAGTTTAGGGCTAGGGTTTAGGGCTAGGGCTAGATCTAGGGTTAGGGTTAGGGCTAGGGCCAGGGCTAGGGCTAGGATTAGGTTTAGGTTTAGGATTAAGTCTAGGGCTAGGGTTAGGATTATTGTTAGGGTTAGGGCTTGGGCTAGCATTAGGTTTAGGGTTATGGTTAGAGTTTCAGCTAGGGTTAGTGTTTTGTGTAGGGTTAGGGTACGGGCTAGGGTTAGAGTTAAGTTTAGGGTTAGTGTTTGTGTTAGGGTTAGGGCTATGTATAGTGTTAGGGTTAGGGGTAGGTCTAGTGCTAAGGCTAGGGCTAGTTCTAGGTTTAGGGTTAATTTAAGGGTTAGTGTTATGAATAGGGCTAGGTTTAGGGTTAGGGTTAAGGCTAGGGTTAGGGTTAGGGCTCCGGTAAAGTTACGGCTAGGGGTAGGGTTAGAGCTAGGGTTCAGTTTAGGGTTAGCGTTAGGTCTAGGCCTAGGTTTTGGATTAGGGTTAGGGTTAGGGTTACGGATTAGGGTTAGGTTTAATGCTAGGGTTAGGGCTAGGTTCAGGTTTAGGTCTAGGGCTAGGGAAAGATTTAGTGATAATGTTCGGTTTAGTGTAAGGGTTAGGGCTAGGTTTAGGGTTATGTTAGGGCTAGTGCTAGGGTTATGTTTAAGTTTAGTGTTATGGCTAGGGCTAGGGCTAGGGCTAGGGTAGGGTTAGGGCTAGGGCTAGGGCTAAACCAAGGTTCAGGTTTAGCCCTAGGGCTAGGGATATGTTTAGAGTTAGGGTTAGGTTTAGGGCTAGTGTTAGTGTTAGGGTTAGGGCTGGGGCTAGTCTAGGCCTAGGTTTAGTGTTAGGTCTAGGGCTACGGCTAGGGCTAGGGCAGGGTTAGGGTTAGGGCTAGGGCTAGGGTTAGTTTAGCATTAGGGTTAGCGTCAGGGCTAAGGCAAGGGCAAGGCTAGTGCAATGTTTAGGTTTAGGGCTACGGTTAGGGTACGGGCTAGGGTTAGGGTAAGGGCTAGGATTCTTTTAGGGCTAGAGTTAGGGCTAGGTCTAGGGTTAGGGTTAGGTTTAGAACTAGGTCTAGGGTTAGGGTTAGGGTTAGTTTCCGTGTTTGCATTAGGTCTAGGGCTAGAGTTAGGGTTAGGTCTAGAGGTAGGGCTAGGCCTAGGTTTATGGTTAGGGCTAGTACTAGGGTTAAGTTTAGAGTAGGGTTAGAGTTAGAGCTAAGGTTAGGGTTTGGGTTAGGTTTAGTGCTAGTGCTAGGGATAGGGCTAGGGTTATGGTTCGTGTTAGGGCTAGGGCTAGGGCTAGGGTTAGGGTTAGGGTTAGGGTTTGGGTTAGTGTACGGGCTAGGGTTAGGTTTAGTGCTAAGGTTAGGGCTAGGGTTAGGTTTAGGTCTATGGCTAGGGCTAGAATTTTGATAATGTTCGGTTTAGTGTTAGGGTTAGGGCTAGGTTTAGGGTTATGTTAGGGCTAGGGCTAGGGTTAGGGTTAGGTTTAGGTTTATAGCTAGGGCTAGGGCTAGGGCTAGGGCTAGGGCTAGGGTTAGGGTTAGGGCTAGGGCTAGGGCTAGGGCTAGGGCTAGGGCTAGGCCTAGGTTTAGGTTTAACCCTAGGGCTAGGGTAAATTTTAGAGTTAGGGTTAGGTTTAGGTCTACGGTTAGGGTTAGGGTTAGGCCTAGGGCTAGGTCTTGGGCTAGAGCTAGGTCTAGGGTTAGGTTTAGGGTTAGTGCTAGGTTTAGGGTTAGAGTTAGTGCTAGGTTTAGGGTTAGAGGTAGGTCTAAGGTTAGCATTAGGTTTACAGTTAGGGTCAGCATTAGGGTTAGGGTTAGGTTTAGTGTTAAGCCAGGCCTAGGCCTAGGGCTAGGGTTAGGGTTAGGGTTAGGGTTAGGGTTAGGGTTAGGGTTTGGGTTAGGGCTAGCATTAGGTTTAGGGTTAGTGTTAGAGTTTGGGATAGGGTTAGGGTTAGGGCTAGGGTTAGGGTTAGGGCTAGGATTAGGGTTGGGGTTAGTGTTAGCATTAGGGTTATGGATAGGTCTATGGCTAGGCTATGTTAGTGTTAGGGTTCGGGTTAGGGTTAGGGTTAGGCCTAGGGCTAGGGTTAGGGTTAGGGTTAGGGCTAGGGCTAGGTCTAGGGCTAGGGCTAGGGTTAGGTTTATTTTTAGGGTTAGGGCTAGGGTTAGGGTTAGGTTTAGGGTTAGGGCTAGGTCTATGGTTAGGGTTAAGTTTAGGGTTAGGGTTAGAGCTAGGGCTTGGGTTAGGGTTAGAGTTAGGTTTAGGGTTAGGGTTAGAGCTGGGCTTGGGTTAGGGTTAGGGTTAGTGCTAGGGTTAGGGTTAGGGTTAGGGTTAGGGTTAGTTCTAGGGTTAAGGCTAGGTCTAGGCCTAGGTTAGGTTTAGGGCTAGGGATATAGTTAGTGTTAGAGTTAAGGTTATGTTTAGGGTTAGGGCTAGTGCTAGGGTTAGGCCTAGGTTTAGAGTTTGTGCTAGGAGTATGGTTAAGGTCAGATTTAGGGTTAGGGTTTGTGTTAGGGCTATGCTAGCGTTAAGTTTAGTGTTAGGGCTATGGCTATGGCAAGGGCTAGGGTAGGGTTAGGGTTAGGGCTAGGGTTAGGGCTAGGGCTAGGGTTAGTGTCAGGGCTAGGGTTGGGTTTAGGGTTTGTGTAGGGCTAGGATTAGGGCTAGGGTTAGGAATTGGGTTCGGGTTAGGGTTAGAGCTAGAGCTAGGATTAGGGTTAGGGTTAGGGCTTGGGTAGGATTAGGGTTAGGGTTATGGCTAGGGCTAGGGCTAGGCCAAGGGTTAGGGCTAGGGCTAGGGCTAGGGCTAGTGTTAGCGTTAGAGTAGGGTTTAGGGCTAGGGCTAGGGTTTGGGCTGGGTTTAGGGTTAGGGATATGGCTAGGTCTAGGTTTAGGGTTAGTGTTAGCGTTAGGGCTAGGGCTAGGGTTATGGTTAGGTTTAGGTTTAGGGTTAGGGCTACGGTTAGGCTTAGGGTTAGGGCTACGGCTAGGGCTAGGGTTAGGTTTAGGGTTAGTGCTAGGTCAATGGTTAGGGTTAGGTCAGGATTAGGTTTTGAGCTAAGGCTAGGGTTAGGGTTAGGGTTAGAGTTAGGGTTAGGGCCAGAGTTAGGGTTAGCGTTAGGGTTAGGGCTATGGCCAGGGCTAGGGCTAGGGTTAGGGTTAGTGTTAGGACAAGGGCTAGGGCCTGGGCTAGGGCTAGGTTTAGGGTTAGGGTTAAGGTTATGGCTAGGTGTAGGGTTAGGTTTAATGTTAGGTTTACGGCAAGGGCTACGGTTTGGTTTAGGGTTAGGGCTTGGGTTAGGTTTGGGTTTAGAGCTAGTGTTAGGTTTAGGGTTAGGACTAGGTTTAGTGTGAGGTTTATGGTTAGTGCTAGGGCTATGTTTAGGGTTTTTGTTAGGGTTAGGGTTAGTTCTAGTGCTAAGGCTTGGGCTTGGTCTATGTTTAGGATAAGGGTTGGGGTTAGGGTTATGACTAGTGCTAGGTTTAGGGTTAGTGTTAGTGCTAGGGTTAGGGTGAGGGCTCAGGTTAAGGTAAGGCTATCGGTAGGGTTAGAGCTAGGGTACGGGTTAGGGTTAGGTTAAGGTTAGGTTTAGATTTAGGGTTAGGGTTTGGGTTAGGGTTAGGGTAAGGGCTAGGGTTCTGGTTAGTGTTAGGTCTAGGGGTTGGGTTAGGTTTAGGGTTAGGTGTAGGGCTAGGGCTAGGGCTCGGGTTAGTGTTAAGGCTAGGGCTAGGGCTAGCGATAGGTTTAGGTTTAGGGCTAGGCCTGGGGTTAGGGTTAGAGTTAGGTTTATGGTTAGGGTTAGGTCTAGGGCTAGCGTTAGGTTTAGGTTTAGGGCTAGGGCTAGTTTAGTGTTAAGGCTAGGGCTAGGGCTAGGGTTAGGGTTATAGATAGTGTTATGGTTAGGGTTCGGGCTATGGCTAGCGTTTGGTTTAGGGTTAGGATTAGATTTAGTGCTAGGGTTAGTTTATGGTTCTGGTTAGGGTACGGCTAGGGCTAGGGCTATGGTTTGGGTTAGGGTTAGGTTTAGGGCTAGGGCTATTGCTAGGGCAAGGGTTAGTGTTAGGGCTATGCCTGGGCTAGGGCTAGGGTTAGCGTTAGAGTTCAGTTTAGGACTTGGCCTAGGGTTTGGTCTGGGTTTATGTTTAGGTTAATGGCTACGTATAGGGTTAGGATTAGTGGTGGGTTAGGGCTAGGTCTAAGGCTTCTTTTAGGTTTAGTTTTAGGGTTAGGGCTAGGTTTAGGGGTAAGGTTAGGGCAAGGGCTAGGGCTAGGTCTAGGGCTAGGTTTATGGTTAGGTTTAGGGTTAGGGCTATGACTAGGGCTAGGGCTAGGTTTAGGTTTAGGGTTATGGTTAGGCTTAGGGCTACGGTCACGGTTATGGTTAGGTCTAGGGTTATGTTTAGGGTTATGGCTAGGTTAGGGTTAGGGTTATGGTTAGGGTTAGGGCTATGTTGAGTGTTAGGTTTAGGGTTAGGTCTAGGGCTAAGTCTAGGGCTAGGTCTAGGTTTAAGGTTAGGGTTACGTTTAGGGTTATGACTATGGCTAGGTTTAGGGTTAGGGTTAGGGCTCGGTTTAAGGTACGGCTAGGGGTAGTGTTAGAGCTAGGGTTCGGATTAGGGTTAGGGTTAGGTGTAGGCCTAGGATTAGGGTTAGGGTTAGGGTTCTTATTAGGGTTTTGGTAAGGTCTAGGGTTCTGGTTAAGGTTAGGTCTAGGGTTTGGTTTAGGGTTAGGGTTTGGGCTAGGGCTAGGTCTAGTCCTAGGTTTAGGTTTAGGTTTAGGGCTAGGGCTAGGGTTATGGTTTAGAGTTAGGTTTATAGTTAGGGTTAGGGCTAGGGTTAGTGTTAGGTTTAGGGCTAGGGCTAGGACCAGGGCTCGGGTTATGGTTAGGGTTAAGGCTAGGGTTAGCATTAGGGTTAGGTGTAGTGCCCGGGTTAGGCCTTGGTTTAGGTTAGTGCTAGGACTATTGTTAAGGTTAGAGTTAGAGTTAGGGTTAGTGTTAGGGTTAGGGCTAGTGTTAAGTTTAGGGTTAGGGCTAGGGTAGGACTATGGTCACGTTAGGGCTAGGGTTAGGGTACGGGCTAAGGTTAGGGTAAGGGCTAGGGTTGGATTTAGGGATACGGTAGCGCTAGGTTTAGGGCTAGGGTTAGGAATTGGCTTAAGGTTAGGGCTAGGGCTATGTTTAGTGTTTGGGTTAGGGTTAGGACTAGGTCTAGGTTTAGGGTTAGGGTTAGGGCTAAGGCTTGGGCAAAGGCTTGGGCTAGGGTAGGCTTATGCCTAGGGCTAGGGCTAGGCCTAGGTTTAGGGTCAGGGCTAGGGCTAGGGTTAAGGTTAGAGTTAGGGTTAGGGTTAGGGCTAGGTTTAGGGTTAGGTGTAGGTTTAGTGCTAGGGCTAAGGCTAAGGTTAGCGTTAGGGTTAGGGATATGGCTAGGGTTACGTCTAGGGTTAGTGTTAGGGTTATTGCTAGGGCTAGTGTTAGTGTTAGAGTTAGGGCTAGGGCTAGGGCTAGGGCTAGGGTTAGGGTTAGGTTTAGGGCTAGGGATAGGGTTAATGTTAGGGTTAGGGTTTCGGCTATTTCTAGGTTAGTTCTAGGGTTAGGGTTAGGTTTTGGTTTAGTGCTAGGATATGGATAGGTAATGGTTAGGGTTAGGGTTAGGGTTAGAGTTAGGACTATGGCTAGGGTTAGTGTTAGGGTTAGGGCCAGGGTTAGGGTTAGGGTTAGTTTTGGGGCTAGTGTTAGGTCTAGGTTTAGGTTTAGGGTTATGGCGAGGGCTAGGGTTAGGGTTATTGTTAGCTTTAAGCCTAGGGCTAGGACTAGGTTAGGGTTAGTGTTAGTGTTAGGGATAGGGATAGGGTTAAGTTTAGGGTTATGGTTAGGGCTATGGCTAGGGATAGGGTTATGTTTAGGGTTATGGCTAAGGCTAGGGCTAGTGCTAGGCATAGGTTTAGGGTTATGGCTAGGGCTAAGGTTAAGGTTAGAGTTAGGTTTAGGGTTAGGGCTAGGTTGGGGCCAGGTTTAGGGTTAGGGTTAAATTTAGGTTTAGGTCTAGGTTTAGGGTTAGGGTTAGGTTTAGGGTTAGGGTTAGGGTTAGGGTAAGGGTAAGGGCTAGTGCTAGGGCTAGGGTTAGGGTTAAGGTTTGGTTTAGGGTTAGGGCTATGGTTAGGTTTAGTGTTAGGTTTAGGGTTAGGGCTAGGGCTAGGGTTAGGTCTAGGGTTAGGGTTAGGGTTAGTGTTAGGGTTAGGGCTAGGGTTAGGGCTAATGCTAGGTTTAGGCTTAGTGTTAGGGTTAGGATTAGGGCTAGGGCTAGGATTAGGTTTAGGGTTGGGGCAAGGGTTAGGTTTAGGGTTGGGGTTAGGGCTATATTTAGGGTTAGGTTTAGGTTAGGTTTTGGGTTATGTTTATGTCTACGGCTAGGGCTATGGTTAAGGTTAGCGTCCAGGATAGGATGAGGGCAAGAGCTAGCGTTCTGGTAGGATTAGGTCTAGGGCTAGGTCTAGGGTTATGATTAGGGTTAGGCCTAGGGCTAGGGCTAGGTTTAGGGTTAGGGTTAGGGATTAGTGTTAGGACTAGGGTTAGGGTTAGGGTTAGGGCTAGGGCTAGGTCTAGGGTTTCGTTTAGGGTTAGGGTTATGGTTAGGGCTAGGGCTAGGGCTAGGGTTAGGTCTACGGTTAGGGTTAGGGTTATGGCCAGGGCTATGGTTATAGTTATTGTTAGCGTTTAGGGTTAGGGCTAGGGCTAGTGTTAGGTTAGGGTTGGGGCTACGGCTATATTTAAGGTTAGGTTCAGGTTTAGGGATAGGACTAAGCCTAGGGCTAGGGCTTGGTTTATGGTTAGGCTTAGGGTTATGGTTATGACTAGGGCTAGGTTTAGCGTTAGAGTTATGATAGGGCTAGGGTTAGGTTTATGGTTAATGTTAGTGTTAGGGCTAGGGCTAGGGCTAGGGTTTGGGCTAGTGTTAGGCCTAGAGCTAAGGCTATGGTTAGGGTTAGGGTTAGGGTTAGGGCTAGGTATATGTTTAGGTCTAGGGTAAGGGTTAGGGTTAGGGATAGGGTTAGGATAAGGGTTAGGGTTAGGGCTAGGGCTAGGGCTACGGCTAGGGTTACGGTCAGGTCTAGGGCTAGGGCTAAGCCTAGGTTAGTTTTAGGGAGAGTGCTAGGGTTAAGGTTAGATTTAGTGTTAGGGTTAGGTCTAGGGTTAAGGCTAGGGTTAGGGTTAGGATTAGAGTTAGGGCTAAGGCTAGGTTTAGTGTTAAGGTTAGGGATAGGGCTAGGGCAAGGGATAGGGATAGGTTTAGTGTTAGTGCTAGGACTATGAATAACGTTAGAGTTAGGGTTAGTGTTAGTGTTAGGGCCTGGGCTAGGGTTAAGTTTAGAGTTAGGGTTAGGGTTACGGTTAGGGCTAGTGCTAGGGTTATGTTTAGAGTTAGGGTTTTGTTTAGGGTTAGGTCTAGGTTTAGGTTTAGTTAGGGTTAGCATGAGGGCTAGGGCTTCCGTTTCAGTTAGAGTTAGGTTTAAGTTTATTGCTCTTGCTAGGGCTAAGGTTAGGGTTTGAGTTAGCGTTAGGGCTATGGCTAGCGTTAGGCTTAGGGTCTGGTCTAGGTCTAAGGTTAGGTTTAGGGTTAGGGTTAGGGCTAGTGTTAGGTTTAGGGTTAGGGTCAGAACTAGGGCAAGAGCTAGGGCTAATGTTATGGTTAGGGTTAGGGCTAGGGCTAGGGCTAGGGCTAGGGCTAGGTTTAGGTATAGGGTTAAGTTTAGGGCTAGGGCTAGGGTTATGTCCAGGGTTAGGATCAGTGTAATGGCTAGGCCTAGTTTAGGGTCAGTGTGAGGGTTAGGGCTAGGGCTATGGCTTGGTTTAGTGTTAGGGTTAGGGTTAGGGCTAGGGCTAGGGTTAGGGTTATGGTTATGGTTAGTGTTAGGGTTAGGTCTACGGCTAGGGTTAGGGTTAGGTTTCGGGTTAGGGTTAGAGCAAGGGCTAGGGTTCTGGTTAAGGTTATGTTTGGGCTAGGTTTAGGGTTAGGGTTAGGGTTAGTGCTAGGGCTAGGGCTAGGCCTAGGGTTAGGGTTAAGGCTAGGGCTAGGGCTAGGCCTAGGTTTAGGGTTAGGGCTAGGGCGAGCGTTATGGTTAGAGTTAGGGTTATGTTTTGGGTTGGGGTTAGGGCTAGGGTTAGGGTTAGCGTTAGGATATTTTTAGGGTTAGGGTTATAGGTAGGATTAGCGTTAAGGCTAGGGCTAGGGTTTCGGTTAGGGTTAGGGTTTGGTTAGGGCTAGGGCTAGGGCTAGCATTAGGTTTAGGGTTAGGACAAGGGCTAGGTTTAGGTTTAGGGTTAGGTCTAGGACTAGGGTTAGGGTTAGGGCTCAGGTTAAGGTACGGCTAGGGGTAGGGTTAGAGCTAGGTTTTGGGTTAGGGTTAGGGTTAAGTCTAGGCCTAGGTTTACGGTTAGGGTTAGGGTTCGGGTTAGGGTTAGGGTAAGGGCTAGGTTTCTGGTTAGTGTTATGTCTAGGGGTTGGGTTACGGTTGGGGTTTGGTCTAGGGCTAGGTCTAGGGTTAGTGTTTAGGCTAGGGCTAGGGCTAGGCCTAGGTTTAGTTTTAGGGCTAGGGTTAGGGTAAGGGTTAGAGTTAGGGTTATGGTTTGGTTTAGGGTTAGGGTAGCTTAGGATTAGGGTTAGGGTCAGGGCTAAGGCTAGGTTTAGTGTTAGGTCTAGGGCTAAGGCTAGGGCTTGGCCTAGGTTTAGGGTTAGGGCTAGTTCTAGTGCTAGGGCTAAGGTTATGGTTAGGGTTAGGACTAGGTCTAGGGTTAGGGTTAGGGTTAGGGTTAGGGTCAGGGCTAAGGAAGGGCTAGAGCTAGGGCTAGGGTTAGGGTTACGGCTAGGATTAGGTTATGGGTTAGGGTTAGGTTAAGGCCTAGTGTTGGGTTTAGGTTAGGGTTAGGGCTAGTGCTAGTGTTAGGGTTAGGGTTAGAAGTACGGCTAGGTTTAGGGTTAGGTTAGGGTCTGGGTTTGGGATAGGTCTAGGGCTAGATTTAGGGTTGGTCTAGAGGTAGGGCTAGTCCTAGGTTTAGGTTTAGGGCTAGGCCTAGGGTTAGGGTTAGGGCTAGGGTTAGGGTTTGGGTAGGGTTATTGCTAGGGCTAGGCATAGGCCTAGGGTTTGGGTTAGGGTTAGGGCTAGGGCTAGCGTTAGGTTTAGGGTAAGGGTAAGGGCTAGGGCTAGGGTTAGGGTTAGGGTTTGGGCTAGGGATAGGGTTAGGCTTAGGGTTAGGGTCAGGACTAGGGCAAGGGCTAGGACTAGCGTTACCTTTATGGTTAGGGCTAGGGCTAGGGTAGGGCTAGGTTTAGGGAGAGTGTTAATATTAGGGCTAGGGCTAGGGTTAGATCTAGGCTTAGGATCAGTGTAATGGCTAGGCCTAGGGTTAAGGTCAGTGTGAGGGTTAGGATTAGGGCTATGGCTTGGTTTAGTGTTTGGGTTAGGGTTAGGGCTAGGGATAGAGTTAGGGTTAGGGTTATGGTTAGTGTTAGATCTAGGGCTAGGTTAAGGTTAGGTTTCAGGTTAGGGTTAGGGCAACGTCTAGGGTTCTGTTTAGGGTTATGTTTGGGCTAGGTTTAGGGTTAGGGTTAGTGCTAGGGCTAGGCCTAGGGTTAGGGTTAAGCCTAGGGCTAGGACTAGGCCTAGGTATAGGGTTACGGCTAGGGCTAGGGTTTCGGTTATGGTTAAGGTTTGGTCAGGGCTAGGGCTAGGGCTAGGGCTATGGTTAGGTTTAGGGCTAGGGCTAGCATTAGGTTTAGGGTTAGGGCTAAGGCTAGGTTTATGTTTATGGTTAGGTCTAGGTCTAGGGTTAGGGTTAGGGTTCAGGTTAAGGTACGGCTAGGGGTAGGGTTAGAGCTAGGATTCGGGTTAGGGTTAGGGTTAGGTCTAGGCCTAGGGTTACGGTTAGGGTTAGGGTTCGGGTTAGGATTAGGGTAAGGGCTAGGATTCTGTTTAGTGTTAGGTCTAGGGGTTGGGTTAGGGTTAGGGTTAGGGTTAGGTCTAGGGCTAGGCCTAGGTTTAAGTTTAGGGCTAGGGCTAGAGTTAGGGTTAAGGCTAGGGTTAGGGTACTGACTAGGTTTAGTGTTAGGTCTAGGGTAAGGTTTAATGTTAGGGCTAGGTCTAGGGCTAGTTTTAGGGTTAGGGATAGGGTTCGGTTTAGAGTTAGGGCTAGGGCTAGGGTTACGGTTAGGGTTGGGGCTAGGGCTAGGATTTGGGTTAGGGTTAGGTTTGGGGCTAGGGCTAGGTCTTGGGCTAGGGCTACGGCTAGGGTTTGGGTTAGGTCTAGGGCTAGGGCTAGGCCCAGGTTTAGGGGTAGGGCTAGGGCTAGTGTTAGGGTTAGATTTAGGATTAGGGTTAGGGCTAGGTTTAGGGATAGGGTTAAGCATAGGGCTAGGGTTAGGTCTAGGGTTAGCATCAGGGTAATGGCTAGGGCTAGGTTTATGGTCACTGTTAGGGTAGGGTTAGGGCTAGGGCTAGGGCTAGGTTTAGGGATAGGGTTAGTGTTAGGGCTAGGGCTAAGGTTAGGGTTAGGGCTAGGGAGGGTTAGGGTAGGTTTAGGGTTAGGGCCAGGACTAGGGCTAGGGTTAGGGTTAGGTTTAGGGTTAGGATTACTGCTAGGTCTGTGGTTAGGTTTAGGCTTAGGGTTAGAGGTAGGGCTAGGTTTAATGTTAGGGTTAGTGTTAGCGCCAGATTTATTGTTAGGGTTAGGGTTAGGTCTAGGGCCAGGCTAGGGCTAGGGTTAGGGTTAGGTTTAGGGTTAGGGTTAGGGCTAGGGCTAAGGTTAGGGCTAGGGCTAGGTTTAGGGTAGGGGTTAGGTTTAGGGTTATGACTAGGGCTAGGGTTGGGTGTTGGATTAGGTCTAGGGTTGCATTAGGTTTAGGGTTATGGTTAGAGTTAGAGCTAGGATTAGGTTTAGGGGTATGGTTAGTGTATGGCTATGGTAGGGTTACAGCTATGGTTCGGGTTTGGGTAGGGTTAGGTGTAGGGCTAGGGCAAGGGTTAGGGTTAGGGTTCGGGTTAGGGTTAGGGCTAGGGCTAGGGCTAGGATTCTGGTTAGGGTTAGGTCTAGGGCTATGGTTAGGGTTACTGTTAGGTCTAGGGCTAGTGCTACGATTAGGGATTATGTTCGGATTAGGGTTAGTTCTAGGGCTAGGGTTAGGCTTAGGGTTAGTGCTAGGGTTATGTTTAGGGTTAGGATAAGTCTAGGGATAGGGCTATGGCTAGGTTAGTGTTAGGGCTAGTGCTGGGGCTAGTAATAGGTTTAGGGTAAAAGCTAGGGCTAGGGTAAACATTGTGATTAGGTTTAGGATTAGGGCTAGGGTGAGGTCTAGGGTTAGTGTTGAGGTTATGGCTAAGGCTAGGGTTAGGGTTAGTGTTAGGGTTAGGGCTAGGGCTAGGGCTAGTGTTACGTTTAGATTTTTGGTTAGGGCTAGGGCTAGGGCTAGGGCTAGGGCTAGGGCTTTGGTTAGGTTTAGGGTTTGTGTTAGACGAGGGCTATTGTTACTGTTAGGGTTAGGGTTAGGGTTAGGGTTAGAGTAGGGATGGGTTATGGTTAGTGTTAGGGTTAGTGCCAAGGTTAGCGTTAGGGTTAGGGTCAGGGTTATGGCCATGGCTAGGGCTAGGGTTAGGGTTAGGTATGGTTTATGGCTAGGGCTAGGGTTAGGTCTAGGTTTAGGGTTAGGGTTAGTTTATTGCTAGGGCTAGGGCTAGGGCTAGGGTTAGGGTTAGGGTTAGGTTTAGGGTTAGGGGTAGCGAAAGTGATTGGGTTAGGGCTAGGGTTAGGTTTAAGGACAGGGTTAGGCGTAGGCTAGGTCTAGGGCAAGGGTTAGTGTTAGGGTTTGGGTTATTGCTAGGGATATGGTTAGGGTTAGGGTTAGGGATAGAGCTAGGGCTAGCGTTAGGGTTAGGATTATGGTTAGGGCCAGTGTTAGGTTAGGGTTTGGGTTAGGGCTAGTGCCAGGGCTAGGGCTAGGTTAGGGTTAGGGCTAGGGCTAGGGCTAGGGCTAGATTTAGGTTTAGGTTTAGATTTAGGGTGAGGGCTACTGTTAAGTTTAGGTATATGGTAGGTTTAAGCAAGTGTTAGGTTTAGGGTTAGTGCTAGGGCAAATTTAGGGTTAGGGTTAGGGTTAGGGCTAGGGCTAAGGCAAAGGCTAGGGCTAGTTTTAGGGTTAGGGTTAGAGTTATGACTAGGGCTAGGTTTAGGGTTAGAGTTAGGGTTAGGTCTAGGGTTAGGGTATGGCTAGGGGTAGAGTTAGGGCTAGGTTTCGGGTTAGGGTTAGGGTTTGTTCTAGGGCTAGGGCTAGGTTTCATTTGAGGGTTCAGGTTAGTGTTAGTTCTAGGGCTAGGGTTAGGGCTAGTGTTAGGGCTAGGGCTAGGGCTAGGGCTAGGGTTAGTGATAGGGTTCGGGTTAGGGTTTGGTCTAGGAAAAGGTTAGGGTTAGGGTTAGGGCTAGGGCTAGGGCTAGGGCTAGGGCTAGGTTTAGGGTTAGGCCTAGGGCTAAGGCTAGGTTAGGGTTAGGCCTAGGGCTATATTTAGGGTTAGGATTAGGGTTAGGGTTAGGGTTAGGGCTTGGGTTAGAGTATGGGTATGGGTAAGGTAAGGGCTAGGGTTCAGGTTAGGGTTAGGGTTAGGTATGAGGCAAGGCTATGGATAGGGTTACGATTCAGGTTAGGGTTAGGGTTAGGGCTAGGGTGAGGGTTAGTTTTAGGGTTTGGTTTAGGGCTAGGGCTATGGTTAGGGTTAGGGTTAGAGTTAGGGCTAGGGCTAGGGTTATCATAGTGGTTAGGGTTATGTCCAGGTCTAGGGTTCGGGTTAGAGTTAGGGTTAGGGCTAGGGCCAGGGCTAGTGCTAGTGTTAGGGTTAGAGTTAGGATAAGGTCTATGGTTAGGGTTAGGGTTAGGGCTATGGCTAGGGCTAGCGTTAGGTTTTGGGTTAGGGTTAGAGTTTAGGTTGCATTAGTGTTAGGGCTATGGTTAGGGTATGGGCTAGGGTTATGGTTAGGGCTAAGGTTAGGGTTAGGGTTAGGGTTAGGGCTAGGGCTAGGGTTAGGTTTAGGGTTAGGATTAGGAGTAGGTTTAGGGTTAGTTTTAGGGTTCGGGTTAGGTTTAGGGCTAGGGCTAGGGTTAGGTTTAGGGTTAGGATTAGGGCTAGGGTTTGGGTTAGGGTTATGATTATGTTTAGATCTAGGGCTATTGTTAGGGTTTTTGTTAGGTTTATGGCCAGGGTTAGGGTTAGGTTTAGGGTTAGTGCCATGGCCAGAGCTAAGGCTAGGTTTATGGTTAGGGTTAGATTTATGGATAGGGCTAAGGTTTGGTCTAGGGTTAGGGTTAGGTTTAGGTTTAGAGCTAGGAATAGGGCTAGGGCTAGGGTTAGGTTTAGGGTTAGGGATAGGGGTGCTAGGGCTTGCGCTAGGGTTAGGGTTAGGGTTTGGGTTAGAACTAGGGCTATGTTTAGTGTTATGGTTATATCTAGGGCTAGGGCTAGGGCTAGGGTTAGGTTAGGTTTAGTGATAGGGCGAGGGCTAGTGTTATGGTTAGGAGTAGGGGCTAGGGTTTGGGTTAGGGTTATGCCTCGGGTTATGGTTAGGGTTAGGGCTAGGGCAAGGGTTAGGTTTAGGGTTAAGGCTAGTTCTAGGGCAGGACTAAGGCTAGTTTTAGGGTTAGGGTTAGGGTTAGGGCTAGGGCTAGGGCTGGGCTAAGGCTAGTTTTAGGATTAGGGTTAGGGTTAGGGCTAGTGTTAGGGCTAGGGCTATTGCTAGTTCTAAGGCTACGGTTAGGTTTAGGGTTAGGGTTATTGTTAAGGCTAGACTAGGTTTAGGTTTAGGGTTAGGGTTAGGGTAAAGTCTAGGGCTAGCGTTAGGTTTAGGGATAGGGTTAGAGTTTGGACTAGGATTAGTGTTAGCGCTATGGGTAGGGTATGGTCTAGGGCTAGCGTTATGTCTAGGGCTAGTGCTAGGGTTAGGGTTAGGTTTCGGGTTAGGTTTAGGGCTATGGTTAGGGTTAGGGATAGGTTTAGGACTAGGCCTAGGGTTAGGGTTAGGGTTAGGTCTAGGGATAGGGCTACGTCTAGGGTTAGTTTTAGGGTTAGGGTTAGGGTTTGGGCTAGGGTTTTGGTTAGGGCTAGGGTTAGGGTACGGGCTAGGGTTAGGGTTAGAGCTAGGTTTAGCATTAGGATTAGGGTTACTGTTAGGGTTAGGGTTAGGTCGAGGTCTAGGGATGGGGTTAGGGTTAGGTTTTGTGTTAGGGTTAGGGCTATGGTTAGGATTAGTTTTAGGGTTTGGGTTAAATCTAGGGCTAGGGTTAGCATTAGGGCTAGGGTTAAGTTTAGGGCCAGGGTTAGGGTTAGGGTTAAGATAATGGTTTATGGCCATGGCTAGGGCTAGGGTAGTGTTAGGGTTATGGTTAGGGCTAGGGTAAGGGCTAGGGCTAGGGTTATGGTTATGGTTAGGGTTAGGGTTAGGGTTATGGCTATGGTTAAGGTTAGTGTTAGGATTAGGGCCAGGTTTGTGGTTAGGTTTAGGGTCAGGGCTAGGGCTAGGGCTAGTCCTATGGTTAGGGTTAGGTTTAGGTTTATGGCTAAGGCTAGAGTTAGGTCTAGGGTTAGGGTTAGGGTTAGGTTTAGGGCTAGGGCTAAGGATAGGGCTAGGGTTTTCGTTAGGGTTAAGGTTAGGGGTAGAAAAGGGTTAGGATTAGGGCTAGGGTTAGGTTTAGGGTTAGCATTAGGTCTAGGGCTAAGGTTAGGGTTAGGGTTCAGTTTCGGATTAGGGTTAGGGCTACGGTTAGTGTATGGGATAGGGTTAGGTTTAGGGCTAGGGTTAGGGTTAGCGCTAGGGTTAGTTCTAGGGCTAGGGCTATAGTTAGGGTTAGGGTTCGGGTAGGTTCTGGGCTAGGTCTAGGGTTAGGGTTAGGGTTAGGGCCAGGGCTAGGGTTAGGGTTAGGGTTAGGGCTAGGGCTAGGGCCAGGGCTATGGTTAGGGCTAGGGTTAGGGTTATAATTAGGGTTATGGTTATGGTTAGGGCTAGGGTTAGGTTTAGTTCTAGTGTTAGGGTTAGGGTTAGGTCTAGGGCTATGGCTAGTGTTAGGGTTAGGGTTCGGGTTCGGGTTAGGGTTAGGGCTAGGTTTAGGGTTAGGGTTATGTTTAGGGTTAGGCTTAGGGCTAGGGCTAGGGCTAGGGCTAGTGGTAGGTCTAGGTTTAGGGTTAGTGCTAGTGCCAGGGTTAGGGTTAGGTTTAGGACTAGGGCTAGGGCTAGGGCTAGGGCTAGGGCTAGGTCTAGGGCTACGGTTAGGGTTAGGGTTAGGGTTAGGGCTGTGTCCAGGGCTAGGTGAGGGTCAGGGATAGGGTTGGGATTAAGAGTTAGTTTTAGGATTAGGGCTAGTGATAGGGTTAGGATTAGGATTAGGGCTAGGGCTAGGGTAGGGTTAGATTTAGGGTTAGGTTTAGGGCTAAGGCTAGTGTTTGGTCTATGTTTAGAGTTAGGGTTATTGCTAGAGCTAGGGCTAGAGTTAGTGTTAGGGTTAAGGCTAGGGCTATGATTAGGGTACGCATTACGGTTAGGATTAGGGCTATGGCTAGGGTTAGGGTTAGGTTTAGTGTTAGGGCTAGGGCTATGTTTAGGTTTAGCATTAGGGTTTTGCCTGGGGCTAGGTCTAGGGTTAGGGTTAAGGTTATGTTTTTGGCTAGGTTTAGGGTTAATGTTAGGGCTAGCGCTAGCGTTAGGTTTAGGGTTAGGGTTAGGGCTAGCGCTATGATTAGGGTTAGGGTTAGGTTTAGGGCTAAATTTAGGGTTAGGGCTAGGTATAGGGCTAGCGATAGGTTTAGTGTTAAGGTTAGGGATAGGGCAAGAGCTAGGTCTAGGGTTAGGGCTAGTGTTAGTGTTATGGGTAGGTCCAGGGTTAGGTCTAGGGCTAGGGCTAGGTCTAGTGTTAGTGTTAGGGTTAGGGCTTGGGCCAGGGCTAGGGCTAGGGTTAGGGTTAGGTTTAGGATTAGGGCTAGGGCTAGGGTTAGGGTTAGGGTTAGAACTTGGGCTAGCGTTAGGTTTAGGTTTAGGGATAGAGTTTGGGCAAGGTATAGGGTTTTCTCTAGGGTTAGCTTACATGCTAGAGTTAGGATTAGGGCTAGGGTTAGGTTTAGGGTTAGTGTTAGGGCTAGGGCAAGAGTTAGTGTTAGGGTTACGGCTAGGGCTAGAGTTACGGTTAGGTTTAGGGTTAGGGTTAGGGTTAGGGCTTGGGCTAGGGCTAGGGCTGTGGTTAGGGTTAGGGCTATCGCTAGGGCTAGGCCTGGGTTTAGGGTAAGTCTCGGGCTAGGGTTGAGCTTAGAGTTAGAGTTATGGCTAGGGTTAGGGTTACGGTTAGGGTTAGCGCTAGGCCTAGGGCTACGGCTAGGTTTAGTGTTAGGGTTAAGTTTATGTTTATGGTTAGGGTTTGGTTCAGGGCTAGGTCTAGGGTTGGATTAGGCGTAGGGTTAGGGATACGACTAGCGTTAGGTTTAGAGTTGGGGTTAGAGATTGGGCTATGGTTACGGTCATTGCTAGGGTTAGGGTTTGGGTTAGGGTTATTGTTTGGGTAAGGCTATGGCTAGGTTTAGGGCTAGCTTTAGGGCTATGGTTAGGATTAGGTCTAGGGCTAGGTCTAGGGATATGGTAAGGGCTAGGGATAGTTCAGGCTTAGGTTTAGTGTTAGGGCTAGGGATAGCGTTAGGGTTAGGGTTAAGTTTAGGGCTAGGTTTAGGCTTAGGTTTAGGGCTAGGGCTAGGGATATGGTTAGTGTTAGGGTTAGCGCTAGGGCTAGGGCTTGGGATAGGGTTAGGGTAAGGGTTAGTGTTAGTGCTAGGGTTAGGGTTAGGGTTAGGGTTAGGGTTAGAGTTAGTTCTTGGGATAGGGTTAGGGTTAGGGTTAGGGTTAGAGCTAGGGCCAGGGCTAGGCTAGGGTTAGGGTTAGGGTTAAGGCTAGGACCAGTGCTAGAGCTAGGGCTTGGGCTAGGGTTAGGTTTAGGGTAGGGTTAGAGTTTGATATAAGGTTAGTGTTAGGGTTAGGGCTAGGGCTAGGGCTAGGGCTAGGGATGGGTTAGGGTTAGGGTTAGGATATGTCTATGGGTAGGGTTATGGCTATGGTTCGGGTTAGGGTTAGGGTTAGGTGTAGGGCGAGGGCTAGGGTTAGTGTTAGGTTTCGGGTTAGGGTTAGGGCTAGGTCTAGGGTTCTGGTTAGGGTCAGGTCTAGGGCTAGGGTTAGGGTTAGGGCCAGGGCTAGGGCTAGGGCTAGGATTAGAATTAGGGTTATGGTTAGGGTTAGGGCTAGGTTTAGGTTTAGGTTTAGGGCTAGGGCTAGGGCTTGGGCTAGGGTTAGGTTTAGGTTTAGGATTACTGTTAGGACTAGGGCTAAGGCTACGGTTAGGGATTGGGTTCGGATTAGGTTTAGTTCTAGGGCTAGTGTTAGGGTTAGGGTTCGGTTTAGGGCTAGGGTTAGGGTTAGGGTTCGGTTTAGGGCTAGGGTTAGGGTTAGGGTTAGGATAGGGCTAGGGCTAGGACTAGGGCTAGGGTTAGGGTTAGGGTTAGGGTTAGGGCTAGGGCTAGTGCTAAGAATAGGTTTAGGGTTAGGGCTAGGGCTATGGTTAACGTTAGAGTCAGGGTTAGGGTTAGGGCTAAGATTAGGGCTAGGGTAATGGTTAGGGTTAGTGTTAGTTCTAGGGGTAGGGTTAGATCTAGGGCTAGTGCTAGGGCTAGGGCTAGTGTTAGGGGTATGGTTAGTTTTAGAGCTAGGGCCAAGGCTAGGCTAGGGTTAGGGTTAGGGTTAAGACTAGGAACAGGGCTAGAGCCAAGACTAGGGCTAGCGCTAGGGTTAGGTTTAGGGTTATCGTTAGAGTTTGGGATAAGGTTAGTGTTAGGGTTAGGGCTAGGGCTGGGGCTAGGGCTAGGGTTAGGCTTAGGTTTAGGTTTATGGCTAGTTCTTGGGTTAGGTCTAGGGTTAGGTTTAGGGATAGGTTTATGTCTAGGGCTAGGGCTAGGGCGAGGGTTATGGTTGGGGTTAGGGTTAGGGGTAGTGAAAGGGTTAAGTTTTTGGCGAGGGTTAGTGTTAGGGTTAGCGTTATGTCTAGGGATAGGGCTAGGGTTAGGGTTAGGGCACGGTTTAGGGTTAGGGCTAGAGCTAGTGTTCTGGTTAGGGTCAGGTCTAGGGCTAGGGTTAGGGTTAAGGTTAGGGCTAGGGTTAGGTTTAGGTTTAGGGCTAGGGCTAGGGTAGGGCTAGGTCTAGTGTTAGGGTTAGGGCTCTGGTTAGGTTTAGCGTTACTGTCGGACTAGGGCTAGGGCTACGGTTAGGGATTTGGTTCAGATTAGGGTTAGTTGTAGGACTAGGGTTAAGGTTAGGGTTAGTGCTAGGGTTAGGTTTAGGGTTAGGAAAAAGCTAGGGCTAGGGCTATGGCTTGGGTTAGTGTTAGGGCTAGTGCTAGGGCTAGTAATAGGTTTAGGGTAAAAGCTAGGCCTAGGGTAAAACTTATGGTTAGGTTTAGGATTAGGGCTAGGGTTAGGTCTAGTGTTAGTGTTTGGGTTATGGCTAAGGCTAGGGTTAGGGTTAGTGTTAGGGTTAGGGCTAGGGCTAGGGCTAGTGTTACGTTTAGATTTTTGGTTAAGGCTAGGGCTAGGGCTAGGGCTAGGGCTAGGGCTTTGGTTAGTTTTAGGGTTTGTGTTAGACGAGGGCTATTGTCAGGGTTAGCGTTAGAGTTAGAGTAGGGATGGGTTAGGGTTAGTGTTAGGGTTAGTGCCAAAGTTAGGGTTAGGGTTAGGGTCAGGGTTATGGCCATGGCTAGGGCTAGGGTTAGGGTTAGGTTTAGGTTTATGGCTAGGGCTAGGGTTAGGTCTAGGTTTAGGGTTAGGGATAGTTTATTGCTAGGGCTAGGGCTAGGGCTAGAGTTAGGGTTAGGGTTAGGGCTAGGGTGAGGGTTAGGTTTAGGGTTTGGTTTAGGGCTAGGGCTATGGTTAGGGTTAGGGTTAGAGTTAGGGCTAGGGTGAGTGCTAGGGTTTGGGTTAGGGTTAGGGCTAGGAAAAGGTTAGGGTTAGGGTTAGGGCTAGGGCTAGGGTTAGGGCTAGGTTAGGGTTAGGCCTAGGGCTATATTTAGGGTTAGGATTAGGGTTAGGGTTAGGGTTAGGGCTTGGGTTAGAGTACGGCTATGGGTAAGGTAAGGGCTAGGGTTCAGGTTAGGGTTAGGGTTAGGTATGAGGCAAGGCTATGGATATGGTTAGGATTCAGGTTAGGTTTAGGTCTAGGGTGAGGGTTAGGTTTAGGGTTTGGTTTAGGGCTAGGGCTATGGTTAGGGCTAGGGTCAGGTTTAGGGCTAGGGCTAGGGTTATGTTTAGGTTTAGTATTAGACTAGGTTTAAGGTTTGGTTTAGGGTTCGGGTTAGGTTTAGGGCTAGGGCTAGGGTTAGGTTTAGGGTTAGGATTAGGGCTAGGGTTAGGGTTAGGGTTATGATTAGGTTTAGATCTAGGCCTAGGGTTAGGGTTAGTGTTAGGGTTATGGCCAGGGTTAGGAATAGGTTTATGGTTAGGGCCATGGCCAGAGCTAGGGCTAGGGTTATGGTTAGGGTTAGATTTATGGATAGGGCTAAGGTTTGGTCTAGGGTTAGGGTTCTGGTTAGGGCTTGGGTTAGAGTACGGCTATGGGTAAGGTAAGGGCTAGGGTTCAGGTTAGGGTTAGGGTTAGGTATGAGGCAAGGCTATGGATAGGGTTAGGATTCAGGTTAGGGTTAGGGCTAGGGTGAGGGTTAGGTTTAGGGTTTGGTTTAGGGCTAGGGCTATGGTTAGGGTTAGGGTTAGAGTTAGGGCTAGGGCTATGGTTATCGTAGTGGTTAGGGTTAGGTCCAGGTCTAGGGTTCGGGTTAGAATTAGGGTTAGGGCTAGGGCTAGGGCTAGTGCTAGAGTTAGGGTTAGGTTTAGGGTTCGGGTTAGAGTTAGGGCTAGGTCTAGGGTTAGGGTTAGGGTTTGGGTTAGGGCTAGGACTAGGGCTAGCGTTAGGTTTTGGGTTAGGGTTATTGTTTTTCTTGGATTAGTGTTTGGGCTATGGTTAGGGTATGGGCTAGGGTTAGGGTATGGCTAGGGTCAGGGTTAGGGCTAGGGCTAGGGCTAGGGTTAGGTTTAGGGTTAGTATTAGGACTAGGTTTAGGGTTAGGTTTAGGGTTCGGGTTAGGTTTAGGGCTAGGGCTAGGATTAGGTTTAGGGTTAGAATTAGGGCTAGGGTAGGGTTAGGGTTATGATTAGGTTTAGATCTAGGCCTAGGGTTAGGGTTAGTGTTAGGGTTAGGGCCAGGGTTAGGATTAGGTTTAGGGTTAGGGCCATGGTCAGAGCTAGGGCTAGGGTTATGGTTAGGGTTAGATTTATGGATAGGGCTAAGGTTTGGTCTAGGTTTAGGGTTAGGGTTTGGGCTTGGTTTAGAGTATGGCTATGGGTAAGGTAAGGGCTAGGGTTCAGGTTAGGGTTAGGGTTAGGTATGAGGCAAGGCTATGGATAGGGTTAGGATTCAGGTTAGGGTTAGGGCTAGGGTGAGGGTTAGGTTTAGGGTTTGGTTTAGGGCTAGGGCTATGGTTAGGGTTTGGGTTAGAGTTAGGGCTAGGTCTAGGGTTATCGTAGTGGTTAGGGTTAGGTCCTTGTCTAGGGTTCGGGTTAGAGTTAGGGTTAGGGCTAGGGCCAGGGCTAGTGCTAGAGTTAGGGTTAGGTTTAGGGTTAGGGTTAGAGTTAGGGCTAGGTCTAGTGTTATGGTTAGGGTTAGGGCTAGGGCTAGGGCTAGCGTTAGGTTTTGGGTTAGGGTTATTGTTTTGGTTGGAATAGTTTTAGGGCTATGGTTAGGGTATGGGCTAGGGTTAGGGTTAGGGCTAGGGTCAGGGTTAGGGCTAGGGCTACGGTTAGGTTTAGGGTTAGTATTAGGACTAGGTTTAGGGTTAGGTTTATGGTTCGGTTTAGGTTTAGGGCTAGGGCTAGGGTTAGGTTTATGGTTAGGGTTAGGGCTAGGGTTAGGGTTAGGGTTATGATTTGGTTTAGATGTACGCCTAGGTTTAGGGTTAGTGTTAGGGTTAGGGCCAGGGTTAGGATTAGGTTTAGGGTTAGGGCCATGGCTAGAGCTAGGGCTAGGGTTATGGTTAGGGTTTAATTTATGGATAGGGCTAAGGTTTGGTCTAGGGTTAGGGTTAGGGTTAGGTTTAGAGCTAGGGCTAGGGCTAGGGCTAGGTTTAGGTTTAGGTTTAGGGGTATGGGTAGGCTAGGGCTTGCTCATGTTTAGGGTTAAGGTTTGGGTTAGTCCTAGGTCTATGGTTAGGGTTATGGTTATGTCTAAGGCCAGGGCTAGGGCTAGTTTTAGTTAGGTTTAGTTATAGGGCTAGGGCTAGTGTTATGGTTAGGATTAGGGGCTAGGGTTAGGGTTAGGGTTATGCCTAGGTTTATGGTTAGGATTAAGGCTAGGGCAAGGGTTAGGTTTAGGTTTAGGGCTAGGTCTAGGGCAGGGCTAAGGCTAGTTTTAGGGTTAGGGTTAGGGTTAGGGTTAGGGTTAGGGCTAGGGCAGGGCTAAGGCTAGTTTTAGGGTTTGGGTTAGGGTTAGGGCTAGGGCTAGTGTTAGGGCTAGGGCTATTGCTAGTTCTAAGGCTACGGTTAGGTTTAGGGTTAGGGTTGTAGTTAAGGCTATACTAGGTTTAGGGTTCAGGTTAGGGTTAGGATTTAGGCTAGGGCTAGCGTTAGGTTTAGGGTTAGGTTTAGAGTTTGGACTAGGATTAGTGTTAGCGCTATGGGTAGGGTATGGTCTAGTGCTAGGGTTATGTCTAGGGCTAGTGCTAGGGTTAGGGTTAGGTTTCGGGTTAGGTTTAGGGCTATGGTTAGGGTTAGGGATAGGTTTAGGACTAGGCCTAAGGTTAGGGTTAGGGTTAGGTCTAGGGATAGGGTTACGTCTAGGGTTAGGTTTAGGGTTAGGGTTAGGGTTTGGGCTAGGGTTGTGGTTAGGGCTAGGATTAGGGTACGGGCTAGGGTTAGGGTTAAGGCTAGGTTTAGGATTAGGGTTACTGTTAGGGTTAGGGTTAGGTCGAGGTCTAGGGATGGGGTTAGGTTTAGGGTTCGTGTTAGGGTTAGGACTATGGCTAGGATTAGTTTTAGGGTTTGGTTTAAACCAAGGCCTTGGTTAGCATTAGGGTTAGGGGTAAGTTTAGGGCCAGGGTTAGGGTTAGGATTAAGATAATGGTTTAGGGCCATGGCTAGGGCTAGGGTAGTGTTAGGGTTATGGTTATGGCTAGGGCAAGGGCTAGGGCTAGGGTTATGGTTATGGTTAGGTTTAGGGTTATGGCTATGGTTAAGGTTAGGGTTAGGATTAGGGTTAGAGCTAGGGCTAGGGTTAGGGTTAGTGTTAGGGTTAGGGCCAGGTTTAGTGTTAGGTTTAGGGTCAGGGCTAGGGCTAGGGCTAGGCCTATGGTTAGGGTTAGGTTTAGGTTTATGGCTAGGGCTAGGGTTAGGTTTAGGGCTAGGGCTAGGGCTAGGGCTAGGGTTTTGGTTAGCGTTAAGGTTAGGGGTAGCAAAAGGGCTGGGGTTAGGGCTAGGTTTAGGTGTTAGTTTAGGTTTATGGCTAGGGCTATTGTTAGGTCTAGGGTTAGGGTTAGGTTTAGGTTTAGGGCTAGGGCTAGGGATAGGGCTAGGGTTTCTTAGGGTTAAGGTTAGGGGTAGCAAATGGGTCAGGGTTAGGGCTAGGGTTAGGTTTAGGGTTAGCGTTAGGTCTAGGGCTAAGGTTGGGGTTAGGGTTAGGTTTCGGGTTAGGGTTAGGGCTACGGTAAGGGTATGGGATAGGGTTATGGTTATGGTTAGGGCTAGGGTAAGGGTTAGCGCTAGGGTTAGTTCTAGGGCCTGGGCTAGCGTTAGGGTTAGGGTTCGGGTAGGTTGTGGGCTAGGTCTAGGGTTAGGGTTAGGGTTAGGGCCAGGGCTAGGGTTAGGGTTAGGGTTAGGGCTAGGGCTAGGGCCAGGGCTATGGTTAGGGCTAGGGCTAGGGTTATAATTAGGGTTATGGTTATGGTTAGGGCTAGGGTTAGGTTTAGTGCTAGTGTTAGGGTTAGGGTTAAGTCTAGGGCTATGGCTAGTGTTAGGGTTAGGGCTCGGGTTAGGGTTAGGGTTAGGGCTAGGTTTAGGGTTAGGGTTAGGTTTATTTTTAGGGTTATGTTTAGGGCTAGGGCTAGGGCTAGTGGTAGGTCTAGTTTTAGGGTTAGGGCTAGGGTATGTTAGGGCTAGGGTTAGGGTACGTGCTAGGGTTAGGGTTAGAGTTAATGTGAGGGTTAGGGTTAGGTCTAGGTCTAGGGATAGGTTTAGTGTTAGGGTTCAGGTTAGTGTTAGGGCTATGGCTAGGATTAGGTTTTCGTTAGGGTTAGAGCTAGGGCTAGGTTTAGCGTTAGGATTAGCGCTAGAGTTAGGGCCAGAGTTAGGGTTACGGTTAGGAATAGGTTTTAGGGCCAGGGCTAGTGCTAGGTTAGGTTTAGGCTTAAGGTTAGGGCTATGGCAAGGGCTAGGGCTAGGGTTATGGTTAGGAATAGGGCTAGGGCTGGTGCTAGGGCTAGAGTTATTGTTAGGGTTAGGTTTAGGGCTAGGGTTAAGGCTAGAGCTAGGGTTATGGTTAGGGCTAGGTCTACGGATAGGGCTAGAGTTAGAGTTAGGGTGAGTGTTAGGGTTAGGTTTATGGCTATGGTTAGGGTTACGGTCAGGGTAATTGCTAGGGTTAGGGTACGTGCTAGGGTTAGGGTTAGTGTTAGTGTGAGCTTTAGGGTTAGGTCTAGGTGTAGTGATAGGTTGAGGCTTAGGGTGAGGCTTAGGGCTAGGGCTGTGGCTAGGATTAGGGTTAGGGTTAGGGTTAGAGTAGGGCCAGGGCTAGGCTAGGGTTAGGGTTAGGGTTAAGGCTAGGACCAGGGCTAGAGCTAGGGCTAGAGCTAGGGTTAGGTTTAGGGTAGGGTTAGAGTATGATATAAGGTTAGTGTTAAGGTTAGGGCTAGGGCTATGTCTAGGGCTAGGGCTAGGGTTAGGGCTAGGGTTAGGATATGTCTATGGGTAGGGTTCGGGCTATGGTTCTGGTTAGGGTTAGTGTTAGGTGTAGGGCTAGGACTAGGGTTAGTGTTAGGTTTCGGGTTAGGGTTAGGGCTAGGGCTAGGGTTCTGGTTAGGGTCAGGTCTAGGGCTAGGGTTAGGGTTAGGGCTAGGGCTAGGGCTAGGGCTAGGGTTAGAATTAGAGTTATGGTTAGGGTTCTGGCTTGGGTTAGGTTTAGGTTTAGCGCTAGGGCTAGGGCTTGGGCTAGGGTTAGGTTTAGGTTTAGGGTTACTGTTAGGACTAGGGCTAAGGCTACGGTTAGGGATTGGGTTCGGATTAGGTTTAGTTCTAGGGCTAGGGATTTGGTTATGGTTAGGGCTCGTGCTAAGAATAGGTTTAGGGTTAGGGCTAGGGCTATGGTTAACGTTAGAGTCAGGGTTAGGGTTAGGGCTAGGTTAGGGCTAGGGTTATTGTTAGGGTTAGTGTTAGTTCTAGGGCTAGGGTTAGATCTAGAGCTAGTGCTAGGGCTAGGGCTAGTGTTAGGGTTTTGGTTAGGTTTAGAGCTTAGGGCTAGGGCTGTGGCTATGATTAGGGTTAGGGTTAGGGTTAGGGTTAGAGTTAGGGCCAGGGCTAGGCTAGGGTCAGTGTTAGAGTTAAGGCTAGGACCAGGGCTAGAGCCAAGGCTAGGGCTAGGGCTAGGGTTAGGTTTATGGTTAGGGTTAGAGTTTGGGAAAAGCTTAGTGTTAGGTGTAGGGCTAGGGCTGGGGCTAAGGCTAGGGTTAGGCTTAGGTTTAGGTTTATGGCTAGGGCTTGGGTTAGGTCTAGGGTTAGGTTTAGGGATAGGTTTAGGTCTATGGCTAGGACTAGGGCGAGGGTTATGGTTGGGGTTAGGGTTAGGGGTAGTGAAAGGGTTAAGTTTTTGGCTAGGGTTAGTGTTAGGGTTAGCGTTAGGACTAGGGATAGGGCTAGGGTTAGGGTTAGGATACGGTTTAGGGTTAGGGCTAGAGCTAGTGTTCTGGTTAGGGTCAGGTCTAGGGCTAGGATTAGGGTTAAGGTTTGGGCTAGGGCTAGGGTTAGAATCAAAGTTATGGTTATGGTTAGGGCTAGGGTTAGGTTTAGGTTTAGGGCTAGGGCTAGTGTTAGGGTTACGGCTCGGGTTAGGTTTAGCGTTACTGTCGGACTAGAGCTAGGGCTACAGTTAGGGATTGGGTTCGGATTAGGGTTAGTTCTAGGACTAGGGTTAAGGTTAGGGTTAGTGCTAGGGTTAGGTTTAGGGTTAGGATAAGGCTAGGGCTAGGGCTATGGCTAGGGTTAGTGTTACGGCTAGTGCTAGGGCTAGTAATAGGTTTAGGGTAAAAGCTAGGGCTAGGGTAAACCTTATGGTTAGGTTTAGGATTAGGGCTAGCGTTAGGTCTAGGGTTAGTGTTGGGGTTAAGGCTAAGGCTAGGGCTAGGGCTAGTGTTACATTTAGATTTTTGGTTAGGGCTAGGGCAAGGGCTAAGGCTAGGGCTAGGGCTTCGGTTACGTTTAGGGTTTGTGTTAGACGAGGGCTATTGTTAGGGTTAGGGTTAGCGTTAGAGTAGGGATGGGTTATGGTTAGTGTTAGGGTTAATGACAAGGTTAGGGTTAGGGTTAGGGTCAGGGTTATGGCCATGGCTAGGACTAGCGTTAGGGTTAGGTTTAGGTTTATGGCTTGGGCTAGGGTTAGGTCTAGGTTTAGGGTTAGGGTTAGTTTATTGCTAGTGCTAGGGCTAGGGCTAGGGCTAGGGTTAGGGTTAGGGTTAGGTTTAGGGCTAGCGAAAGTGTTTGGGTTAAGGCTAGGGTTAGGTTTAAGGACAGGTTTAGGGTTAGGCTAGGTCTATGGCAAGGGTTAGTGTTAGGGTTTGGGTTATTGCTAGGGATATGGTTAGGGTTAGGGTTAGGGATAGAGCTAGGGCTAGCATTAGGGTTAGGATTACGGTTAGGGCCAGTGTTAGGTTAGAGTTTGGGTTAGGGCTAGTGCCAGGGCTAGGGCTAGGTTAGGGTTAGGGCTCAGGCTCGGGCTAGGGCTAGGGCTAGGGTTAGGGTTAGATTTAGGGTGAGGGCTAGTGTTAGGTTTAGGTATAGGGTAGGTTTAGGTTAGGGTTATGGTTTGCCTATGGTTATGGTTAGGGTTAGGGCTAGAGCAAGTGTTAGGTTTAGGATTAGGGCTAGAGCAAATTTAGGGTTAGGTTAAGGTTAGGACTAGGGCTAAGGCAAAGGCTAGGGCTAGTTTTAGGGTTTCGGTTAGGGTTATACTAGGGCTAGGTTTAGGGTTAGAGTTAGGGTTAGGTCTAGGGTTAGGGTATGGCTAGGGGTAGAGTTAGGGCTAGGTTTCGGGTTAGGGTTAGGGTTTGTTCTAGGGCTAGGGCTAGGGTTCGTTTGAGGGTTCGGGTTAGTGTTAGTTCTAGGGCTAGGGTTAGGGTTAGTGTTAGGGCAAGGGCTAGGGCGAGGGCTAGGGTTAGTGATAGGGTTCGGGTTAGGGTTTGGGCTAGAAAAAGGTTAGGGTTAGGGTTAGGGCTAGGGCTAGTGTTAGGGTTAGGGCTATTGCTAGTTCTAAGGCTACGGTTAGGTTTAGGGTTAGGGTTAGGGCTAGGCACAGGGCTAGTGCTAGAGTTAGGGTTAGGTTTAGGGTTAGGGTTAGAGTTTGGGCTAGGATTAGGGTTAGCGCTATGGGTAGGGTATGGTCTAGGGCTAGGGTTATGTCTAGAGTTAGTGCTAGGGTTAGGGTTAGGTTTCGGGTTAGGTTTAGGGCTATGGTTAGGGTTAGGGATAGGTTTAGGACTAGGGCTAGGGTTAGGGTTAGGGTTAGGTCTAGGGATAGGGCTACGTCTAGGGTTAGGTTTAGGGTTAGGGTTAGTGTTTGGGCTCGGGTTGTGGTTAGGGCTAGGGTTAGGGTATGGGCTTGGGTTAGGGTTAGGGCTAGGTTTAGGATTAGGGTTACTGTTAGGGTTAGGGTTAGGTCGAGGTCTAGGGATGGGGTTAGGGTTAGGGTTCGGGTTATGGTTAGGACTATGGCTAGGATTAGTTTTAGGGTTTGGTTTAAGCCTAGGGATAGGGTTAGCATTAGGGTTAGGGGTAAGTTTAGGGCCAGGTTTAGGGTTAGGGTTAAGTAATGGTTTAGGGCCATGGCTAGGGCTAGGGTTAGTGTTAGGGTTATGGTTATGGCTAGAGCAAGGGCTAGGGCTAGGGTTATGGTTATGTTTATGGTTATATTATGGTTAGGGTTAGGGTTAGGGTTATGGCTATGGTTAAGGTTAGGGTTAGGATTAGGGTTAGAGCTAGGTCTAGGGTTAGGGTTAGTGTTAGGGTTAGGACCAGGTTTAGGGTTAGGTTTAGGGTCAGGGCTAGGGCTAGGGCTGGGCCTATGGTTAGGGTTAGGTTTAGGTTTATGGCTAGGGCTAGGGTTAGGTCTAGTGTTATGGTTAGGGTTAGGTTTAGGGCTAGGGCTAGGGAAAGGGCTGGGGTTTTGGTTAGGGTTAAGGTTAGGGGTAGCAAAAGGGTTAGGGTTAGGGCTAGGGTTAGGTTTAGGGTTAGCGTTAGGTCTAGGGCTAAGGTTGGGGTTAGGGTTAGGTTTCGGGTTAGGGTTAGGGCTATGGTTAGGGTTGGGATAGGGTTAGGGTTTGGGCTAGGTTTAGGGTTAGTGCTAGACTTAGTTCTAGGGCTAGGGCTAGCGTTAGGGTTAGGGTTTGGGTAGGTTGTGGGCTAGGTCTAGGGTTAGGGTTAGGGTTAGGGCCAGGGCTAAGGTTAGGGTTTGGGTTAGGGTTAGGGCTAGGGCTAGGACTAGGGCTAACATTAGGGCTAGGCCTAGGGTAATAATTAGGGTTATGGTTATGGTTAGGGCTAGGGTTAGGTTTAGTGCTCGTGTTAGGGTTACGGTTAGGTCTAGGGCTATGGCTAGTGTTAGGGTTATGGTTCGGGTTCGGGTTCGGGTTAGGTTTAGGGCTAGGTTAGGGTTAGGGTTATGTTTAGGGTTAGGCTTAGGGTAGGGCTCGGGCTAGGGCTGGTGGTAGGTCTAGGTTTAGTGTTAGGGCTATTGCTAGGGTTAGGGTTAGGGTTAGGACTAGGGCTAGGGCTAGGTCTAGGGCTACGGTTAGGGTTAGGGTTAGGGTTAGGGCTGTGTCTAGGGCTAGGTTAGGGTCAGGGATAGGGTTGGGATTAAGGCTAGGGCTGGGGTTATGGTTAGGATTAGGGCTAGGGCTACCGTTAGTTTTAGAGTCAGATTTAGAGTTTGGGCTAGGGTATGTGTTAGGGCTAGGGTTAGGGTACGTGCTAGGGTTAGGGTTAGAGTTAGTGTGAGGGTTAGGGTTAGGTCTAGGTCAAGGGATAGGTTTAGGGTTAGGGTTCAGGTTAGTGTTAGGGCTATGGCTAGGATTAGGGTTATGGTTAGGGTTAGAGCTAGGGCTAGGGTTATCGTTAGGGTTAGCGCTAGAGTTAGGGCCAGAGTTAGGGTTAGGGTTAGGAATAGGTTTTAGGGCCAGGGCTAGTGCTAGGTTAGGTTTAGGCTTAAGGTTAGGGCTAGGGCAAAGGCTAGGGCTAGAGTTATTGTTAGGGTTAGGGTTAGGGCTAGAACTAGGGTTATGGTTAGGGCTAGGTCTACGGATAGGGCTAGGGTTAGAGTTAGGGTGAGTGTTAGTGTTAGGGTTACGGCTATGGTTAGGGTTATTGTCAGGGTTATTGCTAGGGTTAGGGTACGTGCTAGGGTTAGGGTTAGAGTTAGTGTGAAGTTAGGGTTAGGTCTAGGTGTAGGGATAGGTTGAGGCTTAGGGTGAGGCTTAGGGCTAGGGCTGTGGCTAGGATTAGGGTTAGGTATAGGGTTAGAGCTAGGGCCAGGGCTATGCTAGGGTTAGGGTTAGGATTAAGGCTAGGAACAGGGCTAGAGCAAGGCTAGGGCTAGGGTTAGGTTTAGGGTAGGGTTAGAGTATGATATAAGGTTAGTGTTAGGGTTAGACTAGGGCTAGGGCTAGGGCTAAGGCTAGGGTTAGGGTTAGTTTTAGAATATGTCTATGGGTAGGGTTAGGGCTATGGTTCGGGTTAGGGTTAGGGTTAGGTGTAGGGATAGGGCTAGGGTTAGTGTTAGGTTTCGGGTTAGGGTTAGGGCTAGGGCTAGGGTTCTGGTTAGGGTCAGGTCTAGGCGTAGGGTTAGGGTTAGGGTTAGGGCTAGGGCTAGGGCTAGGGTTAGAATTAGGGTTATGGTTAGGGTTAGGGCTTGGGTTAGGTTTAGGTTTAGGGCTAGGGCTAGGGCTTGGGCTAGGGTTAGGTTTAGGTTTAGGGTTACTGTTAGGACTAGGGCTAAGGCTACGGTTAGGGATTGGGTTCGGATTAGGTTTAGTTCTAGGGCTAGGGTTAGGGTTAGGGTTAGGTTTAGGGCTAGGTTTAGGGTTAGGGTTAGGATAGGGCTAGGGCTAGGACTAGGGCTAGGGTTAGGGTTAGGGTTAGGGTTAGGGTTAGGGCTAGGGCTAGTGCTAAGAATAGGTTTAGGGTTAGGGCTAGGGCTATGGTTAACGTTAGACTCAGGGTTAGGGTTAGGGCTATGATTAGGGCTAGGGTTATGGTTAGGGTTAGTGTTAGTTCTAGGGCTAGGGTTAGATCTAGGGCTAGTGCTAGGGCTAGGGCTAGTGTTAGGGTTATAGTTAGGTTTAGAGCTTAGGGCTAGGGCTGTGGCTATGATTAGGGTTAGGGATAGGGTTAGAGCTAGGGCCAGGGCTAAGCTAGGGTCAGTGTTAGATTTAAGCCTAGAACCAGGGCTAGAGCCAAGGCTAGGGCTAGGGCTAGGGTTAGGTTTAGGGTTAGCGTTAGAGTTTGGGATAAGGTTAGTGTTAGGGTTAGGGCTAGTGCTGGGGCTAAGGCTAGGGTTAGGCTTAGGTTTAGTTTTATGGGTAGGGCTTGGGTTAGGGCTAGGGTTAGGTTTAGGGATAAGTTTATGTCTAGGGCTAGGGCTAGGGCGAGGGTTATGGTTGGGGTTAGGGTTAGGGGTAGTGAAAGGGTTAAGTTTTTGGCTAGGGTTAGTGTTAGGGTTAGCGTTAGGACTAGGGATAGGGCTAGGGTTAGGGTTAGGATACGGTTTAGGTTTTGGGCTAGAGCTAGTGTTCTGGTTAGGGTCAGGTCTAGGGCTAGGATTAGGGTTAAGGTTTGGGCTAGGGCTAGGGTTAGAATCAAAGTTATGGTTATGGTTAGGGCTAGGGTTAGGTTTAGGTTTAGGGCTAGGGCTAGGGCTAGTGTTAGGGTTACGGCTCGGGTTAGGTTTAGCGTTACTGTCGGACTAGGGCTAGGGCTACGGTTAGGGATTGGGTTCGGATTAGGGTTAGTTCTAGGACTAGGGTTAGGGTTAGGGTTAGTGCTAGGGTTAGGTTTAGGGTTAGGATAAGGCTAGGGCTAGGGCTATGGCTAGGGTTAGTGTTACGGCTAGTGCTAGGGCTAGTAA
This sequence comes from Sylvilagus floridanus, assembly GCA_949820135.1. Classification (NCBI taxonomy): domain Eukaryota; kingdom Metazoa; phylum Chordata; class Mammalia; order Lagomorpha; family Leporidae; genus Sylvilagus; species Sylvilagus floridanus. The sequence continues at coordinate 166,859,909 of OX463227.1, read as the reverse complement.
TAGGTTTAGGGTAAAAGCTAGGGCTAGGGTAAACCTTATGGTTAGGTTTAGGATTTGGGCTAGGTTCAGCTCTAGGGTTAGTGTTGGGGTTATGGCTAAGGCTAGGGTTAGGGTCAGTGTTAGGGTTAGGGCTAGGGCTAGGGCAAGTGTTACATTTAGATTTTTGGTTAGGGCTTGGGCTAGGGCTAAGGCTGGGGCTAGCTCTTCGGTTAGGTTTAGGGTTTGTCTCAGATGAGGGCTATTGTTAGGGTTAGGGTTAGCGTTAGAGTTAGAGTAGGGATGGGTTAGGGTTAGTGTTAGGGTTAGTGCCAAGGTTAGGGTTAGGGTTAGGGTCAGGGTTATGGCCATGGCTAGCACTAGGGTTAGGGTTAGGTTTAGGTTTAGGTTTATGGCTAGGGCTAGGGTTAGGTCTACGTTTAGGGTTAGGGTTAGTTTATTGCTAGGGCTAGGGCTAGGGCTAGGGTTAGGGTTAGGGTTAGGTTTAGGGCTAGCGAAAGTGTTTGGGTTAAGGCTAGGGTTAGGTTTAAGGACAGGGTTATGGGTAGACTAGGTCTAGGGCAAGGGTTAGTGTTAGGGTTTGGGTTATTGCTAGGGATATGGTTAGGGTTAGGGTTAGGGATAGAGCTAGGGCTAGCGTTAGGTTTGGATTACGGTTAGGGCCAGTGTTAGGTTAGGGTTTGGGTTAGGGCTAGTGCCAGGGCTAGGGCTAGGTTAGGGTTAGGGCTCAGGCTAGGGCTAGGGCTAGGGCTAGGGCTAGGGCTAGGGTTAGGGTTAGATTTAGGGTGAGGGCTAGTGTTAGGTTTAGGTATAGGGTAGGTTTAGGTTAGGGTTATGGTTTGCCTATGGTTATGGTTAGGGTTATGGCTAGAGCAAATTTAGGGTTAGGTTAGGGTTAGGGCTAGGGCTAAGGCAAATGCTAGGGCTAGTTTTAGGGTTAGGGTTAGGGTTAGGGTTATGACTAGGGCTAGTTTTAGGGTTAGAGCTAGGGTTAGGTCTAGAGTTAGGGTATGGCTAGGGGTAGAGTTAGGGCTAGATTTCGGGTTAGGGTTAGGGTTTGTTCTAGAGCTAGGGTTCGTTTGAGGGTTCGGGTTAGTGTTAGTTCTAGGGCTAGGGTTAGGGTTAGTGTTAGGGCTAGGGCTAGGGTTAGTGATAGGGTTCGGGTTAGGGTTTGGGCTAGGGAAAGTTTAGGGTTAGGGTTAGGGCTAGGGCTAGGGCTAGGTTTAGGGTTAGGCCTAAGGCTAAGGCTAGGTTAGGGTTAGGCCTAGGGCTAAGGCTAGGTTAGGGTTAGGCCTAGGGCTATGTTTAGGGTTAGGATTAGGGTTAGGGTTAGGGTTAGGGCTTGAGTTAGAGTACGGCTATGGGTAAGGTAAGGGGTAGGGTTCAGGTTAGGGTTAGGGTTAGGTATGAGGCAAGGCTATGGATAGGGTTAATATTCAGGTTAGGGTTAGGGCTAGGGTGAGGGTTAGGTTTAGGGTTTGGTTTAGGGATAGGGCTATGGTTAGGGTTAGGGTTAGGGTTATGGCTAGGGCTAGGGTTATCATAGTGGTTAGGGTTAGGTCCAGGACTAGGGTTCGGGTTAGAGTTAGGGTTAGGGCTAGGGCCAGAGCTAGTGCTAGAGTTAGGGTTAGGTTTAGGGTTAGGTTTAGAGTTAGGGCTAGGTCTAGGGTTAGGGTTAGGGTTAGGGTTAGGGCTAGGGCTAGCGTTAGGTTATGGGTTAGGGTTAGAGTTTTGGTTGGATTAGTGTTAGGGCTATGGTTAGGGTAAGGGCTAGGCTTAGGGTTAGGGCTAGGGTTAGGGTTAGGGCTAGGGCTAGGGTTAGGTTTAGGGTTAGGAATAGGACTAGGTTTAGGGTTAGGTTTAGGTTTCGGGTTAGGTTTAGTGCTAGGGCTGGGTTAGGTTTAGGGTTAGGATTAGGACTATGGTTAGGGTTAGGGTTATGATTAGGTTTAGATCTAGGCCTAGGTTTAGGGTTAGTGTTAGGGTTAGGGCCAGGGTTAGGATTAGGTTTAGGGTTAGGGCCATGGCCAGAGCTAGGGCTAGGGTTATGGTTAGGGTTAGATTTATGGATAGGGCTAAGGTTTGGTCTAGGTTTAGGTTTAGGGTATTGTTTAGAGCTAGGGCTAGGGCTAGGGCTAGGGTTAAGTTTAGGGTTAGTGGTAGGGGTAGGCTAGGGCTTGTGCTAGGATTAGGATTAGGGTTTGGGTTAGTGCTAGGTCTATGGTTAGGGTTATGGTTAGGTCTAGGGCTAGGGCTAGGGTTAGGTTAGGTTTAGTGATAGGGCGAGGGCTAGTGTTATGGTTAGGATTAGGGGCTAGGGTTAGGGTTAGGGTTATGCCTAGTGTTATGGTTAGGGTTAGGGCTAGGGCAAGGGTTAAGTTTAGGGTTTGGGCGAGGGCAGGGCTAAGGCTAGTTTTAGGGTTAGGGTTAGGGTTAGGGTTAGGGCTAGGGCAGGGCTAAGGCTAGTTTTAGGGTTAGGGTTAGGGTTAGGGCTAGGGCTAGTGTTAGGGCTAGGGCTATTGCTAGTTCTAAGGCTACGGTTAGGTTTAGGGTTAGGGTTATAGTAAAGGCTAGACTAGGTTTAGGTTTAGGGTTAGAGTGAGGGTTAAGGCTAGGGCTAGCGTTAGGTTTAGGTTTAGGGTTAGAGTTTGGGCTTGGATTAGGGTTAGCGCTATGGGTAGGTTATGGTCTAGGGCTAGGGTTATGTCTAGGGCTAGTGCTAGGGTTAGGGTTAGGTTTCGGGTTAGGTTTAGGGCTATGGTTAGGGTTAGGAATAGGTTTAGGACTAGGGCTAGGGTTAGGGTTAGGGTTTGGGCTAGGGTTGTGGTTAGGGCTAGGGTTAGGGTACGGGCTAGGGTTAGGGTTAGGGTTAGGGTTAGGGTTAGGGTTACTGTTAGGGTTAGGGTTATGTCGAGGTCTAGGAATGGGGTTAGGTTTAGGGTTCGGGTTAGGGTTAGGGCTATGGCTAGGATTAGTTTTAGGGTTTGGGTTAAACCTAGGGCTAGTGTTAGCATTAGGGTTAAGGTTAAGTTTATGGCCAGGGTTAGGGTTAGGTTTAAGGTAACGGTTTAGTCCATGGCTAGGGCTCTGGCAGTGTTAGGGTTATGGTTAGGGCTAGGGCAAGGGCTAGGGCTAGGGTTATGGTTATGGTTAGGGTTAGGGTTATGGCTATGGTTAAGGTTAGGGTTAGGATTAGGGTTAGGGCTAGGGCTAGGGTTAGGCTTAGTTTTAGGGTTAGGGCCAGGTTTAGGGTTAGGTTTATGGTCAGGGCTAGGGCTAGGGCTAGGCCTATGGTTAGGGTTAGGTTGGTTTATGGCTAGGGCTAGGTTAGGTCTAGGGTTAGGGTTAGGGTTAGGTTTAGGGCTAGGGCTAGGGATAGGGCTAGGGTTTGGTTAGGGTTAAGGTTAGGGGTAGCAAAAGGGTTAGGGTTAGGGCTAGGGTTAGGTTTAGGGTTAGCGTTAGGTCTAGGGCTAAGGTTAGGGTTAGGGTTAGGTTTTGGGTTAGGGTTAGGGCTACGGTTAGGGTATGGGATAGGGTTAGGGTTAGGGCTAGGGTTAGGGTTAGCGCTAGGATTAGTTCTAGGGCTTGGGCTAGCGTTAGGGTTAGGGTTTGGGTAGGTTGTGGACTAGGTCTAGGGTTAGCGTTAGGGTTAGGACCAGGGCTAGGGTTAGGGTTAGGGTTAGGACTAGGGCTAGGGCTAGGGCTACTGTTAGTGCTAGGTCTAAGGTTATAATTAGGGTTATGGTTATCGTTAGGGCTAGGGTTAGGTTTAGTGCTAGTGTTAGGGTAGGTCTAGGGCTATGGCTAGTGTTAGGGTTAGGGTTCGGGTTCGGGTTAGGTTTAGGGCTAGGTTTAGGGTTAGGGTTATGTTTAGGGTTAGGCTTAGGGCTAGGGCTAGGGCTAGGGCTAGTGGTATGTCTATGTTTAGGGTTAGGGCTAGTGCTAGTGTTAGGGATAGGGTTAGGGTTAGGGTTAGGACTATTGCTAGGGCTAGGTCTAGGGCTAGGGTTAGGGTTAAAGTTAGGGTTAGGGTTAGGACTAGGGCTAGGTTAGGGTCAGGGCTAGGTTAGGGTCAGGGATAGGGTTGGTATTAAGGCTAGGGCTGGCGTTATGGTTAGGATTAGGGCTAGGGCTACCGTTTGTTTTAGAGTCAGATTTAGAGTTTGGGCTATGGTATGTGTTAGGGCTAGGTTTAGGGTACTTGCTAGGGTTAGGGTTAGAGTTAATGTGAGGGTTAGGGTTAGGTCTAGGTCTAGGGATAGGTTTAGGGTTCAGGTTAGTGTTAGGGCTATGGCTAGGATTAGGGTTATGGTTAGGGTTAGAGCTAGGGCTAGGGTTAGCGTTAGGGTTAGCGCTAGAGTTAGGGTCAGAGTTAGGGTTAGGGTTAGGAATAGGTTTTAGGGCCAGGGCTAGTGCTAGGTTAGGTTTAGGCTTAAGGTTAGGGCTAGGGCAAGGGCTAGGGCTAGGGTTATGGTTAGGGATAGGGCTAGGGCTGGTGCTAGGGCTAGAGTTATTGTTAGGGTTAGGGTTAGGGTTAGGGTTAGGGCTAGAGCTAGGGTTATGGTTAGGGGTAGGTCTAGGGATAGGGCTAGGGTTAGAATTAGGGTGAGTGTTATGGTTTGGGTTACGGCTATGGTTAGGGTTATGGTCAGGGTTATTGCTAGGGTTAGGGTACGTGGTAGGGTTTTGGTTAGAGTTAGTGTGAGGGTTAGGGTTAGGTCTAGGTGTAGGGATAGGTTGAGGCTTAGGTTGAGGCTTAGGGTGAGGCTTAGGGCTAGGGCTGTGGCTAGGATTAGGGTTAGGGTTAGGGTTAGAGCTAGGGCTAGGGTTAACGTTAGGTTTAGTGTTAGGGTTAGGGCAGGGTTAGTGTTAGGGTTAGGATTAGGGTTTAGGGCAGGGCTAGGTCTAGGGTTAGGGTTAGGTTTAGATTACGGCTAATTAGGGTTAGGGTTAGGGCCAGGGCTACCATTACTTTTAGGGTCAGGGCTATAGTTTGGGCTATTGTTAGGGTTAGGGCTAGGGTTAGAGTACGGGCTAGGGTTAGGGTTAGGGCTAGGGATAGGTTTAGGGTTAGTGTTAAGGTTAGGGTTAGGTCTAAGTCTATGGATAGGTTTAGGGTTTGGGTTCAGGTTAGGGTTAGGGGTATGGCTAGGATTAGGTTTATGGTTAGGGTAGGAGCTAGGGCTAGGACTAAGCCTTTGTTTAGTGTTAGGGCTAGGGCTAGGTCTAGGGTTAGATTTAGGGTTAAGGTTAGGGCTAGGTTATTGTTTAGCGTTAAGGCTAGGGCTACGGTTAGGTTTAGGATTAGTGTTAGGGTTATGGCTAGGGCTAGAGTTAGGGTTAGTGTTAGGGTTAGCACTAGGGCTAGGGCTAGGGTTAGGAGTTAGGGTAAGGGTTAGGGTTAGGGCTAGGGTTAGTGTTAGTCTTGGGGTTAGGGTTACAGCTAGGGCTAGTGTTAGGGTTAGGGTTAGGGCTAGGTCTAGCGTTAGGTTTAGGTTTAGGGTTGGATTTTGGTCTAGGCATAGGGTTAGTTCTAGGGTTAGGGTTATTTGTTAGGGCTGGGTCCACAGCTGGGGCTATGGTTAGGGTTAGGTTTACATCTAAGTATAGGGCTAGGGCTAGGTTTAGGGTTCGGGTAATGGTTAGGATTATGGTTAGGGCTAGGGCTAGGGCTACGGTTAGGGTTAGGGTTAGGTCTAGGGCTAGGGCTAGGGCTATGGTTAGGGTTAGGGTTAGGGCTAGGGCCAGGGCTAGGGCTAGGTTTAGTTTTAGGGTTAGGTTTATGGCTAGGGTTAGGGTTCAGGTAATGGTTAGGTCTAGGGTTGGGGCTACGGCAAACTTTTGGTTTAGGGTTAGGGTGACAGTTTTGGCTAGATTTACGGTTATTGCTCGGTTTAGGTTTAGGATTAGTGTTAGGGTTAGGTTTAGGTCTATGGCTAGGGTTAGGTTTAGGGTTAGGGTTAGGGTTAGGGTTAGGGCTTGGGCTAGGGCTAGGGCTAGGGTTAGGTTAAGGTCTAGGGCTAGCTCTAGGCCTAGGTTTAGTGTTAGGGTAGGGCTAAGGATTGGTTTAGAGTTAGGGTTAAGTTTAGGGCTTGGGTTAGGCTTAGGGTTAGGTCTAGTGTTAGTATTAGTGTTAGGGTTAAGGTTAGGGCTAGGGTTATGGTTAGGGTTACGTCTAGGACTTGGGTTAGAGCTAAGGTTAGGTTTAGGGCTAGGGCTAATGTTAGGGTTAGGGTAAGGGCTAGGGATAGGACGAAGCCTAGGCTTAGTGTTAGGGCTAGAGGTTGGGATATGTTTGAGTTAGGGTTAAGTTTAGGGCTTTGTTAGTTTTAGGGTTATGGCTAGGGCTACGGTTAGGTTTAGGATTTGAGTTAGTGTTATGGCTATGGCTAGGTTTAGGGTTGGTGTTAGGGATAGCGGTAGGCTAGGGCTAGGTTTCGGGTTAGGGTAAGGGTAAGGGTTAGGGCTATGGTTAGGGTTAGGCTTAGGTTTAGGACTAGGGCAAGGGCTATTTCTAGGGCTAGGGTTAGTGTTAGGGTTTGGGTTAGGTCTAGGGCTATGATTATGGTCAGGGTTAGGTTTAGGGTTAGGGTTACAACGAGTTCTAGTGTTAGGGTTAGGGTTAGTGTTAGGTTTTGGGCTAGGGCTAGTGTTAGGTTTAGGTTTAGGGTTGGAGTTTGGGCTAGGGATAGTATTAGTTCTAGGGTTAGGGTTAGGGCTACGGCTAGCCTGTGCTAGTGTTAGTGTAAGGGTTATGTCCAGGGCTAGGGCTAGGTCTAGGTTTAGGGTTTGGGTTCGGTTTAGGGCAAGGCTAGGGCTAGTGCTAGGGCTACGGTTATGGTTAGGGATAGGGTTAGGTCTAGGGTTAGGGTTAGGATTTTGTTTAGGGTTATTGTTAGGGCTACGGCTAGCATTAGGTTTATGGTTAGGTTTAGAGTTTGGGCTAGGGTTACGGTTATTGCTAGGTTTAGTGTTAGGGTTAGGTTTAGTGTTAGGGTTAGGGTTAGTGTTAGGGTTAGGGTTAGGTCTAGGGCTAGGGTTAGGGTTAGGGTTAGAGCTAGGGATAGGGCTAGGGTTAGGGTTAGGGTTAGTTCTAGGGCCAGGGTAAGGGCTAGGGTGAGGTTTAGCGTTAGGTCTAGGTCTAGGGTTAGGGCTAGGGTTAGGGTTAGTGTTAGGGCTAGGGTTAGGTTAAGGGCTAGGGCTAGTTCTAGGCCTAGGTTTATTGTTAGGGTAGGGCTAAGGACAGGGTTAGATTTAGTGTTAAGTTAGGGGTTGGGTTAGACTTAGGGTTAGGGCTAGGTCTAGTGTTAGGTTTAGTGTTAGGGTTAGCGCTAGGGCTAAGGCTAGGGTTAGGGTTAGGTTAAGAGTTAGGGTTAGGGCTAGGGCTACGGTTAGGGTTAGATTTAGGGCTAGGACTAGGGCTAGCATTAGGTTTAGTGTTAGGATTAGAGTTTGGGCTAGGGTTAGGATTAGGACTAGGGTTAGGGTTAGGTATAGGCTTAGGGTTAGCGTTAGAGTTAGGGTTAGATTTGATGTTAGGGTTAGGTCTAGGGCTAGGGTTAGTGCTAGGGTTCTTGTTAGGATTAGGGTTAGGGCTAGGGTTAGGGTTAGGGTTACGGCTAGGGCTAGGGTTAGGATTAGGGTTAAGGTTAGTGTTAGGTTTAGTACTAGGGTTAGGGCAAGTGTTACGTTTAGGGCTAGGACTAGGTCTAGGCCTAGCTTTAGGTTTAGGGCAAGGGCTAGGTTTAGGGTTAGAGTTAGGGTCAGGTTTAGGGCTAGTTTTAGATTTAGGTTTAGGATTATGACTAGGGCTAGGGCTGGGGCTAGTGTTAGGGTTAGGGCTAGGGCTGGGGTTTGGTGTAGGGTTAGGTTTAGGGTTATGGCTAGGGCTAGGGTTATGGTTAGTGTTAGGGTTAGGTCTAGGGCTAGGGTAAGGTTTAGTTTTAGGGTTAGGACTAGCCTTAGGGTTAGGATTAGGGTTAGGGTTAGTGCTAGGGATAGGGCTAGGGCTAAAGTAAGCATTCGGGTTAGGGTTAGGGTTAGGGCTAGGGCAATGGCTATGGTTAGGTTTTGGGTCAGAGCTAGGGCTACGGTTAGGGCTATGTTTAGGTTTAGTGTTAGGGCTAGAGCAAGATCTAGGGCTAGGTTTAGGGTTAGGGTTAGTTCTATGGCTAGGGTTAGGGTTAGGGTTAGGGTTCTGTTTAGGGTTAGGAATTGGGCTATGGTTAGGGTTAGGGTTATGTTTAGGGTTACGTCTAGGGGTGGGCCAGCGTTAGGGTCTGGGTTCGGGTTAGTTTTAGGGCTAGAGCTAGGGTTAGTGTTAGGGTTATGGCTATGGCTAGGGTTAGGGTTAGGGGTAGGCCTAGGGCTAGGTCTAGTGCTAGTTATAGGGTTAAGGTTAGGGCTAGGATCATGGCTAGGCCTATGTTTAGGGTTAGATTTAGGATTAGGAATAGGGCTACGGTTAGGGTTAGGGCTATGGCTAGGGTTAGAATTAGGTTTTGTGTTAGAGTTAGGGTTAGGGTTAGGGCTACCGTTAGGTTAGGGCTAGGGTTAGGGTACGGGCTAGGGTCAGGGTTAGGGCTAGGGTTATTGTGAGGGTCAGGGTGAGGTCTAGGGCTAGGGCTAGGTCTACGGTTAGGGTTCAGTTTAGGGTTAGGGCTAGGGCTACGGTTAAGGTTAGGTTAAATCTAGGGATAGGCTCAGGGTTAGGATTAGTGCTAGGGCTATGTCTAGGGCTACGGTTACTGTTGGGGTTAGTGCTAGGGCCAGGGCTAGGGTTAGTGTTAGGCTTAGGGTTAGGGCTAGGGCTAGGGCTAGGCTGAGGATTAGGGTTTAGGTTTAGGGTTAGTTCTTGGGCTAGGGTTAGGGCTAGGGTTTAGTTAGGGTTAGGGCTAGGGCAAGGGCTAGGTTTAGGGTTAGGGTTAGTTCTACGGCTAGGGTTAGGGTTAGGGTTAGGTTTAGGTCATGGTCTAGGGTTAGAGCTTGGGTTAGGTTTAGGGCTAGGACTAGGTCTAGGCCTAGCTTTAGGTTTAGGGAAAGGGCTAGGTTTAGGGTTAGAGTTAGGGTCAGGTTTAGGGCGAGTTTTAGATTTAGGTTTAGGATTATGACTAGGGCTAGGGCTGGGGCTAGTGTTAGGGTTAGGGTTAGGTTTAGGGCTAGGGCTAGGGTTTGGTGTAGGGTTAGTGTTAGGGTTAGTGCTAGGGCTAGGGTTATGGTTAGTGTTAGGGTTAGGTCTAGGGCTAGGGTAAGGTTTAGTTTTAGGGTTAGGACTAGCCTTAGGGTTAGGATTAGGGTTAGGGTTAGTGCTAGGGATAGGGCTAGGGCTAAAGTAAGCATTCGGGTTAGGGTTAGGGTTAGGGCTAGGGCAATGGCTATGGTTAGGTTTGGGTCAGAGCTAGGGCTACGGTTAGGGCTATGTTTAGGTTTAGTGTTAGGGCTAGAGCAAAATCTAGGGCTAGGTTTAGGGTTAGGGTGAGTTCTACGGCTAGGGTTTGGGTTAGGGTTAGGGTTCTGTTTAGGGTTAGGAATTGGGCTATGGTTAGGGTTAGGGTTATGTTTAGGGTTACGTCTAGGGGTGGGCTAGCGTTAGGGTCTGGGTTTGGGTTAGTTTTAGGGCTAGAGCTAAGGTTAGTGTTAGGGTTATGGCTATGGCTAGGGTTAGGATTAGGGGTAGGCCTAGGGCTAGGTCTAGTGCTAGTTATAGGGTTAAGGTTAGGGCTAGGATCATGGCTAGGCCTATGTTTAGGGTTAGATTTAGGATTAGGAATAGGGCTAGGGTTAGGGTTAGGGTTAGGGTTAGGGCTAAGGCTAGGGTTAGTGTTAGGGTTAGGGCTATGGCTAGGGTTAGAATTAGGTTTTGGGTTAGAGTTAGGGTTAGGGTTAGGGCTACCGTTAGGTTAGGGCTAGGGTTAGGGTACGGGCTAGGGTCAGGGTTAGGGCTAGGGTTATTGTGAGGGTCAGGGTGAGGTCTAGGGCTAGGGCTAAGTCTACGGTTAGGGTTCGGTTTAGGGTTAAGGCTAGGGCTACAGTTAGGGTTAGGTTAAATCTAGGGATAGGCTCAGGGTTAGGATTAGTGCTAGGGTTATGTCTAGGGCTACGGTTAATGTTTGGGTTAGTGCTAGGGCCAGGGCTAGGGTTAGTGTTAGGCTTAGGGTTAGGGCTAGGGCTAGGGCTAGGCTGAGGATTAGGGTTTAGGTTTAGGGTTAGTTCTTGGGCTAGGGTTAGGGCTAGGGTTTAGTTAGGGTTAGGGCTAGGGCAAGGGCTAGGTTTAGGGTTAGGGTTAGTTCTACGGCTAGGGTTAGGGTTAGGGTTAGGGTAGGGTTAGGTTTAGGTCATGGTCTAGGGTTAGAGCTTGGGTTAGGTTTAGGGCTAGGGCTAGGGCTAGGGTTAGGGTAAGGGCTAGTGCTAGGACTAGTCCTAGATTTACTGTTAGGGCCAGGGGTAGGGATAGGGTTAGAGTTAGGGTTAAGTTTAGGGCTAGGATTAGGGTTATGTTTAGGGCTAGTGCTATGGTTAGGTTTAGGATTAGGGTTAGGATTATGGCTAGGGCTAGGGATAGGGTTAGTGTTAGGGTTAGTGCTAGGGCTAGGGCTAGGGTTAGGGTTAGAGCTAGGTTTAGGGTTAGTGCTAGGGTTAGGGTTAGGGTTAGGGCTAGTGCTAGACTAGGGCTAGGGATAGATTCAGGGTTAGTTTTAGGTCTAATGCTAGGGTTTTGTCTAGGGTTAGAGTTTGGGTTATGGCTAGGGCTAGGGTTATTGTTAGGGTTAGGGTTAGGGCTAGGGTTAGGGTTAGGGTTTGGGTTAGGGTTATGGCTAGGGCTAGGGTTAGGGTTAGGGTTAGGGTTAGGGCTAAGGTTAGGGTTAGGGTTTGGGTTAGGGTTAGGGCTAGGGCTAGGGTTAGGGTTAGGACTATGGCTAGGGCTAGGGTTAGGGTTAGTGTTATGGCTAGTGCTAGTGTTAGGGTTAGGGTTAGTGCTAGAGCCAGGGCTAGGGCTATGTTTAGTGTTAGGTTTAGGATTAGGGCTAGGACTAGGGTTTAGTTTTGGGTTATAATTAGAGCTAGGGATAGCGTTCGGTTTAGGGTTAGGTTTAGAGTTTGAGCTAGGGTTTTGTTTAGGGCTAGGGTTAGGGTACGGTACTGGGTTAGGTTTAGGGTTAGGGTTAGTTTGAGGGTCAGTGTTAGGGTTAGGGTTAGGTCTAGAGCTAGGGATAGGGTCAGGGTCAGGGTTTGTGTTAGCGTTATGGCTAGGGCTAGTGTTAGGTTTAGGGTTAGGGTTTTGGTGAGGGTTAGAGCTAGGTCTAGGGTTAACGTTAGGATTAGGTTTAGGGCCAGGGTCAGGGTAAGGGTTTCAGGTTAAAGAGTAGGGCCAGGGCTAGGGCTAGGGTTAGGGTTAGTGTTAGGACTAGGGCAAGGGCTAGGGTAGGGTTATGGGTAGCGTTAGGGTTAGTGCTAGGGCTAGGACTAGGGCTAGATTTAGGTTTAGGGTTTTGGCTAGGGTTAGGGTTACGGTTTGGTCTAGGTTTATAGTTAGGGTTATGGCTAGGGCTAGGGCTAGGGCTATTGTTAGTGTTCTGTTTAGGGCAAAGGCTAGGGCTAGGGTTCGGTTTAGGGCTAGGTCTAGCCCTTGGCCTAGTTTTAGGTTTAGGGCCAGGGCTAGGGTTAGGGTTAGAGTTAGTGTTAGGGTTAGGGCTAGGGTTAGGGCTAGGGCTAGGGCTAGGGTTTGATTTAGTGTTAGTTTTAGGGCTAGGCTAGGGTTTGGTCTAGGGTTAGAGTTAGGGGTATGTCGAGGTCTAGGGCTAGAGTTAGTGTTAACGATAGTGCTAGGGCTAGGGCTAGGGTTACTTTTAGTGTTAGGTTTAGGGCTGGGTGTGTTAGGTTTAGGGTTATGTTTACAGTTAGGGCTAGGGTTAGGGTTATGTTTAGGGTTAGGGTACGGCAATGGGTAGGGTTAGTGCTAGGTTTAGAGATAGGTTTAGTGTTAGTGTTAGGGTTAGGTTAGGGCTAGGGGTTGGGTTAAAGTTAGGTTTTGTGTTACGATTAGGTCTAGGGCTAGGTTTAGGTTTAGGGTTAGGGTTAGGGTTAGAGCTAGGGCTAGGGATAGCGTTAGGGTTAGGGTTAGGGCAGGGTTAGGGTTAGGGTTAGGGTTGGGGTTTAGGGCAAGGGCTAGGGCTAGGGTTAGGGTTAGGGTTTAGGTTAGGACTAGGGCAAGGGCTAGTGCTAGGGTTATGGATAGGGTTATGAGTAGGGCTAGGGCTGGTGCTAGGGCTAGAGTTAGTTTTAGGGTTAGGCTAGGGCTAGGGCTAGTTTTATTGTTAGGGCTAAGGCTAGGTCTAGGACTAGGTTTAGGTTTAGGGTTAGAGTTAAGGCTACGGCTATGGTGTATGGTCTAGGGTTAGAGTTAGGGCTAGGGTTAGGGATAGGTTTAGTGTTAGGGTTAGGATTTGGGATAGGTCCAGAACTAGGGCTAGGGTTAGGGTTAGGGTTCTGGTCAGAGTTAGGGATAGGGCTAGGTTTAGGGCTAGGATTAGGGCTAGGGCTATGGTTAGTGTTAGGGTTTGAGCTAGGGCCTGGTTAGGGTTAGGGTTAGGGCTATGGCCAGGGTTATGGCTAGGGTTAGGGTTAGTTTTAGGATTAGGGCTAGGGTTAGGGTTAGGATTATGTTTATGGTTATGTCTAGGACTAGGGCTAGGTTTAGGGTTAGGAATCAGGTGAGGTTTAGGGCTAGGGCCAGGGTTTTGTGTTCTGGTTAGGGCTAGGGCTAGGGCTAGGTCTAGGGCTAGGGCTAGGGTTAGGGTTAGGGTTAGTGCTAGGACCAGGGTTTGGGAAGGGTTAGGTTTAGGGTCAGGGTTATGGCTAGGGTTAGCGTTAGGTTTTGGGTTAGGGTTAGAGTATTAGCTAGGGTTAGGGTACCTGCTAGTGTTAGGGTAGGGTTAGTGTTAGGGTTAGGGTTAGGTCTAGGGCTAGGGCTAGGGTTTGGGTTAGGGTTCTGTTTACAGTTAGGGCTACTGTAGGGTTAGGGTTATGTTTAGGGTTATGGCTAGGATTAGGGTTAGGGTTAGGGTAAGGGCTAGGGTTAGGGTAGGGTAGGTTTAGGGCTAGGTCTAGGGTTAGAGTTAGGGTTAGGGGTAGGGCTAGTGCTAGTGCTAGGGTTAGGGTTTTGGTTAGTGCTAGGACCAGCGCTGGGGCTAGTGTTAGGGTTAGTTTTAAGATTAGGGGAAGGGCTAGGTTTAGGGTTAGTGTTAGTGTTAGAGCAAGGTTTAAAGTTATGGTTAGGATTAGCGTTAGGGCCTGAATTAGAGTTAGGGTTAGGGTTAGGGCTAGGGCAGGGCTAGGGCTAGGGTTAGGGTTAGGGTTAGGGTAGGGCTAGGGCTTGTGCTAGGGCTAGTTTTAGTGTTAAGGTTAGGGCTAGGACTAGGGCTAGGGCCAGGGCTAGGGCTAGGGCCTGGGTTATGGTTAGGGTTAAGGCTAGTGCCAGGGCTAGGGCTAGGGCTAGGGTTAGGGTTAGGGTTAGGGTTAGGGTTAGGGTAGGGCTAGGGCTAGGGTTAGGTTTAGGGTTAGGGCTAGGGCTAGGGCAAGGGCAAGGGTTAGCGTTAGGGTTAAGGTTAGATCCAGGGCTAGGGCTAGGGTTTTGTTTAGGGTTAGGATTAGGGCTAGGACTAGGGTTAGGGTTAGGGTTAGGGTTAGAGCTAGAGCTATGGTTAGGGTTCGGATTAAGGCTAGAGCTAGGGCTAGGGCTAGGGCTAGGGTTAGGGCTAGGTTTAGGGCTATGGTTAGGGTTAGGGTTAGGTCTAAGTCTTGGGTTAGGGTTACGGTTAATGCTAGGGCCAGGGCTAGGGTAGCGTTAGGGTTAGAATTAGGGCTAGGGCTATAGTTATGGTTAGGGTTAGGGTTAGGGTTAGGGCTAGGGCTAGCGTTAGGTTTTGGGTTAGGGTTAGAGTTTGGGCTAGAGTTAGGGTTTTGGCGAGGGTTAGGGTATGGGCTAGGGTTAGGGTTGGGTTAAGTTTAGGGTTAGGGCTAGGGTTAGGTTTAGGGTTAGGGCTAGGGCCAGGGCTAGGACTCTGGTTAAGGTTAGGGTTAGGATTAGGGCTAGGGCTACGGTTTGGTTTAGGGATAGGGTTTAGGCTATGGCTAGCGTTAGGGTTAGGGAATGGGCTAGGGTTAGGGTTAGGGCTAGGGTTAGGGTTAGGGTTAGTGTTAGGGTTATTGCTAGGGTAAAGGGTAGTTCTAGCACTAGGGACATGTTTAGGGTTCGGGCTATGGTTAGGGTTAGGGTTAGGGTTTAGGGCCAGGGCTTGTTCTAGGGTTAGGGTGAGGGTTAGGGTTTAGGGCCAGGGCTAGTTCTAGTGTTAGGGTTAGGGTTAGGGTTAGGCCTAGGGCTAGGGTTAGGTTTAGGGCTAGGGCTATGGCTAGCGTTAGGGTTAGGGTTAGGGCTAGGGTAGGGTTAGGGTTAGGGTTAGGATTATGGCTAGGGCTAGCGTTAGTTTTAGGGTTATGGTTAAAATTTGGGATAGTGTTAGGGTTATGGTTAGGGCTAGGGCTAGGGTTAGGGTTAGGATTAGGATTAGGGCTAGGGCTAGGTCTAGGTTTAGGGTTAGGGTTAGGTTAGTTCTAGGGCCAGGGCTAAGGCTAGGGTTAGGGTTAGGGCTATGGCTAGGGCTAGGGCTAGGACTAGGGTTAGGTTAGTGTTTGGGCTAGGGCTAGTGCTAGGGCTAGAGTTAGGGTTAGGTGTAGGGTTATGGCTAGGGCTAGTGTTAGGTTTAGGGCTAAGGCTAGAGCTAGGGCTAGGGTTAGGGTTAGGATTAGGGATAGAGTGACGGCTACGGCTATGGTTACGGTTAGTGTTAGGGTTAGGGGGAGGGCTAGCGATAGGTTTAGGTTTAGGGTTAGAGTTTGGGCTAGGGTTAGGGTTAGGGTTATGGCTAGGTCTATGGCTAGGACTAGGGTTATGTTAGTGTTACGGCTAGGGCTAGTGCTAGGGCTAGAGTTAGGGTTAGGTTTAGGGTTATGGCTAGGGCTAGTATTAGGGTTAGGACTATGGCTAGAGCTAGGGCTAGGGTTAGGGTTAGGATTAGGGATAGAGTGACGGCTACGGCTATGGTTACGGTTAGTGTTAGGGTTAGGGGTAGGGCTAGCAATAGGTTTAGGTTTAGGATTATAATTTGGGCTAGGGTTATGGTTAGGTCTAGGCTTAATGTATGGGCTGGGGTTAGGCTTAGGGCTAGGGTTTGGGTTAATGTAGGGCTAGGGCTAGTTTTAGGGTTTGGGTTCGGGTTAGTGTTAGGGCTAGGGATAGGGTCAGGGCAAGGTTTAGGGCTAGGGCTATGGTTAGAGTTAGGGTTAAGGCTAGAGCTAGGGCTAGGGCTAGGGCTAGGGTTAGGGTTACTGTTAGGGTTAGAGATAGGGCTAGTGTTAGTGTTAGGGTTAGCGTTAGGGCAGAGTTAGGGTTAGGGTTATCGTTAGGGCTTGGGCTAGGGCTAGGGCTAGGTTTATGTTTAGAGTTAGTTTTAGGGCTAAGGCAAGGGTTATATTTAGGGTTAGGTTACGGACTATATTTAGGGTTATGGTTAGGGTTAGGGCTAGGGCTATGGCTATGGTTAGGGTTAGGGTAAGGGCTCAGGCCATGTCTAGGGCTAGACTTAGGGATAGGGTTAAGATTAGGGCTAGGGTGTGGTTTAGGGTTTGGGTTAGGTCTAGGGCTAGGGCTAGTTTAATGTTAGGGTTCGGGTTAGGGTTAGGGCTAGGGCTAGGGTTAGTGCAAGGTTTAGGGCTAGGGCTATGGTTAGGGTTAGGGTTAAGGCTAGAGCTAGGGCTAGGGCTAGGGTTAGGTCTAGGGCTATGGCTAGGGCTACGGTTAGGTTTAGGGTTAAGCCTAGTGCTAAGGTTAGGGCTAGGGTTAGGGTTGGGGTTAGGATTAGGGCTAGGGTTCGGGTTAGGGTTAGGGCTAGGGCTAGGGTTAGTGCAAGGTTTAGGGCTAGGGCTATGGTTAGGGTTAGGGTTAAGGCTAGAGCTAGGGCTAGGGCTAGGGTTAGGTCTAGGGCTATGGCTAGGGCTACGGTTAGGTTTAGGGTTAAGCCTAGTGCTAAGGTTAGGGCTAGGGCTAGGGTTGGGGTTAGGATTAGGGCTAGGGTTAGGGTTAGGGTTAGGGATAGGGCTAGCGTTAAGTTTAGGGTTATGGTTAGAGTTTGGGCCATAGTTTGGTTTGGGCTAGGGTTAGGGTACAGGCTAGGGTTAGGGTTAGGGCCAGGGTTACGTTTAGGGTTAGTGTTAGGGTTAGGTCTAGGGCTATGGCTAGGGCTACGGTTAGGTTTAGGGTTAGGCCTAGTGCTAAGGTTAGGGCTAGGGTTAGGGTTGGGGTTAGGATTAGGGCTAGGGTTAGGGTTAGGGTTAGGGATAGGGCTAGCGTTAGGTTTAGGGTTATGGTTAGAGTTTGGGCCATAGTTTGGTTTGGGCTAGGGTTAGGGTACAGGCTAGGGTTACGATTAGGGCCAGGGTTACGTTTAGGGTTAGTGTTAGGGTTAGGTCTAGGGCTAGGGCTAGGGCTATGGTTAGGGTTAGTGTTCGGGTTCGGGTTAGGGTTAGGGCTAGGGCTAGCGTTAGGTTTAGTGTTAGGTTTAGAGTTTGGGCTAGGTTTAGGGTTAGGGCTAGGGTTAGGGTTAGGGTTAGGGTTAGGGTTAGGGTTTAGGGTCAGGGCTAGGGCTAGGGCTAGGGTTAGGGTTAGGTTTAGGGTTAGGGCTAGGGCAAGGGCCAGGACTATGGTTAGCATTAGGGTTATGGTTAGGTTTAGGGCTAGGGCTATGTTTAGGGTTAGGGTTAGGGCTAGCGTTAGGTTTACGGTTAGGTTTAGAGTTTGGACTAGGGTTAGGGTTTTGTCTAGCGTTAGGGTACGGGCTAGGGTTAGAGTTAGGTCTAGGGTTACGTTTAGGGTTAGTGTTAGGGTTAGGTCTAGGGCTAGGGCTAGGGTTAGGGTTAGGGTTAGGGTTAGGGTTCGGTCTCGGTTTAGGGTTAGGGCTAGGGCTAGGTTTAGGGTCAGGGTTAGGGTTAGGGTTAGGTCTAGGGCTAGGGCTATGGTTAGGGTTAGGGTTCAGGTTAGATTTAGGGCTAGGGCTAGGTTTAGGGTTAGGGTTAGGTCTAGGGCAAGAGCTAGGGCTAGGTTTAGTGTTACGGCTAGTGCTAGGGCTATGGTTAGGGTTAGGGTTAGGATTAGGCCTAGGGTTACGGCTAGGGCTAGCGTTAGGTTTAGTGTTAGGGTTAGAGTTTCGGCTATGGTTAGGTTTAGGGTTAGGTTTAGGGTATGGGCTAGTTTTAGGGTTAGGTCTAGGGCTAGGGCTAGTGTTAGGTTTAGTGTTTGTTTAGGTTTAGAGCTAGTTCCTGTGTTATGGTTAGAGCTTTGTTTAGGACTAGGGCTAGCCTTAGGTTTTGGGTGAGGTTAGTGTTTGGGCTAGGGTTAGGGTTTGGGCTAGGGTTAGGGTTAGGGTTAGGGTTAGGGTTTGCGTTAGTGCTAGGGCAAGGGCTAGTTCTAGGGTTAGGGCTAGGGCTAGGGCTATGGTTAGGGTTAGTGTTTGGGTTAGGTTTAGGGCTAGGTCTAGAGTTATGGTTAGGGTTAGGGTTAGGACTAGGGCTATGGCTAGATTTAAGGTTAGGGTTGGGGTAAGATTTAGGGCTAGGGCTAGGGTTAGGGTTAGGATTAGGGCTAGAGCAAGTGCTAGGTTAGGGTTAGGGTTAGGTCTAGGGTTATGTTTAGGGTTAGTGTTAGGGTTAGATTTAGGTCTAGGTCTTCGGCTAGGTTTAGGGTTAGGGCTAGCGTTTGGGTTGGGGTTAGGGTTAGATCTAGTGCAAAGTCCAGGACTAGGGTTATGTTTAGTGTTCGGTTTAGGGCTAGGGCTAGGGCTAGTGCTAGAGTTAGGGCTATGGTTAGGTCTAGGGCTAGGGCTAGGGCTAGGGGTAGGTCTAGGTTTAGGGTTAGGGCTAAGGCTAGGGCGAGGCCTAGGTTTAGCTTTAGGGTCAGGTCTGGGATTAGGGTTAGAGTTAGGGTTAGGGTTAGGTCTAGGATTAAGGCTAGGTCAGGGCTTGGGTTAGATTTAGGGTTAGGTTTAGGGCTAGGGCTATGGTTTGGTCTAGGTTAAGAGTTAGGGTTATGGCTAGAGATAGGGCTAGGGTTAGTGTTATGGTTAGGGATAGGGCTAGGGCTAGGGTTAGCTTTAGGGTTAGGAATAGGCCTATGGCTAGGGTTAGGGTTAGGGTTAGGGCTAGGGCTAGCATAAAGTTTAGTGTTAGGGTTAGGGCTGGGGCTAGGGCTAGGGTTAGGGTTAGGTTTAGGGTTAGGTTTAGGGCTAGGGTTAAGGTTTGGGTTTTGGCTAGGGCTAGGGCTAGGGTTATGGTTAGGGCTAGGACTAGGGTATGGGCTAGGTTTAGGGTTAGTGTTAGGGTTAGTGTTAGGGCTACGGTTATGGTTATGGTTAGGGTTAGGTTTAGGCCTTGGCTAGCGTTGGTTTTAGGGCCAGGGTTAGGGTTAGAGCTAGTGCTAGGGCTAGGGTTAGGTGTAGGGTTAGGGTTAGGATTAGTTTTAGGACTAGGGTCAGGGCTGGGGCTAGGTTTATGGGTAGAATCAGGATTAGGGCTAGAGCTAAGGTTAGGGTTAGGTTTAGGTTTAGGGTTAGGGTTAGGGCTAGCGTTAGGTTTACGGTTAGGTTTAGAGTTTGGATTAGTGTTAGGGTTTTGTCTAGGGTTAGCGTACGGACTAGGGTTAGGATTAGGTCTAGGGTTAGGTTTAGGGTTAGTGTTAGGGTTAGTGTTAGGTCGAGGGCTAGGGCTAGGGTTAGGGTTAGGTTTCGGGTTAGGGTTAGGGCTAGGGCTAGGGTTAGGGTGAGGGTTAGGGTTAGGTTTAGTTCTAGGGCTAGGACTAGAGTCAGGGTTACGGTTCGGGTTAGATTTAGGGCTAGGGCTAGGGTTAGGGTTAGGGTGAGTGTTAGGGCTAGGGCAAGGGCTAGGTCCAGTGATAGGATTAGGGCTAGTGCTAGGGCTACGGTTAGGGTTAGGGTTAGGGCTAGGGCCAGGGCTAGGGCTAGGGTTAAGGTTAGGTTTAGGATTAGGGCTAGGGTTAGGGTTAGGGTTAGGGTTAGGTTTAGGGTTAGGGTTTGAGCTAGGGCCAGGTCTAGGGCTCGGGTATGGTTAGGGTTAGTGTTAGGACTAGGGCTAGGTCTAGGGCTAGAGTTTTGGTTGGGGTTAGGTCTAGAATTTGTTCTAGGTTTAGAGTTAAGGTTTTGGCTAGAGCTAGTGCTAGTGTTAGTGTTAGCGTTAGGTCTAGGACTAGGGCTAGGGTTAGCATTATGGTCAGAATTAGGGCTATGGCTAGGGTTAAGTTTAGGGTTAGGGCCAGGGCCAGGGCTAGGGCTAGGGTTAGGGTTAGGGTTAGGGTTAGGGTTAGGGTTAGGTTTAGGGCTAGGGCTAGCGTTAGGTTTCGTGTTAGGGTTAGAGTTTCGGCTATGGTTAGGTATGGGCAATGTTTAGGGTACGGGCTAGGTTTAGGGTTAGGGCTAGAGTTAGGGTTAGGATTAGGGTTTAGGGTCCAGGCTAGGGCTAGAATTAGGGTTCGAGTTAGGTTAGGGCTAGGGCCAGGGCTAAGGCTCGGGTTATGGTCAGGGTTAGTGTTAGGGCTAACGCTAGGTCTAGGGCTTAGTTAGGGTTAGGGTTAGGGTTAGGGTTAGGGCTAGAGTTTGGTCTAGGTTTAGAGTTAGGATTATGGCTAGAGCTAGGGCTAGGGTTAGTGTTTGGTTTAGGATTAGGGCTATGGTTAGGGTTAGGGTTAGGTTTAGAGTTAGGATTAGGGCTAGGGCTAGGGTTAGGGTGTGGGTTAGGGCTAGGGCTAACGTTAGGTTAAGGGTTAGGGTTAGAGTTTGGGCTAGGGTTAGGGTTTTGTCTAGGGTTAGGGTACAGGCTAGGGTTAGGGTTAGGGCTATGTTTAGGTTAGTGTTAGTGTTAGGCTTAGGTCTAGGGTTAGTGCTAGAATTAGGGTTAGGGTTCGATTTAGGGTTAGGGCTACGGCTATGTATAGGGTTAGGGTTATGGTTAGGGTGAGGTCTAGGACTAGGGATAGGGTTAGGGTTAGGGTTCGGGTTAGAATTTGGACTAGGGCTGGGGTTAGGGTTAGGGTTAGGGCTAGTGCAAGGGCTAGGGCTAGGCTTAGCGCTAGGGCTAGGGTTAGGTCTACGGTTTGGGTTAGGGTTAGGGCTAGGGCCAGTGCTAAGTCTAGGGTTAGGTTTATGGTTAGGATTAGGGTTAGGGTAAGGGTGAGGCTTATGGTTACGGGTTGGACTAGCGTTAGGTTTGGGGTTAGGGTTATTGTTTGGGCTATGGTTAGGTTTGTGCTTGGGTTAGGGTACGTGCTAGGGTTAGTTTTAGGGCTTGGGTTACGTTTAGGGTTAGTGTAAGTGTTAGAGTTTGGTCTAGGGCTAGGGCTAGGGTTAGGGTTAGGGTTAGGGTTCTGGTTAGGGTTAGGGTTAGGGCTAGGGCTAGGGCTAGTGTTAGGTTTAGGTTTAGGGTTAGTGTTTGGGCTAGGTTTAGGGTTAGGGCTAGGGTAAGATTTAGGGTTAGTGTTAGGGTTAGGGTTAGGATTAGGGCTAGGGCTAGGGTTAGGATTAGGGTTAGGGTTAGGCCTAGGGCTAGCGTTAGGTTAGAATTAGGGTTAGAGTTAGGGCTAGGGTTCGGGCTAGGTCTAGGATTAGAGCTAGGTCTAGGGTTATCATTAGGATTAGGGTTATGGCCAGGATTAGGGTTAGGGTTAGGGTTAGGTTTAGGGTCAGGGCTAAAGCTAGGATTCGTGTTAGTGTTAGGGTTAGGACTAGGGCAAGGGTGTGCTAGGGTTATGGTCAGGTTCAGTGTTAGGGCTTTCGCTAGGGTTAGGTTTAGGGCTAGGGCTAGTGGTACGCCTATGTTTAGGTTTAGGGTCAGGGCTAGGGTTAGGGTTAGAGTTAGGGTTATGGTTAGGGCTAGGGTTAGGGTTAGGATTACGGCTAGGGATAGGGCTACGACCAGGGTTAGATTTAGGGTTAGGTTTATTGCTAGGGCTAGGTTTTGGTTTAGGTTAGGGTTAGGGTTATCCTGGAGCTAGGGCTAGGGTTACTTTTAGAGTTAGGGCTAGGGCTAAGGCTAGGGTTAGCATTAGGGTAGTATTAGGGCTATGGCTAGGGTTAGGGTTATGGTGAGGGCTAGGGCTAGCGTTAGGTTTAGGGTTAGGTTTAGGGCTAGGGCAAGGGCTAGGTTTAGGGTTAGGGTTAGGTTTAGGGCTATGGCTATTGCTAGGGTTAGGTTTAGGGTTAGGGTTAGAGTTTGGGATAAGGTTAGGGTTAGGGTTAGGGTTAGGGTTAGGGTTAGGGTTAGGTTTAGGGTTTGTGCTAGGGCTATGGTTAGGTTTAGGGTTTGGGTTAGAGTTAGGGTAGGTTTATGGTTAGGGTTAGGGTTAGTGCCAGAGTTAGGATTAGGGTTAGGTTTAGGTCTAGTGCCAGGGCTAGGGCTACGTTTAGGTTTAGGGTTAGGCCTAGTGCTAGGGTTTGGGCTAGGTGTAGGGCTAGGTTTATCGTTAGGGTTAGTGTTAGGGCTAGAGCTATGGTTAGGTTTAGGGTTAGGGCTAGGTCTATATTTATGATTAGGGTTAGGGTTAAGGCTAGGCCTAAGTTTAGGAATTGTGCTAGGTTTATGGTAGGGGTTAGGTTTAGGGTTATGACTAGTGTTAGGGCTAGGGCTAGGGCTAGGAATAGGTTTAGGGTTAGGGCCAGGGCTAGGGTTAACGTTACAGTTATGGTTAGGGTTAGGGCTAGGGTTCGGTCTAGGGTTAGGGTTGTGGTTATGGCTAAGGCTAGGTTTAGGGTTAGTGTTAGGGTAAGGCCAAAGCTAGGGTTAGGGTTAGGGTTTGGGTTAGTGCTAGGTCTATGGTTATGTTTAGGGTTTGGGTTAGGGATAGAACTAGGGTTAGCGTTAGGCTTAGTGTTACGTTTAAGGCCAGAGTTAGGTTAGGATTAGGGTTAGTGCTAGGGCTTAGTGCTAGACCTGGGCTAGGGTTGGATTCAGTGTTAGGTTTAGGTCTAATGCTAGGGTTTTGTCTAGGGTTAGAGTTTGGGTGATGGCTAGAGCTAGGGTTAGTGTTAGGGTTAGGTCTAGGGCTAGGGCTAGGGTTAGTTTTAGGGTTATGGTAGGGCTAGGTTTAGGTTTAGTGTTATGGCTAGGGCTAGCTCTAGGGCTAGTGTTAGGGTTAGGGTTAGTGCTAGGGCCAGGGCTAGGGCAATGGTTAGTGTTAGGGTTAGGATTAGGGCTAGGGCTAGGGTTTGGTTTTGGGTTAGTGCTATTGCTAGTTTTAGGGTTCGGGTTAGGGTTAGGGTTAGGAGTAGGTCCAGGGCTAGTGCTAAGTTTAGGGTTAGTATTAGGACTAGGACTAGGGTTAGGGTCAGGGTTAGGGTTAGGGTTAGGGCTAGGGCCAGCATTAGTTTTAGCGTTAGGGTTAGAGTTTGGGCTATGGTTAGGGTTAGGGCTAGGGTTAGGAACCGGTCTAGGGTTAGGGTTACGGCTAGGGTTAGGATTAGGGTTAGTGTTAGTGTTAGGGTTAGATCTAGGTCTAGGGATAGGGCTAGGTTTAGGGTTAGGGTTCGGGTTAAATTTAGGGCTATGGCTAGGAAGGGTTAGGGTTACGGTTTAAGCTAGGGCTAGGGTTAGGTTTAGGGTTAGGTTTAGCTTTTGCGCCAATGTTAGGTTTAGGGTTAGGATTAGGGTTTAGGGCCAGGGCTAGAGCTAGGGTAGTGTTAGGGTTAGGGTTAGGGCTAGGGCAAGGGCTAGGGCTAGGGTTATGGTTATGGTTAGGTTTAGGTCTATGGCTAGGGCTAGGGATAGAGTTAGGTTTAGGGTAAGGTTAGGGCTAGGGTTAGGGCTATGGCTAGGTTTAAGGAAAGGGCTAGGGTTAGAGTTAAGGTTAGGATTACGGCTAGGGTTGGGGTTAGGGTTAGGGCTAGGGCTAAAGTTAGTTTTAGGGTCAGTGTTTGGCCTAGGGTTAGATTAGGGCTAGGGTTAGGGTACGTGCTAGTGTTAGGTTTAGGGCTAGGTTTAGGGTTATGGTTAGTGTTAGGTTTAGTGTTAGTTCTAGTTCTAGAGATAGGTTTAGTGTTAAGGTTCAGGATAGGGTTAGGGCTATGGCTAGGATTAAGGTTATGATTAGGGTTAGAGCTAGGGCTATGGTTAGCATCAGATTTAGGGTTAGATTTAGGGCCAGGCTTATGGTTAGGGTTTGGATTAGGTTTTAGGGCCAGGGTTATTGCTAGGGTAAGTTTAAAGTTAGGGTTAGGGCTAGCGCAAGCGCTAGGGCTAGGGTTATGTTTAGGGTTAGGGTTAGGGCTAGGGCTAGGGCTAGGGCTGGATTTAGAGTTAGGGTTAGGGTTAGGGCCAGGGCTAGGGTTAGGGTTAGGGTGAGGGCTAGGTCTAAGTCTAGGGCTAGGGCTAGGTTTAGGGTGATGGTTAGAGTTAGGGCTACGGCTATGGTTACGGTTAGGGTCAGGTTTAGGGTTAGGGATAGCGTTAGGTTTAGGGTTAGGGTTAGAGTTTGTGCTATGGTTAGGGTTATTGCTAGGGTTAGGGTATGGGCTAGGTTTAGGGTTATGGCTATTTTTAGGGTTAGGGTTTGGGTTAGGTCTGGGCTAGGGCTAGGCTTAGGGTTAGGGTTCGGGTTAGGGTTACTGCTAGGGTTAGGGTTAGGGCTAGGGTTAAGGCTAGGGCTATGGTTAGGGTTAGGCTTAGGGTTTGGGTAGGGCTAGGTTTAGGGTTAGGGCTAGTGCTAGGGCTAGGGCTAGAGTTTGGTTTAGGGTCAGTTTTAGAGTTATGGCTAGGGGTAGTGTCAGTTTTAGGATTAGAGTTAGAGTTTGGGCTAGGGTTGTGGTTAGGTTAGTGTTAGGGTTAGGGTTATGTCTAGGTCTAATGATAGGTTTAAGGTTAGGGTACGGGTTAGGGTTAGGGCTATGGCTAGGATTAGGGCTAGGGTTAGGGTTAGAGCTAGGGCTAGGGTTAGCGTTAGGGTTATGGTTAGTATTAGGGCCTGGGATAGGGTTAGGATTAGGGTTTATGGCTAGGGCTAGGGCTAGGGTAGAGTTGGGTAGGGTTAGGGATAGGGCAAGGGCTGGGGCTAGGGTTATGGTTAGGGTTAGAGTTAAGGCTAGGGCTAGGGCTAGAAGTAGGGTTAGAATTAGAGTTAGGGCTAGGGCTAGGTTTAGGGTTAGCCCTAGGGCTATGGCTACGGCTAGGGTTAGGGTTAGTGATAGGTCTAGGTCTCGGGCTAGGTTTAGGTTGAGGATTCGGGGTAGATTTGGTCTAGGGCTAGGGTTAGGGTTAGGACTAGGGCTAGGGCTAGGGCTATGGTTAGGGATAGGGTTCAGGTTAGTGTTAGGGCTAGGGCAAGAGTTCGGGTTAGGGTTAGGGCTAGAGCTAGGGCTAGGGTTAGGGTTAGGACTAGTATTATATTTAGGGTTTGGGTTAGGGTTAGGATTAAGGTTAGGGTTAGGGTTAGGGTTAGGGCTAGGGTTCAGTTTAGGGTTAGGGTGAGGTCTAAGTCTAAGGACAGAGTTAGGGTTAGGGTTTGGGTTAGAGTTACTGCTAGGGCGAGGGTTAGGATTAGGGTTTGGGTTAGGGCTAGGGCTATGGTTAGAGATAGGGTTAGGGTTAGGGCTAGGGCTAGGGTTAGCGTTAGGGATAGGGTTAGGGCCTGGGTTAGGATTAGGGTTAGGTTTAGGGCTAGGGGTAGGGCTAGGGCTAGGGCTAGGGCTAGAGTTAAGGATATGTTTAGGGTTAGGTCTACGGCAAGGGCTAGGGCTAGGGTTATGGTTAGAGTTAGAGTTATGGCTAGAGCTTGGGCTAGGACAAGGTTTAGGGTTAGGGTTAGGGTTAGGGCTTGGGCTATGGTTAGGGTTATGTCTAGTGCTAGCTTTAGGTTTAGGTTTAGGGTTAGAATTTCGGCTAGGATCAGGGTTAGGGCTAGGTTTAGGGTATGGGCTAGGGTTAGCGATAGGGCTAGGGTTAGGGTTAGGGCTAGGGTTAGGTCTAGGGATAGGTCTAGTGTTATGTTTAGGGTTCGGGTTAGATTTAGGGCTAGGGCTAGAGTTAGGGTTAGGTTATGGCTAGGGCTAGGGTTAGGGTTTGGGTTAGGGCTAGGGCTAGGGCTAGGGCTAGGGTTAGGTTTGGGTTTAGGGCTAGGTCCAGGGCTAGGGCTAGTTTTAGGTTATGGTTAAGATTATGGTAGGTCTAGTTTAGGTTTAGTGTTAGGGTTAGGGCTAGGGCTACCGTTTGTTTTAGGTTTAGTGTTAGAGTTTGTGCTTGGGTCTTAGTTAGGGCAAGGGTTAGGGTATGGGCTATGGTTAGGGTTAGGGCTAGAATAGGGTTAGGGTTAGTGTTAGGTTTAGCATTAAGTCTAGGTCTAGGGATAGGGTCAGGGTTAGGGTTAGTTTTAGGATTCAGGTTAGGGTTAGGGCTATGGCTAGGATTAGGGTTAGGGTTATGTTTAGAGCTAGGGCTAGGGTTAGCGTTAGGGTTAAGGTTAGATTTGGGCTAGGACATCTAGGGTTAGGGTTAGGGTTAGGGCTAGAGCCAGAGCTAGTACTAGTGTTAGGGTTAGTGTTAGGTTTAGGTCTAGGGCTAGTGTTAGATTTATGGTTAGGGTTAGGGCTAGGGCTAGGGTTAGGTTTAGGGTTAAGCTACGGATAGGGCTATGATTAGGTTTAGGGTTTGGGTTAGGACTAGGGCTATGTTAGGATTAGGGTTAGGGTTAGACCTAGCGCTGGGGTTAGAGTTAGGTTTAGGGTTAGGGCCAAGTTTAGGGTTAGGGTTATGATTAGGGGTAGTGCCAGGGCTGGTGCTAGGGTTAGATTAGGTTAGGATTAGTGCTAGCGTAAGGGCTAGGGTTAGTTTTATGGTTAGTGTTAGCGTTAGGGCTAGGTTTATGGCTAGCGCTATGGTTAGGGTTAGGGTTAGGGTTAGGGCTAGGGCTAGGTTTAGTGTAAGGGCTAGGGCTAGGCCTGGTTAGCTTTAGGGTTAGAGTTGGAGTCAGGGCTAGGGCTTTGATTAGGGTTAGGTTTAGGGCTAGCATTAGGGTTAGGGTTAGTGTTAGTGTTAGGGCTAGGACTAGGGTTAGGGTTAGGGCTATTGCTAGGGTTATGGTTAGGGCTAGGCAAGGCCTAGGGCTATGTTTATGGTAAGGGTTTGGGTTAGGGCTAGGGCAAGAACTAGGGCTAGGTTTATGGTTAGGGTTAGGGTTAGGCGTAGGGCTAGGGTTAGGGTTAGGGCTAGGGCTAGGTTTAGAGTAGGGTTAGGGATAGGTTTAGGGTTATTGTAGGGTTATTTCTAGGGCTAGAGGTAGAGTTAGGGTTAGGGTTTGGGTTAGGGTTAAGACTAGGGCTAGGTTTAGGGTTTGGGCTAGGGTTAGTGCTAGGTCTATGGTTAGGATTCATGCTAGGGTTAGGATCAGGGTTAGTGTTACGTTTAGGGTTTGATCTACGGCTAGGGCTAGGGTTAGGGTTAAGGTTCGGTTTCGGGTTAGGGCTAGGGCTAGTTTTAGGGCTAGCGTTATGGTTAGGGTTAGGTAGGGCTAGAGCTCTGGTTAGGGTTAGGGTTTAGGTTAGCTTTAGAACTAGGGCTAGGTTTCGGGTTAGGGTTAGGTTTAGGGCTAGTGTTAGGGTTACGGTTAGGTTTAGGTTTAGGTCAAGGGCTTGGGTCATGTTTACAGTCACGGTATGGGCTAGGGCTCTGGTTAGGGTTAGGGTTAGGGCTATGGCTAGGGCTTGGGCTAGGGTTGGATTTATTTTGGTTTAGGCCTGGGCTACGGTTTGTTCTAGGTTTAGGGTTAGGGTTCTGGCTAGGGTTAGAGCTAGGGTTGGTGTTATGGTTAGGGCTAGGGCTAGGGTTTCATTTTAGAGTTTGGGTTATGGCTAGCGTTAGGGTTAGGTTAAGGGCTAGGACTAGGGTTAGGGTAGGGTTAGGGCTACGGCTAGGGCTAGAGCTAGGGCTAGGGCTAGGGCTAGGGCTAGGGCTAGGGCTAGGGTTAGGGTTAGGGCTAGGCCCAGGGCTAGTGCTAGGGTTAGCGTTAGGGTTAGGATTAGGTCTAGGTCTAGGGTTAGCCTTAGGTTTAGGTTTTGGGCCAGGGTTAGGGTTAGGGTTAGGTTTAAAGTTTAGGGCTAGGGCTAGGGCTAGGGTTTGGGTTAGGGTTAGGGTTAGGGCTATGGCAAGATCTAGGGCTAGGGTTATGTGTAGGGTTAGTGTTAGGGCTCGGGCTAGGGCTAGGGCTAGAGTTATGTTTGGGATTAGGTTTAGGTCTAGGACTAGGGTTAGGGTTAGGGCTAGGGCCAGGGCTAGGGCTAGGTCTAGGGCTAGGGTTAGGGTTAGGGTAGGACTAGGTCTAGGTTTATTTTTAGTGCCAGGGCTGGGGTTAGGTTTAGAGTTAGGGTTAGCGTTACGGCTAGGATTAGTGTTAGGGTTAGGGCTAGGGCTCGGACTAGGGCTAGGGTTAGATTTAGGGTTGGTTTTAGGGCTAGGGCTAGGGTTTATTCTAGGGTAGAGTTAGGTTTATGTCTAGTGTTAGGGCTAGGGTTAGGGTTAGGGTTAGGGCTAGGGCTAGGGTTAGGTTTAGGGTTAGGACTAAGGCTAGGGCTAGAGCTAGGGTTAGGGTTAGGGTTAGGGTCAGGGATAGGGCTAGGGTTAGGATTAGGTTTAGGGTTAGGTTAGGGCTAGGGCTATGGTTAGGTTTAATATTAGGGTTAGAGCTAGGGCTAGGTTTAGGGTTAGGTTTAGAGTTAGGGCCAGATTTAGTGTTAGGGTCAGGGTTAGGTCTAGGGCCAGGACTAGGGCTAGGGTTAGGGTTAGGTTTAGGTTTAGGGTTAGGGTTGGGGTTAGGGCTAGGGCTAGGTTTAGGGTAGGGGTTAGGTTTAGGGTTATGTCTATGGCTAGGTTTGGGGTTTGGGTTAGTTTAAGGGTTGCGTTAGGTTTAGGGTTATGGTTAGAGTTAGGGCTAGGATTAGGTTTAGGGGTAGGTTTAGTGTACGACTATGGTAGGTTTAGGGCTATGGTTCCGGTGAGGGTAGGGTTAGGTCTAGGGCTAGGGCTAGGGTTAGGGTTTGGGTTCGGGTTAGGGTTAGGGCTAGGGCTAGGGCTAGGTTTCTGGTTAGGGTTAGGTCTAGGGCTATGGTTATGGTTAGTGTTAGGGCTAGGGTTAGGGTTAGGTTTAGGATACCGTCTGCGGTTCGGGTTAGGACTCGGGTTAGGTTTAGGGTTACTGGTAGGTCTAGGGCTAGGGCTACGGTTAGGGATTGTGTTCGGATTAGGGTTAGTTCTAGGGCTAGGGTTAGGTTTAGGGTTAGTGCTAGGGTTAGGGTTAGGGTTAGGGTAAGGCTAGGGCTAGGGCTATGGCTATGGTTAGTGTTAGGGCTTGTGCTAGGGCTAGGAATAGGTTTAGAGTAAAAGCTAGGGCTAGGGTTAACATTATGGTTAGGTTTAGGTTAGGGCTAGTGTTAGGTCTAGGGTAAGGTTTGGGGTTATGGCTAAGGCTAGGGTTAGGGTTAGTGTTAGGGTTAGGGCTAGGGCTAGGTCTAGTGTTACATTTAGATTTAGGGTTAGGGCTAGGGCTTGACTTGGGTTAGGTTTAGGGTTTGTGTTAGATGAGGGCTATTGTTAGTGTTAGGGTTAGGGTTAGAGTAGGGATGGGTTAGGGTTAGTGTTAGGGTTAGTGCCAAGGTTAGTGTTAGGGTTAGGGTTAGGGTCAGGGTTATGGCCATAGCTAGGTCTAGGGTTAGGGTTAGGTTTACGTTATGGCTAGGGCTAGTGTTAGGTCTAGGTTTAGGGTAAGGGTTAGTTTATTGCTAGGGCTAGGGCTTGGGCTAGGATTAGGGTTAGGGTTAGGGTTAGGGTTAGGTCTAGCGAAAGTGTTGGGGTTAGGTCTAGGGTTAGGTTTAGGGTTAGGTTTAGGGGTAGGCTAGGTCTAGGGCAATGATTAGTGTTAGGGTTTGGGTTATTGCTAGGACTATGGTTAGGGTTAGGGTTAGGGTTACAGCTAGGGCTATCGTTAGGGTTAGGATCACGGTTAGGGCCAGAGTTAGTTTAGGGTTTGGGTTAGGGCTAGTGCCAGGGCTAGGGCTAGGATTAGGGTTAGGGCTAGGGTAAGGCAAAGGCTAGGGGTAGTTTTAGGGTTAGGTTTAGGGTTATGACTAGGACTAGGTTTAGGGTTAGAGTTAGGGTTATGTCTAGAGTTAGGGTATGGCTAGGGGTAGAGTTAGGGCTAGGGTTCGGGTCAGGGTTAGGGTTTGTTCTAGGGCTCGGGCTAGGGTTAGGTTGAGGGTTTGGGTTAGGTTTAGTTCTAGGGCTAGGGTTAGGGTTAGTGTTAGGGCCAGGGTTAGTGATAGGGTTAGTGTTAGGGTTTGGGCTAGGAAAAGGGTTAGGGTTAGGGTTAGGCTAGGGCTAGGGTTAGGGCTAGGGTTAGGGTTAGGTCTAGGGCTAAGGCTAGATTTAGGGTTAGGCCTAGGGCTATATTTAGGGTTAGGATTAGGGTTAGGGTTAGGGTTAGGTCTTGGTTTAGAGTACGGCTATGGGTAAGGTAAGGGCTAGGGTTCAGGTTAGGGTTAGGGTTAGGTCTAAGGCTAGGGCTATTGATAGGTTTAGGATTCGGGTTAGGGTTAGGTCTAGGGTGAGGGTTAGGTTTAGGGTTTGAATTAGGGCTAGGGCTATGGTTAGGGTTAGGTTTAGAGTTATGGCTTGGGCTATGGTTAACGTCTGGGTTAGGGTTAGGTCCAGGGCTAGGGTTCGGGTTAGAGTTAGGGTTAGGGCTAGGGCCAGGGCTAGTGCTAGAGTTAGGGTCAGGTTTATGGTTAGGGTTAGAGTTAGGGCTAGGTCTATGGTTAGGGTTAGGGTTAGGTCTAGGTCTAGGGCTAGCGTTAGCTTTTGGGTTAGGGTTAGAGTTTTGGTTGGATTAGTTTAGGGCTATGGTTAGGGTATGGGGTAGGGTTAGGATTAGGGCTAGGGTTAGGGTTAGGGCTAGAGCTAGGGTTAGGTTTACGGTTAGGATTAGGGCTAGGGTTAGGTTTAGAGTTAGGATTAGGGCTAGGGTTAGGGTTACGGTTATGATTAGGGTTAGATCTAGGGCTAGGGTTAGTGTTAGGTTTAGGGCCAGGGTTAGGGTTAGGTTTAGGGTTAGGGCCATGGCCAGAGCTAGTGCTAGGGTTATGGTTAGGGTTAGATTTATGGATAGGGCTAAGGTTTGGTCTAGGGTTAGGGTTAGGGTTAGGTTTAGAGCTATGGCTAGGGCTAGGGCTAGGGTTAGGTTTAGGGTTAGTGTTAGGGGTAGGCTAGGGCTTGTACTAGGGTTAGGGTTAGGGTTTGTGTTAGTGCTAGGGCTATAGTTAGGGTTATGGTTAGGTCCAGGGCCGGGGCTAGGGCTATGGTTAGGTTAGGTTTAGTGATAGGGCGAGGGCTATTGTTATGGTTAGGATTAAGGGCTACGGTTAGGTTTAGTGTTATGCCTATGGTTATGGTTAGGGTTAGGGCTAGGGCAAGGGTTAGGTTTAGGGTTAGGGCTAGGTCTAGATTTAGGGTTAGGGTTCGGGTTAGGACTAGGGCTAGGGCAGGGCTAAGGCTAGTTTTAGGGTTAGGGTTAGGGTTAGGGCTAGCGCTAGGGCAGGGCTAAGGCTAGTTTTAGGGTTAGGATTAGGGTTAGGGCTAGGGCTAGTTTTAGGGCTAGGGCTAGTGCTAGTTCTAAGGCTAGGGTTAGGTTTAGGGTTAGGGTTATAGTTAAGGCTAGACTAGGTTTAGGGTTAGGGTTAGGGTTAAGGCTAGGACTAGCGTTAGGTTTAGTGTTAGGGTTAGATTTTGGACTAGGATTAGTGTTAGCGCTATGGGTAGGGTATGGTCTAGGGCTAGCGTTATGTCTAGGGCTAGTGCTAGGGTTAGGGTTAGGTTTCGGGTTAGGTTTAGGGCTAGGGTTATTGTTAGGGATAGGTTTAGGACTAGGGCTAAGGTTAGGGTTAGGGTTAGGGCTAGTGACAAGGCTAGGTCTAGTGTTAGGTTTAGGGTTAAGGTTAGGTTTTGGGCTAGTGTTATGATTAGGGCTAGGGTTAGGGTATGGGCTATGGTTAGGTTTAGGGCTAGGTTTAGGATTAGGGTTACTGTTAGGGTTAGGTTTAGGTCGAGGTCTCGGGATGGGGTTATGGTAGGGTTCGGGTTAGGGTTAGGGCTATGGATAGGATTAGTTTTAGGGTTTGGTTTAAAGCTAGGGCTAGGATTAGCATTAGGGTTATGGTTAAGTTTAGGGCCAGAGTTAGAGTTATGGTTTAGATTAGGGTGTAGGGCCATGGCTAGGTCTAGGGTAGTGTTAGGGTTATGGTTAGGGCTAGGGCTAGGGTTATGGTTATGCTTAGGTTTAAGGTTATGGCTAGGGCTATGGCAAGAGTTACAGTTAGGGTTAGGGCTAGTGCTAGGATTAGGGTTCGGCCTAGGTGTAGGACTAGTTCTAGGTTTCGGGTTAGTGTTAGGTCTAGGGCTCTGGCTAGGGTTAGGTTTGTGTTAGGGCTAGGGCTATGGTTAGGGATAGGGTTAGGACTAGGGCTAGGGTTAGGGTTTGGTCTATGGTTAGTTCTAGGGCTAGGGCTAGCATTAGGGTTAGGGTTCCGGTAGGTTTTGGACTAGGTCTAGTGGTAGGGTTAGGTTTAGGGCCAGGGCTAGGTTAGGGTTGGGATTAAGGCTAGAGCTGGGGTATGGTTAGGATTAGGGCTTGGGCTACCGTTAGTTTTAGATTCAGGTTTAGAGTTTAGGGTTAGGCGACGTGCTAGGGTTAGGGTTAGGGTTAGTGTTAGGTCTTGGTCTAGGGATAGGTTTAGGGTTATTGTTCAGTTTAGTGTTAGGGCTATGGCTAGGATTCGGGTTATGGTTAGGGTTAGAGCTAGGGCTAGGTTTAGCGTTAGGGTTAGCGCTAGAATTAGGGCCAAGGTTAGGGTTAGGGTTAGGAATAGGTTTTAGGGCCAGGGCTAGTGCTAGGTTAGGTTTAGGCTTAAGGGTATGGCTAGGGCAAGGGCTAGGGATAGGGTTATGATTAGGGTTAGGGTTAGGGCTGGTGCTAGGGCTAGAGTTATTGTTAGGGTTAGGGTTAGGGCTTGGGTTAGGGTTAGGGCTAGGTCTAGGGCTAGGGCTAGGGCTAGTGTTAGAGTTAGGGTGAGTGTCAGAGTTAGGGTTACGGCTATGGTTAGTGTTATGGTCAGGGTTAGGGCTAGGACTCTTATTAGGTTTAGGGTTATGGTTAGAGTTTTGGTTATGGTTAGGGTTATTGCTAGGGTTAGGTTATGGCCTAGGGTTAAGGTTATGGCTAGGGTTAGGGTTATGTTTTGGGTTAGGTCTAGGGCTAGGGCTAGGGCTAGGGTTAGGTTTCGGGTTTGGGTTAGGGTTAGTGCTATGGCTAGGGTTAGGGCTAGGGTTAGGGCTAGGGCTATGTTTAGGGTTAGGGTTAGGATTTGAGTTAGGGCTAGGGTTAGGGTTAGGGCTAGTGCTAGGGCTATGGCTAGGGTTAGATTTAGGTTTAGGGTTAGAGTTAGGGCTAGGTGTAGGGTTAGTTTTAGGGTTAGAGTTAGAGTTTGGGCTAGTGTTTGGGTTAGGGCTAGGGTTAAGGTATGGACTAGTGTTAGGGTTAGGCCTATGGTTAGGGTTAGGGTTACTGTTAGGGTTAGGGTTAGGTCTAGGCATATGGATAGGGTGAGGCTTAGGGTTCGGGTTATGGTTAGGGTTGTGGCTAGGATTAGGGTTAGGGTTAGGGTTAGAGCTAGGGATAGGGATAGCATTGGGTTAAGGTTAGGGTTAGGGCCAGGGTTAGGGTTAGGGTTAGGATTAAGGGTTAGGGCCAGGGCTAGGGCTAGGGTTATGTTTAGGGTTAGGGTTAGGGCTAGGGCTAGGGCTAGGGCTAGGGCTAGAGTTAGTGTTAAGGTTAGCGCTAGGCTAGGGCTAGGGTTAGGGTTAGGTTAAGGGTTAGTGTTAGGGCTAGGGTTAGGGTTAGGGTTAGGGTTAGAGTTAGGTCTTGGGCTAAGGTTAGGATTATGCTAAGGGTTAGCTAGGGCCAGGGCTAGGCTAGTGTTAGGGTTAGTGTTAAGGCTAGGACTAGGGCTATAGCTAGGGCTAGGGCTAGGGTTATGTTTAGGGTTAGGGTTAGAGTTTGGGATAAGGTTATTATTAGGGTTAGGGCTAGGGCTAGGGCTGGGGCTAGGGCTAGGGTTAGGGTTAGGGTTAGAGTATGTCTATGGGTAGGTTTAGGGATATGGTTCGGGTTAGGGTTAGGTTTATGTCTAGGGCTAGGGCTAGGGCTAGGGTTAGTGTTAGGTTTCGGGTTAGGGTAAGGGCTAGATCTAGGGTTCTGGTTATGGTCAGGTCTAGGGCTAGTCTTAGGGTCAGGGTTAAGGCTAGGGCTAGGGCTAGGATTAGAATTAGGTTTATGGTTAGGGTTAGGGCTAGGGCTATGGTTAGGGTTTGGGTTTGAATTAGGTTTAGTTCTAGTGCTAGGGTTAGGTTTAGGGCTAGGGCTAGGGTTAGGTTTAGGGTTACTGTTAGGACTAGGGCTAGGGCTACGGTTAGGGATTGGGTTTGAATTAGGTTTAGTTCTAGTGCTAGGGTTAGGGTTAGGGTTAGCTTTAGGGCTAGGGTTAGGGTTAGGGTTAGGATAGGGCTAGGGCTAGGGCTAGTGCTAGGGTTAGTGTTAGGGCTAGGGCTAGAGCTAAGAATAGGTTTAGGGTTAGGGCTAGGGCTATGGTTAACGTTAGAGTAAGGGTTTGGGTTGGGCTAGGGTTAGGTCTAGGATTAGGTTTGGGGTTATGGCTAAGGCTATGGTTAGGGTTAGTTTTAGGGTTAGGGCTAGGGCTAGGGTTATGTTTAGAGTTAGGGTTAGGGATAAGGTTAGGGTTAGTGTTAGTGTTAGGGCTAGGACTAGATTTAGGGCTAGGGCTATGTTTAGGGTTAGGGTTAGGTTTAGTGTTAGGTTTAGGGCTAGTGTTATGGTTTGGGTTAGGGCTAGGGCTAGGGTTAGTGTTAGGGTTATGGTTAGGGCTTGGGCTAGGGCTTGGACTAGGGTTAGTGTTAGGGGTAGGGCTAGGGCCAGGGCTAGGGCTAGGGTTAGGGTTAGGTTTAGGGTTAGGGCTAGGGCTAGCGTTAGGTTTAGGTTTAGGGTTAATGTTTGGGCTAATGTTAGGGTTAGGGCTAGGGTTAGGGTATGGGCTAAGGTTCGGGTTAGGGCTAAGGTTAGGGTTAGGGTTAGTGTTAGGTTTAGGTTAGGTCAATGTCTAGGTATTGGGTCAGAGTTACGGTTTGGGTTGGTGTTAGTGCTAGGGCTAGGGTTAGAGTTAGTGTTATGGTTCGAAATAGGTGTAGGGTTAGTGTTAGGATTAGCGTTCAGGCCAGGGGTAGGGTAAGGGTTAGGGTTAGGTCTAGGGCTACGGCTAGGGCTAGAGTTAGGGTTAGGGTTAGGATTAGTGTTAGGGCTAGGGCTAGGGTTAGTTTTAGGTTTAGGGTTAGGGCTAGGGTTAGGGTTAGGGTTAGGATGAGGTCTAGGGCTAGGGTTAGGGTTCAGGTTAGGGTGAGGGTTAGTGCTATTGCTATGGTTAGGGTTATGGTTAGGTTTAGAGCTAGTGCTAGGTTTTGGGTTTGGTTTAGGGTTAGGGCCAGAGTTAGGATTAGGGTTAGGGTTAGGGCTAGGGCTAGGTCTTCGGTTAGGTTTAGGGCTTGGATTAAGGTTAGGGTTTGTGTTAGTGCTAGGGCTAGGTTTATGTGTAAGGTTAGGGGTAGGGCTATATTTAGGGTTAGGGCTTAGGGTTAGGGCTAGGGCTAAGGTTAGGGCTAGGGTTAAGTTTAGGGTTTGTGTAGGGTTAGTGTTAATACTAGGGCTATGTTTAGGGTTAGTGTTAGTGTTAGGTTTGCCTTAGGTTTATGGTTAGTGTTAGAGTTATGGCTAGGGTTAGGGTTAGGGTTAGGGTTAGTGTAAGTCTAGGGTGTGGGCTAGAGGTAGGTCTAGGTTTAGGGTTAGTGCTAGGACTAGGGTTAGGCCTAGGTTTAGGTTTAGGGTCAGGGCTAGGGTTAGGGTTAGAGTTAGGGTTAGTGTTAGGGTTAGTTTTTGGGTTAGGTTTAGGGCTAGGGCCTGTGTTTGTTCTAGGTTTAGAGTTAGGGATATGGTTAGAGCTAGGGCTAGGGTTAGTGTTAGGGTTAGGGCTAGGGCTAGGACTAGGGTTAGCATTAGGGTTAGTATTAGGGCTATTGATAGGGCTAGGGCTAGGTTTAGGGTTAGGTTTAGGACTAGGGCTAGGTTTTAGTCTAGGTTTAGAGTTAGGGTTATGGCTAGAGCTAGGGCTACGGTTAGTGTTAGGGTTATGTCAATAGCTAGTGATAAGGTTAGTGTTAGGTTTAGGATTAGGGCTATGGCTAGGGTTATTGTTAGGGTTAGGGTTAGGCCTAAGGCTAGCATTAGGTTTAGGGTTAGGGTTAGGGCTAGTGCTAGGGCTATGTTTAGGGTTTGGGTTAGGTTTAGGGTTAGGTTTAGGGCTAGCTTTAGGATTTGGGTTAGGGCTAGGGCTAGGGTTAGTGTTAATGTTAGGGCTAGGGCTAGGGCTATGGTTAGCATTAGGGTAAGGATTAGGGCCAGGTCTGGGGCTTGGGTTAGGGTTAGTGTTAGGGATAGACTAGCGTTATTTAGGGTTAGAGTTAGTGTTTGGGTAGGGTTACGGTTAGGACTAGGGTTAGGGTACGGGCTAGGTTTTGGGGTAGGGCTAGGGTTACGGTTAGGGTTAGTGTTAGGGTTAGGTTAGGTCAATGGCTAGGGATAGGGTCAGAGTTAGGATTTGGGTTAGGGATAGTGCCTGGGCTAGGGTTAAGATTATGGTTAGGGCTAGGGCCAGGGCTAGGGCTAGGGTTAGCGTTAGGGTAAGAATTAGTGCTATGGCTAGGGTTAGGGTTAGGGTTCGGTTTAGGGCTAGGGCTAGCGTTAGGTTTAGGGTTAGGGATAGAGTTTGGTCTAGGGTTAGGATTTTGTCTAGGCTTAGGATACGGGCTAGGGTTAGGGTTAGGGCTAGTGTTAGGTTTAGGGTTAGTGTTAGGGTTAGCGTTAGGTCTAGGGCTAGGGCTAGGGCTAGGGTTAGGGTTAGGGCTAGGGCTAGGTTTAGGGTTAGGGATATTATTAGTGTAAAGTCTAGGGCTAGGGCTAGGTTTAGGGTTAGAGTTTGGGTTAGATTTAGGGCTAGGGCTAGCGTTAGGGTTATGGTAGGACTAGGACAGGTGCTAGGGCTAGTGTTAGGGCTAGGGCTAGTGTTAGGTTTAGGGTTAGGGTTAGTGTTTGGGCTAGGGTTAGGGTTAGGGCTAGTGTTAGGTTACGGGTTAGGGTTCTGCTTAGGGCTAGTGTTAGGGTTAGGGTTAGTGTTAGGGTTAGGTTAGATCATTGGCTAGGGATAGGGTCAGAGTTAGGGTTTGGTTTAGGGTTAGTGCTAGGGCTAGGGTTAGGTTTAGGGTTAGAGCTAGGTCTAAGGTTAGCATTAGGATTAGGGTTAGCACCAGGGTTAGGGTTAGGGTTAGGGTTAGGGTTAGGGTTTAGGGCCAGGACTAGTGCTAGGGTTGTGGTTATGTTTAGAGTTAGGGCTAGGGCTAGGGCTAGGGCTAGATTTAATGTTAGGGTTAGGATTAGTGCTATGGCTAGGTTTAGGGCTAGGGCTAGGGCTAGGGCTAGGGCTAGGGCTAGTGCTAGGGCTAGGGCTAGGGCTAGGGCTAGGGTTATGTTTAGGGTTAGGGTTAGTGTTAGGGTTAGGGTTAGGTTTAGGGCTAGGGCTAGGGTTAGGGTTAGGGTTAGGATTCAGGTTAGGGTTAGGGCTAGGGCTAGGGTTAGGGTTATGATTAGTGTTAGGGTAAGGGTAGGGCTAGGGTTAGGGCTAGGGCTAGGGCTAGGGCTACGGTTAGGTTTAGGGTTAGCGCTAGGGTCAGGGCTAGGGTTAGGGTTAGGGTTAGGGTTAGGATTAGGGCCAACATTAGGTTTATGGTTAGTGTTAGAGCTTGGGCTAGGGTTAGGGTACGGGTTACGGCTATGGTTACGTTTTGGGTTAGTGTTAGGTTTAGGGTTAGTGTTAGGGCTAGGGCTAGGGCTAGGGCTAGGGCTAGGGCTAGGGGTAAGTCTAGGGCTAAGTGTTGGTCTGGGGCTAGTGCTAGGGCTAGGCCCTCGTTTAGGTTCAGGGCTAGGGTAGTGTTAGAGTTAGGGTTAGGGCTAGGGTTAGGTTTAGGATTAGGGCTAGGTTTAGGGCTAGGGCTAGGGTTTGGTCTAGGTTTAGAATTAGGGTTATTGCTAGAGCTAGGGCTAGGGTTAGTGTTAGGTTAGGGCTAGGGCTAGTGCTATGGTTAGCGTTAGGGTTAGGATTAGGGCTATGTCTAGGGTTAGGGTTAGGGTTAGGGCTAGGGCTAGCATTAGGTTAAGGTTTAGGGTTAGGGCAAGGGCTAGGGCAAGGGTTAGGCTTAGGGTTAGGTTTATGTCTAGGTTTAGGGTTAGGGTTAGGGCTAGGGCTAGTGTTAGGGTTAGGGTTATTGTTAGGGTTAGGGCTATTGCTAGGGCTAGGGCTAGAGTTAGGGTTAGGGTTAGGCTTAGGGCTTGGGCGTGGGTTATGGTTAGGGCTAGGGCTAGGGTTAGTGTTAGTGTTAGGGCTAGGGCTAGGTCTAGGTTAGGCCTAGGTTTAGGTTTAGGGCCAGGGCTAGGTTTAGGGTTAGAGTTATGTTTAGGGTTAGTGTTAGGTTTAGCGTTAGTGTTAGGGCTAGTGCTAGACTAGGGCCAGGGTTAGATTCAGGGTTAGGTTTAGGTCTAATGCTAAGGTTTTGTCTAGGGTTAGAGTTTGGGTTATGGCTAGGGATAGGGTTAGTGTTAGGGTTAGGTCTAAGGCTAGGGATAGGGTTAGTTTTAGGGTTATTTTTATGGCTAGTGTTAGGGTTATGGTTAGGGCTAGGGCTAGGGTTAAGGTTAGGGTTAGGGCTAAGGCTAGGGCTAGGGTTAGGGTTAGTGTTATGGCTAGCGCTAGTTCTAGGGCTAGTGTTAGGGTTAGGGTTAGTGCTAGAGCCAGGGCTTGGGCTATGGTTAGTGTTAGGGTTAGGATTAGGGCTAGGGCTAGGGTTTGGTTTTGGGTTAGGGTTAGGGCTAGGGATAGCGTTAGGTTTAGGGTTAGATTTAGAGTTTGGGCTAGGTTTTGGTTTAGGGCTAGTGTTAGGGTACGGTCTAGGGTTAGGGTTTGGGTTAGGCTTAGGTTGAGTGTTAGTGTTAGTGTTAGGGTTAGGTTAGAGCTAGAGATAGGGTCAGGGTTAGGGTTTGTGTTAGCGTTATGGCTAGGGCTAGTGTTAGGTTTAGGGTTAGGGTTAGGTTTAGGGTTAGAGCTAGGTCTAGGGTTAGCGTTAGGATTAGGTTTTATCCAGGGTCAGGGTTAAGATTACAGGTTAAAGTTTAGGGCCATGGCTAGGGCTAGGGTTAGAGATATGATTAGGGCTAGGGCAAGGGCTAGGGCTAGGTTTATGTGTAGGATTAGGGTTAGTGGTAGGGCTAGGACTACGGCTAGATTTAGGGTTAGGGTTAGGGTTAGGGCTAGGGTTAGGGTTTGGTCTAGGTTATGGCTAGGCCTAGGGCTAGTGTTAGTGTTCAGGTTAGGGCTAGGGCTAGGGCTAGGGCCAGGGCTAGGGTTAGGGCTAGAGTTAGGTTTAGGGCTAGGGCTAGTGCTAGGTTTAGAGTTATTGTTAGGGTTAGTGTTAGGGCTAGAGTTAGGGTTAGGGTTAGGGCTAGGGTTAGGTTTATGGTTTGGTCTAGGTTTAGAGTTACGGTTATGGCTAGGTCTAGGGCTAGGGTTAGTGTTCAGGTTAGGGCTAGGGCTAGGGCTAGGGCTAGGTTTAGGGCTAGGGTTAGGTTTAGGGCTAGGGCTAGGCCTAGGCCTAGGTTTATGTTTAGGGCCAGGTAGAGGTGGGATTAGAGTTAGTGTTAGGGTTAGGGCTAGGGTTAGGGTTTGGGTTAGGGCTAGGGCTAGGGCTAGGGCTAGGGCTAGGGCTAGTGCTAGGGCTAGGGTTTGATTTAGTGTTAGCTTTAGAGCTAGGGCTAGGGTTTGGTCTAGGGTTAGAGTTAGGGTTATGGCTAGGGCTAGGGCTAGAGTTAATGTTAAGGTTAGGGCTAGGGCTAGGGCTAGGGATAGCTTTAGGGTTAGCATAAGGGCTATGGCTATGGTTAGGGTTAGGACTCGGGCTAGCATTATGTTTAGGGTTAGCGTTTTGGCTGGGGCTAGGGCTAGGTTTATGGTTAGGGTTAGGGCTAAGGCTAGGGCTAGGGTTAGGGTTAGTGTTATGGCTAGCGCTAGCTCTAGGGCTAGTGTTAGGGTTAGGGTTAGTGCTAGAGCCAGGGCTAGGGCTATGGTTAGTGTTAGGGTTAGGATTAGGGCTAGGGCTAGGGTTTGGTTTTGGGTTAGGGTTAGGGCTAGGGATAGCGTTAGGTTTAGGATTAGGTTTAGAGTTTGGGCTAGGTTTTGGTTTAGGGCTAGGTTTAGGGTATGGTCTATGGTTAGGGTTAGTGTTAGGCTTAGGTTGAGGGTTAGTGTTAGGGTTAGGGTTAGGTCTAGAGCTAGAGATAGGGTCAGGGTTAGGTTTTGTGTTAGTGTTATGGCTAGGGCTAGTGTTTGGTTTAGGGTTAGGTTTAGGGTTAGGGTTAGAGCTAGGTCTAGGGTTAGCGTAAGGATTAGGTTTAGGGTCAGGGTCAGGGTTAAGATTTCAGGTTAAAGTTTAGGGCCAATGCTAGGGCTAGGGTTAGAGATATGGATAGGGCTAGGGCAAGGGCTAGGGCTAGGGTTATGGGTAGATTTGTGTTAGTGCTAGGGCTAGGACTAGGGCTAGAGTTAGGGTTAGGGTTAGGGTTATGGCTAGGGTTAGGGTTTGGTCTAGGTTTAGAGTTAGGGTTATGGCTAGGGCTAGGGCTAGGGTTAGTGTTCAGGTTAGGGCTAGGGCTAGGGCTAGGGCTAGGGTTAGGGCTAGGGTTAGGTTTAGGGCTAGAGCTAGGGCTAGGGTTAGAATTATGGTTAAGGTTAGTGTTAGGGTTAGGGCAAGGGCTAGGGCAAGGGTTATGGGTAGGATTAGGGTTAGTGCTAGGGCTGGACTAGGGCTAGAGTTAGGGTTAGGGTTAGGGCTATTGTTAGGGTTAGGGTTTGGTCTAGGTTTAGAGTTAGGTTTATGGCTATGGCTAGAGCTAGGGTTAGTGTTCAGGTTAGGGCTAGGGCTAGGGCTAGGGCTAGGGCTAGGGCTAGGGTTAGGGCTAGGGTTTGGTTTAGGGCTAGGGCTAGGGCTAGGGCTAGGCCTAGTTTTAGGTTTAGGGCCGGGGCTAGGGTTAGGGTTAAGCTTAGGGCTAGGGCTAGGGTTAGAGTTAGGGTTAGGGCTACGGCTAGGGCTAGGGCTAGGGCTAGGGCTAGGACTAGGGTTTGATTTAGTGTTAGTTTTAGGGCTAGGGCTAGGGTTTGGTCTAGGGTTAGGGTTTGGGTTATGGCTAGAGCTAGGTTTAGTGTTAGGTTTAGTGTTTGGGCTAGTGTTAGGGCTAGGGCTTGTGTTAGCTTTAGGGTCAGCATAAGGGCTATGGCCATGGTTAGGGTTAGGACTCGAGCTAGCATTATGTTTAGGGTTAGCGTTTTGGCTGGGACTAGGGCTAGGTTTAGGTTTAGGGTTAGGGCTAAGGCTAGGGCTAGGGTTTGGGTTAGGTTTAGGGCTATGGTGTGGGTTAGGGTTTGGTCTAGGTTTAGAGTTAGGGTTATGGGTAGGGCTAGGGCTAGGGGTAGTGTTCGGGTTAGGGCTAGGGCTAGGGCTAGGGCTAGGGCTAGTGCTAGGGTTAGGTTTAGTGTTAGGGCTAGGCCTAGGCCTAGTTTTAGGTTTAGGGCCATGGCTAGATTTAGGGTTAGATTTAGGGTTAGGGTTAGGGCTAGGGTTAGGGTTAGGGTTAGGGCTAGGGCTAGGGCTATGGTTTGATTTAGTGTTAGTTTTACGGCTGGGATTAGGGTTTGGTCTAGGGTTAGAGTTAGGGTTATGGCTAGGGCTAGGGCTAGAGTTAGTGTTAAGGATAGGAATAGGGCTAGGGCTCAGGTTAATTTTAGGGTTAGGGTTATGGCTAAGGTTAGGCTTAGTGTTAGGACTAGGGATATGGTTAGGGTTAAGGTTAGGGCTAAGGCTAGGGCTAGGGCTAGGTGTAGGTCTAGGGTTAGGGTTAGGGCTAGAGCTAGGGCTATCCTAGGTTTAGGTTTATGCTCAGGGCTAGGGTTAGGGTTAGTGTTAGGGTTAGGGTTAGGGCTAGGGTTGGGGTTAGGATTAGGGCTATGGCTAGGGCTAGGGTTAGTTTTAGGGCTAGGGCTAGGGTTTGGTCTAGGTTAAGAGTTAGGGTTATGGCTAGAGCTAGGTTTAGGGTTAGGTTTAGTGTTTGGGCTAGGGTTAGGGCTAGGGCTAGTGTTTGGTTACGGGTTAGGTTTCGGCTTAGGGCTAGGGTTAGGGTTAGTGTTATGTTTAGGTTAGGTCAATGGCTATGGATAGGGTCAGAGTTAGGGTTTGGTTTAGGGTTAGTGCTCGGTCTAAGGTTAGTGCCAGGTTAGTGCTAGGGTTCTGGCTAGTGCCAGGGTTAGGGCTAGGGCTAAGGTTAAGGTTATTTTTAGAGTTACTTCCTGGGCTAGGGCTAGGGTTATGGTTACGTTTAGGGTTAGGTTTAGGGCTAGGGCTAGGGTTAGGGTTACGGTCAAGGTTAGGGCTAGGGTTAGGGTTAGGGCTAGGGCTAGGGCTAGGTTTAGGAAGTGTTAGGGCTAGTGCCAATGCTATTGCTAGGGTTAGTGTTAGGGTTAGGTCTAGGGCCAGGGCTAGGCTAGGGTTAGGGTTAGGGTTATGTCTAGGACCAGGGCTAGGCTAGGGTTAGGGTTAGGTTTATGGCTAGGACCAGGGCTCAGGCTAGGGCTAGGGCTACAGCTAGGGTTAGGTTTAGGGTTAGGGTTAGAGTTTGGAATAAGGTTAGGGTTAGGGTTATGGTAATGTTTAGTGTTAGGGTTAGGGCAAGGGTTTGGGTACGGGGTAGGGTTAGATTACGGCTATGGTTAGGGTTAGGGTTAGTGTTAGGTTTAGGCTTAGGTCTAGGTTTAGGGCTAGGTTTAGGGTTAGGGTTAGTGTTTAGGGCCATGGCTAAGGCTAGTGTTAGGGTTAGGTTTAGGGTAGGGCTAGGTCAAGGGCTTGGCCTAGGGTTACAGTTAGGATTAGGGTTAGGGCTACGGCTAGGGCTAGGGCTAGAGTTAGGGTTAGGGTTAGAGTTAGGACTAGGGCTAGGCTTAGGGTTAGGGCTAGGGCTAGGGGTAGGGCTAGGGTTAGGGTTAGGCTTAGCACTAGAGACAGTGCTAGGGCTAGGGTTAGGGCTAAGGTTAGGGTTAGGGCCAACGTTCGGTTTATGGTTAGGGTTAGAGTTTGGGCTATGATTAGGTTTGGGCTAGGGTTAGGGTACGGGTTTGTTTTAGGGCTAGGGCTATGTTATGGTTAGCTTTATGGTTAGGGTTAGGTCTAGGGCTTAGGGTTAGGGCTAGGCTAGGGCTAAGCCTAGGTTTAGGTTTAGGTTCACTGCTAGGGTTAGGGTTAGAGTTAGGTTTAGGGTTAGGGCTAGGGTTAGGGTTGGATTAGGGCTAGGGCTAGGGCTAGGGTTAGATTTAGGGTTAGGTTTAGGGCTAGGGCTAGGATTTGGTCTAGGTTTGGTCTAGGCTTAGGGTTAGGTTTAGGTCTAGGTTTAGAATTAGGTTTACAGTTAGGGCTAGGGCTAATGTTATGGTTAGGGTTGGGGCTAGGTCTAGGACTAGGGTTAGGTTTAGGGTTAGGGTTAGGGCTATGGCTAGGGCTAGGGCTAGGGCTAGGGTTAGGATTAGGGTTAGGGCTAGGGCCAGGGCTAGGGCTATGGTTAGCGTTAGGTTTAGGGTTGGGGTTATGTCTAGTTCTAGGTTTAGAGTTAGGGTAAGGGGAGGGCTAGGGTTAGGGTTAGGGCTAGGGCTAGGGCTAGGGCTAGAGTTAGGGTTAGGGTTAAGCTTAGGGCTAGGGCTAGGGTTAGAGTTAGGGTTAGGGCTAGGGCTAGGGCTAGGGCTAGGGTTAGGTTTAGGATTAGTGCTAAGGCTAGGGCTGGAGTTAGGGTTAGTGTTATGGCTAGGGATAGCTCTAGGGCTAGTGATAGGGGTAGGGTTAGTGCTAGGGCCAGTGCTAGGGCTATGGTTAGTGTTAGTGTTAGGATTAGGGCTAGGGCTAGGTTTTAGTTTTGGGTAGGTTTAGGGCTAGTGATAGCGTTAGGTTTATGGTTAGGTTTAGAGTTTGTGCTAGGGTTAGGTTTAGGGCTAGATTTAGGGTACGGTCTAGTGTTAGGTTTAGGGTTAGGGTTAGGGTGAGGGTTTGTGTTAGGGTTAGGGTTATGTCTAGAGCTAGAGATAGGGTCAGGGTTAGGGTTTGTGTTAGGGTTAGGGCTAGGGC
Source organism: Sylvilagus floridanus (assembly GCA_949820135.1). NCBI lineage: Eukaryota > Metazoa > Chordata > Mammalia > Lagomorpha > Leporidae > Sylvilagus > Sylvilagus floridanus. Next base: position 166,816,388 of record OX463227.1, on the reverse strand, counting down.
TAGGGCCAGGTCTAGGGCTAGGGTTAAGGTTAGGGTTAGGGCTAGGGCGAGTGTTAGGTGTAGTGTTAGGATTAGTGTTTGGGCTAGGGTTAGCATTAGGGCTAGTGTTAGGATAAGGGTTAGGGTTCTGCTTAGGGCTAGGGTCAGGGTTAGGGTTAGTGTTAGGGTTAGGTTAGATCATTGGTTAGGGATAGGGTCAGAGTTAGGGTTTGTTAAGGTTAGTGCTAGGGCTAGGGTTAGGTTTAGGGTTATAGCTAGGTCTAGGGTTAGTGTTAGGATTAGGGTTAGCACCAGGGTTAGGGTTAGGGTTAGGGTTAGGGTTAGGGTTTAGGGCCAGGACTAGGGCTAGGGTTGTGGTTATGTTTAGGGTTAGGGCTAGGGCTAAGGCTAGGGCTAGACTTAGGGTTAGGGTTAGGCTTAGTGCTAGGGCTATGTTTAGGGCTAGGGCTAGGGTTTGGGCTAGTGCTAGGTCTAGGGCTAGGGTTAGAGTTAGTGTTAGGCTAGGGCTTGGGCTAGGGTTAGGTTTAGGATTAGTGCTAAGGCTAAGGCTAGGGTTAGGTTAGTGTTATGGCTAGGGATAGCTGTAGGGCTAGTGATAGGTGTAGGGTTAGTGCTAGGGCCAGGGCTATGGCTATGGTTAGTGTTAGTGTTAGGATTAGGGCTAGGGCTAGGTTTTAGTTTTGGGTAGGTTTAGGGCTAGTGATAGCGTTAGGTTTATGGTTAGGTTTAGAGTTTGGGCTAGGGTTAGGTTTAGGGCTAGATTTAGGGTACGGTCTAGTGTTAGGTTTAGGGTTAGGGTTAGGGTGAGGGTTTGTGTTAGGGTTAGGGTTATGTCTAGAGCTAGAGATAGGGTCAGGGTTAGGGTTTGTGTTAGGGTTAGGGCTAGGGCTAGGGCCAGGTCTAGGGCTAGGGTTAAGGTTAGGGTTAGGGCTAGGGCTAGTGTTAGGTGTAGTGTTAGGATTAGTGTTTGGGCTAGGGTTAGCATTAGGGCTAGTGTTAGGTTACAGGTTAGGGTTCTGCTTAGGGCTAGGGTCAGGGTTAGGGTTAGTGTTAGGGTTAGGTTAGATCATTGGTTAGGGATAGGGTCAGAGTTAGGGTTTGTTAAGGTTAGTGCTAGGGCTAGGGTTAGGTTTAGGGTTATAGCTAGGTCTAGGGTTAGTGTTAGGATTAGGGTTAGCACCAGGGTTAGGGTTAGGGTTAGGGTTAGGGTTTAGGGCCAGGACTAGGGCTAGGGTTGTGGTTATGTTTAGGGTTAGGGCTAGGGCTAAGTCTAGGGCTAGATTTAGGGTTAGGGTTAGGCTTAGTGCTAGGGCTATGTTTAGGGCTAGGGCTAGGGTTTGGGCTAGTGCTAGGGCTAGGGCTAGGGTTAGGGTTAGGGTTATGGCTAGGGCTGGGGCTAGGCCTAGGTTTAAGTTTAGGCCTAGGGCCAGGGTTAGGGTTAGGTTTAGGGTTAGGGTTAGGGTTAGGGCTAGGGCTAGGGCTTCGGCTAGGTTTAGGGCTGGTTTATGGTTAGGGTTATGGTTAGGGTAGGGCAAGGGCTAGGATTAGGTTTAGGGTTAGGGCTAGGGCTATATTTAGGGTTAGGGTTAGGGTAATGGCTAGGGCTAGGGTTAGGGCTAGGGTTAGGTTTAGGGCTAGGGCTAGGCCTAGGCCTAGTTTTAGGTTTAGGGCCAGGGCTAGGGTTAGGGTTAGAGTTAGTGTTAGGGTTCGGGCTAGGGTTAGGGTTAGGGTTAGGGCTAGGGCTAGGGCTAGGGCTAGGGCTAGTGCTACGGCTAGGGTTTGATTTAGTGTTAGTTTTAGGGCTAGGGCTAGGGTTTGGTCTAGGGTTAGGGTTAGGGTTATGGCTAGGGCTAGCGCTAGATTTAATGTTAAGGTTAGGGCTAGGGCTAGGGTTAGCATTAGGGTTAGGATCAGGGCTATGGCTATGTTTAGGGTTAGGGTTAGGGTGAGGGCTTGGGCTAGCGTTATGTTTAGGGTTAGCATTTTCGCTGGGGCTAGGGCTAGGGATAGGGTTAGGGTTAGATTTAGGGTGGGGTTATGCTTAGGGCTAGGTTTAGTGCTATGGTGTGGGTTAGGGTTTTGTCTAGGTTTAGAGTTAGGGTTATGGCTAGGGCAACGGCTAGTGTTAGTGTTCGTGTTAGGGCTAGGACTAGGGCTAGAGCTAGGGCTAGGGTTAGGTTTAGTGTTAGGGCTAGGCCTAGGCCTAGGCCTAGTTTTAGGTTTAGGGCCATGTCTAGGGTTAGGGTTAGATTTAGGGTTAGGGTTAGGGCTTGGGTTAGGGTTATGGTTAGGGCTAGGGCTAGGGCTAGGGCTAGGGTAGGACTAGGGTTTGATTTAGTGTTAGTTTTAGGGCTAGGATTAGGGTTTGGTCTAGGGTTAGAGTTAGGGTTATGGCTAGGGCTAGGACTAGAGTTAGTGTTAAGGATAGGAATAGGTCTAAGGCTAGGGTTAATTTTATGGTTAGGGTTATGGCTAGGGTTAGGGTTAGGGTTAGGGCTAGGGATATGGTTAGTGTTAAGGTTAGGGCTAAGCCTAGGGCTAGGGATAGGTGCAGGTAGGGTTAGGGTTAGGGCTAGAGCTAGACATAGGCCTAGGTTTAGGTTTATGGTCAGGGCTAGGGTTAGGGTTAGAGTTAGGGTTAGGGCTAGGGCTAGGGCTAGGGCTAGGGCTAGGGCTAGGGCTAGGGCTAGGGCTAGGGCTAGCTTAGAGCTAGGGTTAGGGTTACGTTTATGTATAGGGCTAGGGCTAGGTTTTGGTCTAGGTTTCGAGTTAGGGTTAGGGCTAGAGCTAGGACTAGGTTTAGTGTTAGAGTTAGGGCTAGGGCTAGGGCTAGGGTTAGCATTAGGGCTAGGGCTAGGTTTAGGGTTAGGGTTAGCGTTAGGGCTAGGGCTAGCGTTAGGTTTAAGGTTAGGTTTAGTGTTTGGGCTATGGTTAGGGTTAGGGCTAGTTTTTGCTTACGGGTTAGGGTTCAGCTTAGGGCTAGGGTTAGGGTTAGTGTTAGGTTTAGGTTAGGTCAATGGCTATGGATAGGGTCAGAGTTAGGGTTTTGTTTAGGGTTAGTGCTAGGGCTAGGGATGGGTTTATGGTTAGGGTTAGGGTTAGGGTTAGTGTTCTGGCTAGTGCCATGTTTAGGGCTAGGGCTAAGGTTAAGGTTATTGTTAGAGTTACTTCTAGGGCTAGGGCTAGGGTTAGGGTTAGGTTTATGGTTAGGGTTAGGTTTAGGGCTAGGGCTAGGGTTAGGGTTATGGTCAAGGCTAGGGCTAGGGTTAGGGTTAGGGCTAGGGCTAGGGTTAGGGTTTAGGGCCATGGGTAAGTCTTGGTTAGGGTTAGGTTTAGGGTAGGGCTAGGTCAAGGGCCTGGCCTAGGGTTATGGTTAGAATTAGGGTTAGGGCTATGGCTAGGGCTAGGGCTAGAGTTAGGGTGAGGGTTAGAGTTAGGACTAGGGCTAGGGTTAGGGTTAGGGCTAGGGCTAGGGGTAGGGCTAGGGTTAGGGTTAGGCTTAACGCTAGGGACAGGGCTAAGGCTAGGGTTAAGGCTAGGGTTAGGGTTAGGCTTAGCGCTAGGGACAGGGCTACGGCTAGGGTTAGGGTTAGCGTTGGGATTGGGGCCAGCGTTCGGTTTATGGTTAGGGTTAGAGTTTGGGCTATGATTAGGTTTGGGCTAGGGTTAGGGTACGGGTTAGGGTTAGTGCTAGGGCTATGTTATGGTTAGCTTTAGGGTTAGGGTTAGGGCTAGGGCTTAGGGTTACAGCTAGGGCTAGGGCTAAGCCTAGGTTTAGGTTTAGGTTCACTGCTAGGGTTAGGGTTAGAGTTAGGGTTAGGGTTAGGGCTAGGTTTAGAGTTGGATTAGGGCTAGGGCTAGGGCTAGAGCTAGGGTTATATTTAGGGATAGGTTTAGGGCTAGGGCTAGGGTTTGGTCTAGGTTTGGTCTAGGCTTAGGGTTAGGTTTAGGTCTAGGTTTAGGATTAGGGTTACGGTTAGGGCTAGGGCTAGGGTTAGGGTTAGGGTTTGGGCTAGGGCTAGGGTTAGGGTTAGGGTTAGGGCTAGGGCTAGGGCTAGGGTTAGGGTTAGGGTTAGGACTAGGGCCAGGGCTAGGGCTATGGTTAGCGTTAGGTTTAGGGTAGGGTTAGGTTTAGTTCCAGGTTTCGGGTTAGTGTTAGGGGAGGGCTAGGGTTAGGGTTAGGGTTAGGGCTAGGGCTAGGGCTAGGGCTAGGGCTAGAGTTAGGGTTAGGGTTAAGCTTAGGGCTAGGGCTAGGGTTAGAGTTAATTTTAGGGCTAGGGCTAGGTTAAGTTTTATGGTTAGGGTTAGGCCTGGGTTAGGTTTAGGGTTAGGGCTAGGGCTAGGGTTAGTTTTAAGGTTAGGGCTAAGGCTAGGGCTAGGGCTATGGTTAGTGTTAGGTTTAGGGTTAGGGTTAGGTTTAGTTCCAGGTTTCGGGTTAGTGTTAGGGGAGGGCTAGGGTTAGGGTTAGGGTTAGGGCTAGGGCTAGGGCTAGGGCTAGGGCTAGATTTAGGGTTAGGGTTAGGGCTAGGGCTAGCGTTATGTTTAAGGTTAGGTTTAGTGTTTGGGCTAGGGTTAGGGTTAGGGCTAGTGTTTGCTTACGGGTTAGGGTTCAGCTTAGGGCTAGAGTTAGGGTTAGTGTTAGGGTTAGGTTAGGTCAATGGCTATAGATAGGGCCAGAGTTAGGGTTTGGTTTAGAGTTAGTGCTAGGGCTAGGGATTTAGGGTTAGGGTTAGGGTTAGTGTTCTGACTAGTGCCATGTTTAGGGCTAGGCCTAAGGTTAAGGTTATTGTTAGAGTTACTTCTAGGGCTAGGGCTAGGGTTAGGGTTAGCGTTAGGGTTATGGTTAGGTTTAAGTTTAGGGCTAGGGCTAGGGTTAGGGTTATGGTCAAGGCTAGGGCTAGGGTTAGGGTTAGGGCTAGGGCTAGGGCTAAGGTTAGGAAGGGTTAGGGCTAGGGCTAGTGCTATGGCTAGGGTTACTGTTAGTGTTAGGTCTAGGGCCAGGGCTAGGCTAGGGTTAGGGTTAGGGTTATGTCTAGGAACTAGGGCTAGGCTCTGGTTAGGGTTAGGGTTATGGCTAGGACCAGGGCTCGGGCTAGGGCTAGGGCTAGGGTTAGGTTTAGGGTTAGGGTTAGAGTTTGGAATAAGGTTAGGATTAGGGTTAGGGCTAGGGATATGGTTAGGGTTAAGGTTAGGGCTAAGGCTAGGCCTAGGGCTAGGTGCAGGTAGGGTTAGGGTTAGGGCTAGCGCTAGGGCTAGGCCTAGGTTTAGGTTTATGATCAGGGCTAGGGTTAGGGTTAGAGTTAGGGTTAGGGTTAGGGCTAGGGCTAGGGCTAGGGTTAGCTTTCGGTCTGGGGCTTGGGCTAGGGCTAGTGTTAGGTTTCGGGTTATCGTTATGGTTAGGGCTAGGCGTAGGGTTAGGATTAAGGTTGGGTCTAGGACTAGGGCTAGTGTTAGGTTTAGGTTTAGGGGTAGGGCTAGGACTACATCTAGGGTTAGCGTTAGGGCTAGGGCTAGGGCTATGGCTAGGTTTAGGGTTAGGGTTAGGGTAGGGACAGGGCTAGGTCTAGGGTTAGGGTTAGGAATAGGGTTATGGCTATTGCTAGGGCTAGAGTTTGAATTAGGGTTAGGCCTAGTGCTAGGGTTAGGGTTAGGGTTAGTGTTAGGGCTAGGGTTAGGGCTAGGGTTAGGTTTAGGGCTAGAGCTAGTGTCTGGTTTAGGTCTAGTGCTAGGGCTAGTGTTAGGGTCAGGTCTAGAGCTATTTGTAGGGTTAAGGTAAGGGCTAGGTCTAGGGCTAGTGTTAGGGTTAGGGATAGGTCAAGGGCTAGGGTTAGGGTTAGGGTTAGCGTTAGGGTTAGGTTACTGTTAGGTGTAGGTTTAGTGTTAGGGCTAGGACTAGGGTTATGGCTAGGGCTAGGGCTAGAGTAGAACTATTATTAGGCCTAGGGCTAGGGTTAGGGTTAGGGTTAGGGTTAGGGCTAGGGTTTGGGTTAGGTCTAGGGTTAGGGTTAGGGCTAGGGCTAGGATTAGGGTTAGGTTTAGTGTTAGGACTAGGGCTAGGGCTTTGGCTTGTATTGTGTTTAGGGTTAGGGTAGGGTTAGGTCTAGGGCTAGGGTTAGGGTTAGTGTTAGGTTTAGAGTTACTGCTAGGGTTAGGGTTTGGTTTAGGGTAAGGGTTAGGGCTAGAACTAGGGCTCCTGCTAGCATTAGGGTTAGCGTTAGGGTTAGTGCTAGGGCTATGATTAGGGTTAGGTTTAGGTTTAGGGTGAGGTTTAGTGTTAGGGCTATCGATAGGGATTGGGATTGGGTTAGGTTTATGGCTAGGGCTAGGGTTATGATTAGGGTTAGGGTTAGTGACAGGTTGAAAGTTAGGGTTATGGCTAGTGTTATGGCTAGATCTAGGGTTAGGGCTAGATTTATTGTTAGGTTTGGGTTAGGGCTAGGTCTAATGTTAGGGTTTAGGTTAGGTTTAGGTCTTGGGCTAGGGCTAGGGCTAGGCTTAGGACTTAGTTTAGGTTAAGTCTAGGGTTAGTGTTAGGTCTAGGGCTTTGTTTAGTGTTAGGGTTAGGGTTATGGTTAGGGTTAGGGTTAGGGCTAGGGTTAGTGTTAGGGTTAGGGTTAAGGCTAGGACTAGAGCTAGGGTTAGGTTTAGGTCTAGGGTTAGGGCTAGTGTTAGGGTTTGGGTTATGTTTATGGTTAGTTCTAGGGCTAGGGTTAATGTTAAGGTTGGGCCTAGGGTTAGGGCTAGGGTTAGGGTTAGGTTTAGGGCTAGGGCTAGGACTAGTGCTAGGGTTAGCGTTAGGGCTAGGGCTAGGGTTATGGCTAGGGTTAGGGTTAACATTAGCTTAGGGACAGGGCTAGGTCTAGGTTTAGAGCTAGGACTAGGTTTATGGCTAGGGCTAGGGCTAGAGTTAGGGTGAGGGTTAGTGTTAGGGTTATGGCTAGAGTTAGGTTTAGGTCTAGGGCTATGGTAGTGTTAGGGTTCATGTTAGGGCTAGGTCTAGGGCTAGGGTTAAGGTTAGTTTTAGGGTTAGGGTTAGGGCTAGGTTTAGGGTTAGGTTTAGGGCTATGTTTAGGTTTAGGGTTAGGGCTAGGGATAGGGCTAGGGTGAGGGCTAGGGCTAGGGTTAGGGTTAGCGTTAGGTTTAGCGCTAGGTTTAGGTTTAGGGTTAGGGCTAGGGCTAGGGGTAGGTTGAGGGCTAGTGCTAGGGTTTATGACTAGGTCTTTGGGTAAGGCTAGGGTTAGGGTTAGGGCTAGGGCTAGTCCTAGGGCTAGGGTTTGGGTTCAGGATAGTGCTAGGGTTAGGGTTAGGGCTAGGGTTAGTGCTAGGTTTAGGGCTAGGGTTAGAGTTAGGGTTAGGTTTAGGGCTAGGGCTAGGGCTAGGGCTAGGTCTAGGGCTAGGGTTACGGTTAGTTTTAGTGTTAGGGCTAGGGCTAGGTTTAGGGTTAGTGTTAGGGCTAGTTTTAGGTTTAGGGTTAGGACTTAGGCTAGGGCTAGGGTGATGGCTAGTGCTAAGGTTATGGTTAGTTTTAGGGTTATGACTAGGGCTAGGTTTAGGGCTATGGTTAGGGTAGGGTTAGGGCTAGGGTTAGGGTTAGGGTTTGGGTTAGGGCTTGGGCTAGGGCTAGTGCTATTGCAAGGGTTAGGGTTAGGTTTAGGGTTATGGCTAGAGCTACGGCTAGGGCTAGGGTTAATTTAATGTTGGGTTAGGGCTAGGGCTCTAGTTAGGGTTAGAATTAGTGTTAGGGCTTTGGCTAGGGCTAGGACTAGGTTTTAGGTTAGGTTTAGGGTTAAGGCTAGGGTTAGGTTTAGGTCTATGGTTAGAGCTAGTGTTAGGTTTAGGGTTAGGGTTAGGGTAGGGTTAGGTCTAGGCCTAGGTTTAGGATTAGGTTTAGGGCTCATACTAGGTCTAGGTTTAGGGATAGGTTTATGGCTTGGGCTAGGGCTAGGGTTAGTGTTAGTGTTAGGTTTAGCACTAGGGTAAGGGTTAGGGCTAGGGCTAGGTCTAGGACAAGGGCTAGTGCTAGGTTTAGGGTTAGGTTTAGGGTTATGTCTAGGTCTAGGGTTAGGCCTAGGGTTAGGTTTAGTGATCGGACTGGGGCTAGGGCTAAGGCTAGGGCTAGGGCTAGGCTAGGGCTAGGATTAGGGTTAGGGCTAGGGTTAGGGCTAGATTTATTGTTAGGGTTTGGTTTAGTGCTAGTGCTTGTTTAGGGTTAGGGTTAGTGCTAGGTCTAGGGTTAGTTTTAGGGTTATAGCTAGGGTTAGAGTTTTTGTTAAGTTAGGGATAGATTTAGGTTTAGGGATAGTGCTAGGGCTAGGGTTACGATTATCGTTAGGGTTAGGGCTTGGGTTTGGCCTAGATCTAGGGTAAGGTCTCCTGCTAAGGGCTAGTGTTTGGGTTGTTTTTTGGGTTAGGATGAAGGCTATGACTAGGGCTAGTGTTACGGTTAGGGTAGGGTTAGGGCTAGTGCTAGGGTTAGATCTAGGGCTAGGGTTATGGATAGGGCTAGGGCTACGGCTAGGGAGGGATAGGGTTAGGGTTAGGGTTAGGTTTAATTCTAGGGCTAGGGCTAGTGTTAGTGTTAGGTTTAATGCTAGGGCTAAGGTTACGGTTAGGGTTAGGGCTAGGGCTAAGGCTTGGTTTAGGTTTAAGTTAATGGCTAGGTCTAGGGGTAGGGCTAGGATCAGGGTTAGGGCTAGGCTAGAGCTAGGTTTGGTTTAGGGTTAGAGCTAGGGTTAGTGCTAGGGTTAGGGCTAGGGCTAAGGCTATGGTTATTGTTAGGGTTGGGGTTAGGGTTATGGTTATGGTTAGGGTTAGGTTTAAGGTTAGGCCTAGGGCTAGGGTTAGGGTTAGGGTTAGGGTTAGTGTTATTGCTAGGGCTAGGGCTAGGGGTAGGGCTAGAGTTAGGGTTATGGTTAGGGCTAGGGCTAGGATTAGGGCTAGGGTTAGGGTTACGTTTAGGTATAGGGCTAAGGCTAGGTTTTGGTCTAGGTTTCGAATTAGGTTTATGGCTAGAGCTAGGGCTAGGTTTAGTGTTAGGGTTAGGGCTATGGCCAGGGCTAGGGATAGCGTTAGGGCTAGGGCTAGGGCTAGGGCTAGGGCTAGGTTTAGGGTTAGGGTTAGCGTTAGAGCTAGGGCCAGGTCTAGGGCTAGGGTTAGGGTTAGGAAGGGTTAGGGCTAGTGCTAGTGCTATGGCTAGGGTTATTGTTAGGGTTAGGTCTAGGGCCAGGGCTAGGCTAGTGTTAGGGTTAGGGTTATGTCTAGGAACTAGGGCTAGGCTAGGGTTAGGGTTAGGGTTATGGCTAGGACCAGGGCTCGGGCTAGGGCTAGGGCTAGGGCTAGGGTTAGGTTTAGGGTTAGGGTTAGAGTTTGGAATAAGGTTAGGGTTAGGGTTAGGGTTATGTTTAGTGTTAGGGTTTGGGCTAGGGTTTGGGTACGGGGTAGGGTTAGATTTAGGACTATGGTTAGGGATAGGGTTAGTGTTAGGTTTAGGCTTAGTTCTAGTCTAGGGCTAGGTTTAGGGTTAGGGTTAGTGTTTAGGGCCATGGCTAAGGCTAGTGTTAGGGTTAGGTTTAGGGTAGGGCTAGGTCAAGGGTTTGGCCTAGGGTTATGGTTAGAATTAGGGTTAGGGCTACGGCTAGGGCTAGGGCTAGGGCTAGAGTTAGGGTGAGGGTTAGAGTTAGGACTAGGGCTAGGGTTAGGGTTAGGGCTAGGGCTAGGGGTAGGGCTAGAGTTAGGGTTAGGCTTAACGCTAGGGACAGGGCTAAGGCTAGGGTTAGGGCTAGGGTTAGGGTTAGGCTTAGCGCTAGGGACAAGGCTAGGGCTAGGGTTAGGCTTAGCATTGGGATTGGGGCCAGCGTTCGGTTTATGGTTAGGGTTAGAATTTGGGCTATGATTAGGTTTGGGCTAGGGTTAGGGTACGGGTTAGGGTTAGTGCTAGGGCTATGTTATGGTTAGCTTTAGGGTTAGGGTTAGGGCTAGGGCTTAGGGTTAGGGCTAGGGCTAGGTCTAAACCTAGGTTTAGGTTTAGGTTCACTGCTAGGGTTAGGGTTAGAGTTAGGGTTAGGGTTAGGGCTAGGGTTAGGGTTGGATTAGGGATAGGGCTAGGGCTAGAGCTAGGGTTAGATTTAGGGTTAGGTTTAGGGCTAGGGCTAGGGTTTGGTCTAGGTTTGGTCTAGGCTTTGGGTTAGGTTTAGGTCTAGGTTTAGGATTAGGGTTACGCTTAGGGCTAGGGCTAGGGTTAGGGTTAGGGTTTGGTCTAGGGCTAGGGTTAGGGTAAGGGCTAGGGCTAGGGCTAGGGTTAGGGTTAGGGTTAGGACTAGTGCCAGGGCTAGGGCTATGGTTAGCGTTAGGTTTAGTTCCAGGTTTCGGGTTAGTGTTAGGGGAGGGCTAGGGTTAGGGTTAGGGTTAGGGCTAGGGCTAGGGCTAGGGCTAGGGCTAGGGCTAGGGCTAGAGTTAGGGTTAGGGTTAAGCTTAGGGCTAGGGCTAGGGTTAGAGTTAGTTTTAGGGCTAGGACTAGGTTAAGTTTTATGGTTAGGGTTAGGCCTGGGTTAGGTTTAGGGTTAGGGCTAGGGCTAGGGTTAGTTTTAAGGTTAGGGGTAAGGCTAGGGCTAGGGCCAGGGTTAGGGTTAGTGTTATGGCTAGGGATAGCTCTACGGCTAGTGATAGGGGCAGGGTTAGTGCTAGGGCCAAGTCTAGGGCTATGGTTAGTGTTAGGGTTAGGATTAGGGCTAGGGTTAGCGTTTAGTTTTGGGTTAGGTTTGGGCTAGTGATAGCGTTAGGTTTATGGCTAGGTTTAGAGTTTGGGCTAGGGTTAGGTTTAGGTCTAGGGTTAGGGTACGGTCTAGTGTTAGGTTTAGGGTTAGCGTTAGGGTGAGGGTTTCTGTTAGGGTTAGGGTTATGTCTAGAGCTAGGGATAGGGTCAGGGTTAGGGTTTGTGTTAGGGTTAGGGCTAGGTGTAGTTTTAGGTTTAGGGTTATGATTAGGGTTAGGGTTAGAGCTAGTTCTACGGTTAGCGTTAGGATTACATTTAGGGCCAGGGTCAGGGTTAGGGTTTGTGTTAGGGTTAGGGCTAGGTCTAGTTTTAGGTTTAGGGTTAAGATTAGGGTTAGGGTTAGTGCTAGTTCTACGGTTAGCGTTAGGATTACGTTTAGGGCCAGGGTCAGGGTTAGGGTTTGGGTTAAAGTATAGGGCCAGTGCTAGGGCTAAGGGTTAGGGTTAGGGTTAGGGTTAGGTCTAGGGCCAGGACGAGGGCTAGGGTTAGGGTTAGGTATAGGGCTAGGGCTAGGTCTAGGGCTTGGGCTAGTTCTAGGGCTAGGTTTATGGTTAGTGTTAGTGTTACAGCTTGAGCTAGGGTTAGGTTTAGGTTTATGGCAAGTCTATATTTAGGATTATGGGTAGTGTTAGGGCTAGGGCTAAGGTTAGGGCTAGGGCTAAGATTAGGTTATGGGTTAGGGTTAGGGTTATGACTAGTGCTATGGTTAGGGTTAGGGTTAGGACTAGTGTTGCGTTAGTTTAGGGTTATGGTTAGAGTTAGGGCTAGGGTTAGTGTTATGGTTAGGGTTAGGGTACGGCTACGGGTAGGGTTAGGGCTTTTGTTCGGGTTAGGTTTAGGGTTAGGTCTAGGGCTAGAGCTAGGGTTAGGGTTTGGGTTAGGGCTAGGGCTAGCATTAGGTTTAGGGTTAGGGATTGTGTTAGGGTTTGGGTTATGGCTAGGGCTAGGGCTAAGTGTAGTTCTAAGGCTAGCATTAGGTTTAGGGCTAGGGCTAGGTTTTTGTCTAGGTTTAGAGTTAGGGTTGTGGCTGGAGCTAGGGCTAGGGATTGTGTTAGGGTTAGGGCTAGGGTTAGCGTTAGTGTAGGATTAGGGCTATGGCTAGTGTTAGGGTTAGGGTTAGGTTTATGGCTAGGGCTAGCGTTACGTTTACCGTTAAGGTTAGGGCTATGTATAAGGTTATGGTTAGGTTTAGGGTCAGGTATAGGGCTAGGGTTATTGTTTGGATTAGGGCTAGGGTAGTGCTAGGGCTAGGGCTAGGTTTAGGGTTAGAGTTAGGGCTAGGGCTAGGGGTAGGGCTACATTTAGTGTTAGGGTTAGGATTAGGCTAGGGTTGTGGTTATGGTTAGGGTTAGGGCTAGGGCTAGGGCTAGAGTTAGGGTTAGGGTTAGGCTTATGGCTAGGGCTAGGGTTAGGGTTAGAGCTAGGGCTAGTGCTAGGGCTAGGACTAGGGTTAGGGTCAGGGCTAGGGCTAGGGCTAGAGTTAGGGTTAGGGTTTAGGGCTAGGGTTAGGGTTAGTGTTAGGGCTAGTGCTAGGACTAGGGCTAGGGTTAGATTCAGGGTTAGGTTTAGGGCTAATGCTAGGGTTTTGTCTAGGGTTAGAGTTAGGGTTATGGCTAGTGCTAGTGTTAGGGATAGTGTTAGGGTTAGGTCTAGAGCTAGGGCTAGGGTTAGTTTAAGGTTTAGCATTAGGGCTAGTGTTAGGGTTAGGGTTAGGGCTAGGGCTAGGGTTAGGGTTAGTGTTAGGGCTAAGGCTACAGCTAGGTTAGGTTTAATGTTATGGTTAGGCTTAGGGCCATGGCTAGGGCTAAGGTTAGGTTTAGAGTTAGGATTAGTTCTAGGGCTAATGTTAGGATTCGGGTTAGGGCTATGGCTCTGGTTAGGGTTAGGGTTAGAGCTATGGCTAGGTTTCGGGTTTTGGTTAGGTTTAGGGCCAGATGTAGGTTAGGGTTAGGCTTTGTTTTAGGGCCAGTGCTAGGGCTAGTTTTAGGGTTATGGTTAGGGTTAGGGATAGGGTTAGGTTTAGCTTTAGCGCTAGGACTAAGGCTAGGGCTAAGGCTAGGATTAGGTTTGGGGCTACGGTCGGGCTAGGGTTAGGGTTAGGGCTAGGGTTAGGGTATGGGCTAGTGTTAGGATTACGGTTAGGGTTAGGCATAGTGTTTGTGTTAGGTCTAGGGATAGGGCTAGGTTTAGGGTTAGGGTTAGGGTTCGGGTTAGGGTTAGGGCTAGGGCTAGGGTTAGGGTTAGGGCTAGGGCTAGGGTTAGGATTAGGATTAGGGATAGGGCTAGGGTTAGGGTTACGGTCAGGGCTAGGGCTAGGGTTAGGTTTAGGGCTAGGGCTAGGGCTAGGGTTAGGATTAGGTTTAGGGCTAGTGCTAGTGCTAAGTATAGGGTTAGGTTTAGGGTTAGGGCTAGGGTTAGTGTTCAGATCAGGGCTAGGGCTAGGGCTAGGGTTAGATTTAGGGTTAGGTTTAGGTATAGGGCTAGGGTTTGGTCTAGGTTAAGATTTAGGGGTATTGCTAGAGCTAGGGCTAGGTTTAGTGTTTGGTTAGGGCTAGGGCTAGGGCTATGGTTAACATTAGGGTTAGGATTAGGGCTATGTCTAGGGTTAGGGTTAGGGCTAGGACTAGCATTAGGTTTAGGGTTAGGGTTAGGGCTAGGACTAGGGCTAGATTTAGGTTTAGGGCTAGGGTTAGGGCTAGTGTTAGTGTTAGGGTTAGGGCTAGAGCCAGGTCTAGGGCTATGGTTAGCGCTAGGGTTAGGATTATGGCTAGGGTTAGGGTTTGGTTTTGGGTTAGGGTTATGGCTAGGGCTACTGTTAGCTTTAGGGTAAGAGATTAGGCTAGGGTTAGGTTTAGGGCTAGTGTTAGGGCACGGTCTAGTGTTAGGGTTATGGCTAGGGTTAGGCTGAGGGTTAGTGTTAGGGTTAGGGTTAGGTCTAGAGCTAGGGATAGGGTCAGGGTTAGTGTTTGTATCGGGGTTAGGGCTGGAGCTAGTATTAGGGTTAGGGCTTTGGGTTGGGTTAGAGCTAGGTCTAGGGTTATCGTTAGGATTAGGTTTAGGGCCAGTGTTAGGGTTAAGGTTTGGGTTAAATTTTAGGCCCAGGGCTAGGGCTAGGGTTAGGGTAGGGTTAGGGCTAGGGCTAGGGTTAGGGTTAGTGTTAGGGCTAAGGCTACGGCTAGGGTAGGGTTAATGTTATGGTTAGGCTTAGGGCCATGGCTAGGGCTAAGTTTAGGGTTAGATTTAGGATTAGTTCTAAGGCTAGGGTTAGGGTTCGGGTTAGGGTGAGGGTTAGGGCTATGGCTATGGTTAGGGTTAGGGTTAGGGTTAGAGCTATGGCTAGGTTTCGGCTTAGGGATAGGTTTACGGCCAGATGAAGGTTAGGGTTAGGCTTAGTTTTAGGGCCAGTGTTAGGGCTAGTTTAAGGATTATGTTTCGGGTTAGGGATAGGGTTAGGTTTAGATTTAGGGCTAGGGCTAGGGCTAGGGCTAAGGCTAGGATTAAGGTTAGGGCTACGGTACGGGCTAGGTTAGGATATGGGCTAGTGTTAGGATACGGTTAGGGTTAGGGCTAGGGTTTGTGTTAGGTCTAGGGATAGGGCTAGGTTTACGGTTAGGGTTCAGGTTAGGGTTAGGGCTAGGGCTAAGGATAGGGTTAGGGTTAGTTCTAGGCCTAGGGTTAGATCTAGGGCTAGGGCTAGGGCTTGGGTTAGGGTTAGTGTTCGAGTCAGGGCCAGGGTTAGGGCTAGATGCTAGGGTTAAGGTTATGGTTAGAGTTAGGTCTAGGGCTAGGGCTAGGGCTAGGGCTAGTGCTAGGGTTAGGTTTAGTGTTAGGGCTAGGCCTAGGCCTAGTTTTAGGTTTAGGGCCATGGCTAGATTTAGGGTTAGATTTAGGGTTAGGGTTAGGGCTAGGGTTAGGGTTAGGGTTAGGGTTAGGGCTAGGGCTAGGGCTAGGGCTATGGTTTGATTTAGTGTTAGTTTTACGGCTAGGATTAGGGTTTGGTCTAGGGTTAGAGTTAGGGTTATGGCTAGGGCTAGGGCTAGGGTTAGGATTAGGTTTAGGGCTACTGCAAGTGCTAGTGCTAGGGTTAGGGTTAGGGTTGGGTTTAGGGTTAGGGTTACGGTTAGGGCTAGAGCCAGGACTAGGCTAGGGTTAGGGTTAGGGTTATGTCTAGGACCAGGGCTAGGCTAGGGTTAGGGTTAGGGTTATGGCTAAGGTCAGGGCTAAGCTAGGGTTAGGTTTAGGATTATGGCTAGGACCAGGGCTAAGGCTAGGGCTAGGGCTAGTGTTCGGTTAAGGGTTAGGGTAAGGTTCAGCATTATTGTTAGGGCTAGGAATAGCATTAGGTTTAGTGTTAGTCTTAGAGTTTGGGTTTTGTTTAGGTTTTGGGCTAGCGTTTGGGTACCTGGTAGGGTTAGTTTTAGGGCTATGGTTAGGGTTAGGTTTAGTGTTAGGTTTAGGGTTAGGTCTAGGTCTAGGGCTAGGTTTGGTGTTAGGGTTTGGGTTAGGGCTACGGCTAGGGTAGCGTTAGGATTAGGGTTAGGGCAGTGTTGGGTTTAGGGTTAGTGTTAGGGTTTATGGCTAGGGCTAGGGCTTGGGCTAGGTCTAGGGTTAGGATTAGGGTTAGGGTTAGGGCTAGGGCCAGGGCTCGTTCTAGGATTAGGGTTAGGGTTAGGATTAGGGCTAGGGCTATGGTTAGGATTAGGGCCAGGGCTAGGGTTAGGGTTAGAGTTAGAGTTAGGGTTAGTGCTAGGGTTAGGGTTAGGTTTAGGGCTAGGACTAGGGTTAGGGTTAGGCCTAGGGCTATGGTTAGGTTTAGGGTTAGGTTTAGATCTAGGGAAGGTTTAGGGTTAGGGTTAGCGTTAGGGTTACGGTTAGGGTTAGGGTTAGAGTTAGGGCTAGGGCTAGGGCTTGAGCTAGGTCTAGGGCTAGGTTTATGGTTAGGGTGAGTGTTAGGGCTAGAGCTAGGGTTAGGTTTAGGTTTCGGACTAGGGCTCTATTTAGGTTTAGGGTTAGGTTTAGTGCTAGGGCTAAGGTTAGGGACAGGGCTAGGTTTAGGCAAGGGGTTAGGGTTAGGGTTATGACTAGTGCTAGGGTTAGGGTTAGGGTTAGGTCTATGGTTGCGTTAGGTTTAGGGTTATGGTTAGATTTAGCGCTTGGGTTAGGGTTATGGTTAGGGTGAGTGTATGGCTATGGGTGTGGTTGGGACTATGATTATGGTTAGGGATAGGGCTAGGGCAAAGGCTAGGGCTAAGGTTAGGGCTAGGGCTAGGGCTAGGTCTACAGTTAGGGTTAGGCTTAGGCCTAGGGCCAAGGCTAGGGCTAGGGTAAGAGTTAGGGTTAGGATTAGGGCTAGGGTTAGGATTAGAGTTAGGATTAGGGCTATTGTAGTTTTGAGCTGTGGTTAGGGTACTGGCTAGGGTTAGGGTTAGGGCTAGGGTTACCTTCAGTGTTTGTGTTAGGGTTAGGGTTACGTCTAGGGCTAGGGCTAGGGTTAGGGTTACGGTTAGGGTTAGGTTTAGGGCTAGGGCTAGGGCTAGGGCTAGTGTTAGGTTATGGTTAGGGTTAGAGTTTGGGCTAGGTTTATGGTTAGGGCTAGGTTTAGAGTTAGGGTTAGTGTTAGGGTTAGTGTTAGGTTTAGCGCTAGGGCTAGGGTTAGGGTTAGGGTTTGCTTTAGGGCTAGGGCTAGTGTTAGGTTAGGGTTAGGGTTAGAGTTTGGGCTAGGATTAGGGCTAGGGTTAGGTTTAGTGCTAGGTCTAGGGTTAGCGTTAGGATTAGGGTTAAGGCCAGGTTAGGGTTAGGGTTAGGGTTAGGGTTAGGGTTTAGGGTCAGGGCTAGGGCTAGGGTTACTGTAAGGGTTAGGGCAAGGGCATGGGCTAAGGCTAGGCCTAAGTTTAGGGTTAGTGTTAGGGCTAAGGCTAGGGTTATGGTTAGGGTTAGGGCTAGGGTTAGGTTTAGGTTTAGGGCTAGGGTAGGGCTAGGGCTAGGGCTAGGGTTAGGGTTAGGGTTAGGGTTAGTGTACGTGCTACGGTTAGGGTTAGGGCTCGGGTTAGGTTTAGCGTTACTGTCGGACTAGGGCTAGGGCTACGGTTAGGGATTGCGTTCGGATTAGGGTTAGTTCTAGGGCTGGGATTAGGTTTAGGGTTAGGGCTAGGGCTAAGGTTAGGGTTAGGTTTAGGGCAATGGCTAGGGCTAGGGTTAGGTTTAGGGCTAGGGCTAGGGCTAGGGCTAGGCCTAGGCCTAGTTTTAGGTTTAGGGCCAGGGCTAGGGTTAGGGTTAGAGTTAGTGTTAGGGTTAGGGCTAGGGTTAGGGTTAGGGTTAGGGCTAGTGCTAGGGCTAGGGCTAGGGCAAGGGCTAGGGTTTGATTTAGTGTTAGTTTTAGGGCTAGGGCTAGGGTTTGGTCTAGGGTTAGAGTTAGGGTTATGGCTAGGGCTAGGGCTAGAGTTAATGTTACGTTTAGGGCTAGGGCTAGGGTTAGCTTTAGGGTTAGCATAAGGGCTATGGCTATGGTTAGGCTTAGCACTCGGGCTAGCATTATGTTTAGGGTTAGCGTTTTGGCTGGGGCTAGGGCTAGGTTTAGGGTTAGCGTTAGGGCTAAGGCTAGGGCTAGGGTTAGGGTTAGGTTTAGAGCTATGGTGTGGGTTAGGGTTTGGTCTAGGTTTAGAGTTAGGGTTATGGGTAGGGCTAGGGCTAAGGGTAGTGTTCGGGTTAGGGCTAGGGCTAGGGCTAGGGCTAGGACTAGTGCTAGGGTTAGGTTTAGTGTTAGGGCTAGGCCTAGGCCTAGTTTTAGGTTTAGGGCCATGGCTAGATTTAGGGTTAGATTTAGGGTTAGGGTTAGGGCTAGGGTTAGGGTTAGGGTTAGGGCTAGGGCTAGGGCTAGGGCTAGGGCTATGGTTTGATTTAGTGTTAGTTTTACGGCTAGGATTAGGGTTTGGTCTAGGGTTAGAGTTAGGGTTATGGCTAGGGCTAGGTCTAGGGTTAGGATTAGGTTTAGGGCTACTGCAAGTGCTAGTGCTAGGGTTAGGGTTAGGGTTAGGGTTAGGGTTACGGTTAGGGTTACGGTTAGGGTTACGGTTAGGGCTAGAGCCAGGGCTAGGCTAGGGTTAGAGTTAGGGTTATGTCTAGGACCAGGGCTAGGCTAGGGTTAGGGTTAGGGTTATGGCTAGGGTCAGGGCTAAGCTAGGGTTAGGTTTAGGATTATGGCTAGGACCAGGGCTAAGGCTAGGGCTAGGGATAGTGTTCGGTTAAGGGTTAGGGTAAGGTTCAGCATTATTGTTAAGGCTAGGAATAGCATTAGGTTTAGTGTTAGTCTTAGAGTTTGGGTTTTGTTTAGGTTTTGGGCTAGCGTTTGGGTACCTGGTAGGGTTAGTTTTAGGGCTATGGTTAGGGTTAGGTTTAGTGTTAGGTTTAGGGTTAGGTCTAGGTCTAGGGCTAGGTTTGGTGTTAGGGTTTGGGTTAGGGCTACGGCTAGGGTAGCGTTAGGATTAGGGTTAGGGCAGTGTTGGGTTTAGGGTTAGTGTTAGGGTTTATGGCTAGGGCTAGGGCTTGGGCTAGGTCTAGGGTTAGGATTAGGGTTAGGGTTAGGGCTAGGGCCAGGGCTCGTTCTAGGATTAGGGTTAGGGTTAGAATTAGGGCTAGGGCTGCGGTTAGGATTAGGGCCAGGGCTAGGGTTAGGGTTAGAGTTAGAGTTAGGGTTAGTGCTAGGGTTAGGGTTAGGTTTAGGGCTAGGACTAGGGTTAGGGTTAGGCCTAGGGCCATGGTTAGGTTTAGGGTTATGTTTAGATCTAGGGAAGGTTTAGGGTTAGGGTTAGCGTTAGGGTTACGGTTAGGGTTAGGGTTAGGGTTAGGGCTAGGGCTAGGGCTTGAGCTAGGTCTAGGGCTAGGTTTATGGTTAGGGTGAGTGTTAGGGCTAGAGCTAGGGTTAGGTTTAGGTTTCGGACTAGGGCTCTATTTAGTTTTAGGGTTAGGTTTAGTGCTAGGGCTAAGGTTAGGGACAGGGCTAGGTTTAGGCAAGGGGTTAGGGTTAGGGTTATGACTAGTGCTAGGGTTAGGGTTAGGGTTAGGTCTATGGTTGCGTTAGGTTTAGGGTTATGGTTAGATTTAGCGCTCGGGTTAGGGTTATGGTTAGGGTTAGTGTACGGCTATGGGTGTGTTTGGGACTATGATTATGGTTAGGGATAGGGCTAGGGCAAAGGCTAGGGCTAAGGTTAGGGCTAGGGCTAGGGCTAGGTCTACAGTTAGGGTTAGGCTTAGGCCTAGGGCCAAGGCTAGGGCTAGGGTAAGAGTTAGGGTTAGGATTAGGGCTAGGGTTAGGATTAGAGTTAGGATTAGGGCTATTGTAGTTTTGAGCTGTGGTTAGGGTACTGGCTAGGGTTAGGGTTAGGGCTAGGGTTACCTTCAGTGTTTGTGTTAGGGTTAGGGTTACGTCTAGGGCTAGGGCTAGGGTTAGGGTTACGGTTAGGGTTAGGGTTAGGGTTAGGGCTAGGGCTAGGGCTAGGGCTAGGGCTAGTGTTAGGTTATGGTTAGGGCTAGAGTTTGGGCTAGGTTTATGGTTAGGGCTAGGTTTAGGGTTAGGGTTAGTGTTAGGGTTAGTGTTAGGTTTAGCGCTAGGGCTAGGGTTAGGGTTAGGGTTTGCTTTAGGGCTAGGGCTAGTGTTAGGTTAGGGTTAGGGTTAGAGTTTGGGCTAGGGTTAGGGCTAGGGTTAGGTTTAGTGCTAGGTCTAGGGTTAGCGTTAGGATTAGGGTTAAGGCCAGGTTAGGGTTAGGGTTAGGGTTAGGGTTTAGGGTCAGGGCTAGGGCTAGGGTTACTGTAAGGGTTAGGGCAAGGGCATGGGCTAAGTCTAGGCCTAAGTTTAGGGTTAGTGTTAGGGCTAAGGCTAGGGTTATGGTTAGGGTTAGGGCTAGGGTTAGGTTTTGGTTTAGGGCTAGGGTTGGGCTAGGGCTAGGGCTAGGGTTAGGGTTAGGGTTAGGGTTAGTGTACGTGCTACGGTTAGGGTTAGGGCTCGGGTTAGGTTTAGCGTTACTGTCGGACTAGGGCTAGGGCTACGGTTAGGGATTGCGTTCGGATTAGGGTTAGTTCTAGGGCTAGGATTAGGTTTAGGGTTAGGGCTAGGGCTATAGTTATGGTTAGGGTTAGGGAAATGGCTAGGGCTAGGGTTAGGTTTAGGGCTAGGGCTAGGCCTAGGCCTAGTTTTAGGTTTAGGGCCAGGGCTAGGATTAGGGTTAGAGTTAGTGTTAGGGTTAGGGCTAGGGTTAGGGCTAGGGCTAGGGCTAGGGCTAGGGCTAGGGCTAGTGCTAGGGCTAGCGTTTGATTTAGTGTTAGTTTTAGGGCTAGGGCTAGGGTTTGGTCTAGGGTTAGAGTTAGGGTTATGGCTAGGGCTAGGGCTAGAGTTAATGTTAAGTTTAGGACTAGGGTTAGGGTTAGCTTTAGGGTTAGCATAGGGGCTATGGCTATGATTAGGCTTAGGACTCGGGCTAGCATTATGTTTAGGGTTAGCGTTTTGGCTGGGGCTAGGGCTAGGTTTAGGGTTAGCGTTAGGGTAAGGCTAGGGCTAGGGTTAGGGTTAGGTTTAGGGCTATGGTGTGGGTTAGGGTTTGGTCTAGGTTTAGAGTTAGGGTTATGGGTAGGGCTAGGGCTAAGGGTAGTGTTCGGGTTAGGGCTAGGGCTAGGGCTAGGGCTAGGGCTAGTGCTAGGGTTAGGTTTAGTGTTAGGGCTAGGCCTAGGCCTAGTTTTAGGTTTAGGGCCATGGCTAGATTTAGGGTTAGATTTAGGGTTAGGGTTAGGGCTAGGGTTAGGGTTAGGTTTAGGGCTATGGTGTGGGTTAGGGTTTGGTCTAGGTTTAGAGTTAGGGTTATGGGTAGGGCTAGGGCTAAGGATAGTGTTCGGGTTAGGGCTAGGGCTAGGGCTAGGGCTAGGGCTAGTGCTAGGGTTAGGTTTAGTGTTAGGGCTAGGCCTAGGCCTAGTTTTAGGTTTAGGGCCATGGCTAGATTTAGGGTTAGATTTAGGGTTAGGGTTTGGGCTAGGGTTAGGGTTAGGGTTAGGGCTAGGGCTAGGGCTAGGGCTAGGGCTATGGTTTGATTTAGTGTTAGTTTTACGGCTAGGATTAGGGTTTGGTCTAGGGTTAGAGTTAGGGTTATGGCTAGGGCTAGGGCTAGGGTTAGGATTAGGTTTAGGGCTACTGCAAGTGCTAGTGCTAGGGTTAGGGTTAGGGTTAGGGTTAGGGTTAGGGTTACGGTTAGGGTTACGGTTAGGGCTAGAGCCAGGGCTAGGCTAGGGTTAGAGTTAGGGTTATGTCTAGGACCAGGGCTAGGCTAGGGTTAGGGTTAGGGTTATGGCTAGGGTCAGGGCTAAGCTAGGGTTAGGTTTAGGATTATGGCTAGGACCAGGGCTAAGGCTAGGGCTAGGGATAGTGTTCGGTTAAGGGTTAGGGTAAGGTTCAGCATTATTGTTAAGGCTAGGAATAGCATTAGGTTTAGTGTTAGTCTTAGAGTTTGGGTTTTGTTTAGGTTTTGGGCTAGCGTTTGGGTACCTGGTAGGGTTAGTTTTAGGGCTATGGTTAGGGTTAGGTTTAGTGTTAGGTTTAGGGTTAGGTCTAGGTCTAGGGCTAGGTTTGGTGTTAGGGTTTGGGTTAGGGCTACGGCTAGGGTAGCATTAGGATTAGGGTTAGGGCAGTGTTGGGTTTAGCGTTAGTGTTAGGGTTTATGGCTAGGGCTAGGGCTTGGGCTAGGTCTAGGGTTAGGATTAGGGTTAGGGTTAGGGCTAGGGCCAGGGCTCATTCTAGGATTAGGGTTAGGGTTAGAATTAGGGCTAGGGCTGCGGTTAGGATTAGGGCCAGGGCTAGGGTTAGGGTTAGAGTTAGAGTTAGGGTTAGTGCTAGGGTTAGGGTTAGGTTTAGGGCTAGGACTAGGGTTAGGGTTAGGCCTAGGGCCATGGTTAGGTTTAGGGTTATGTTTAGATCTAGGGAAGGTTTAGGGTTAGGGTTAGCGTTAGGGTTACGGTTAGGGTTAGGGTTAGAGTTAGGGCTAGGGCTAGGGCTTGAGCTAGGTCTAGGGCTAGGTTTATGGTTAGGGTGAGTGTTAGGGCTAGAGCTAGGGTTAGGTTTAGGTTTCGGACTAGGGCTCTATTTAGGTTTAGGGTTAGGTTTAGTGCTAGGGCTAAGGTTAGGGACAGGGCTAGGTTTAGGCAAGGGGTTAGGGTTAGGGTTATGACTAGTGCTAGGGTTAGGGTTAGGGTTAGGTCTATGGTTGCGTTAGGTTTAGGGTTATGGTTAGATTTAGCGCTCGGGTTAGGGTTATGGTTAGGGTTAGTGTACGGCTATGGGTGTGTTTGGGACTATGATTATGGTTAGGGATAGGGCTAGGGCAAAGGCTAGGGCTAAGGTTAGGGCTAGGGCTAGGGCTAGGTCTACAGTTAGGGTTAGGCTTAGGCCTAGGGCCAAGGCTAGGGCTAGGGTAAGAGTTAGGGTTAGGATTAGGGCTAGGGTTAGGATTAGAGTTAGGATTAGGGCTATTGTAGTTTTGAGCTGTGGTTAGGGTACTGGCTAGGGTTAGGGTTAGGGCTAGGGTTACCTTCAGTGTTTGTGTTAGGGTTAGGGTTACGTCTAGGGCTAGGGCTAGGGTTAGGGTTACGGTTAGGGTTAGGGTTAGGGTTAGGGCTAGGGCTAGGGCTAGGGCTAGGGCTAGTGTTAGGTTATGGTTAGGGCTAGAGTTTGGGCTAGGTTTATGGTTAGGGCTAGGTTTAGGGTTAGGGTTAGTGTTAGGGTTAGTGTTAGGTTTAGCGCTAGGGCTAGGGTTAGGGTTAGGGTTTGCTTTAGGGCTAGGGCTAGTGTTAGGTTAGGGTTAGGGTTAGAGTTTGGGCTAGGGTTAGGGCTAGGGTTAGGTTTAGTGCTAGGTCTAGGGTTAGCGTTAGGATTAGGGTTAAGGCCAGGTTAGGGTTAGGGTTAGGGTTAGGGTTTAGGGTCAGGGCTAGGGCTAGGGTTACTGTAAGGGTTAGGGCAAGGGCATGGGCTAAGTCTAGGCCTAAGTTTAGGGTTAGTGTTAGGGCTAAGGCTAGGGTTATGGTTAGGGTTAGGGCTAGGGTTAGGTTTTGGTTTAGGGCTAGGGTTGGGCTAGGGCTAGGGCTAGGGTTAGGGTTAGGGTTAGGGTTAGTGTACGTGCTACGGTTAGGGTTAGGGCTCGGGTTAGGTTTAGCGTTACTGTCGGACTAGGGCTAGGGCTACGGTTAGGGATTGCGTTCGGATTAGGGTTAGTTCTAGGGCTAGGATTAGGTTTAGGGTTAGGGCTAGGGCTATAGTTAGGGTTAGGGTTAGGGAAATGGCTAGGGCTAGGGTTAGGTTTAGGGCTAGGGCTAGGCCTAGGCCTAGTTTTAGGTTTAGGGCCAGGGCTAGGATTAGGGTTAGAGTTAGTGTTAGGGTTAGGGCTAGGGTTAGGGCTAGGGCTAGGGCTAGGGCTAGGGCTAGTGCTAGGGCTAGCGTTTGATTTAGTGTTAGTTTTAGGGCTAGGGCTAGGGTTTGGTCTAGGGTTAGAGTTAGGGTTATGGCTAGGGCTAGGGCTAGAGTTAATGTTAAGTTTAGGGCTAGGGTTAGGGTTAGCTTTAGGGTTAGCATAGGGGCTATGGCTATGATTAGGCTTAGGACTCGGGCTAGCATTATGTTTAGGGTTAGCGTTTTGGCTGGGGCTAGGGCTAGGTTTAGGGTTAGCGTTAGGGTAAGGCTAGGGCTAGGGTTAGGGTTAGGTTTAGGGCTATGGTGTGGGTTAGGGTTTGGTCTAGGTTTAGAGTTAGGGTTATGGGTAGGGCTAGGGCTAAGGGTAGTGTTCGGGTTAGGGCTAGGGCTAGGGCTAGGGCTAGGGCTAGTGCTAGGGTTAGGTTTAGTGTTAGGGCTAGGCCTAGGCCTAGTTTTAGGTTTAGGGCCATGGCTAGATTTAGGGTTAGATTTAGGGTTAGGGTTAGGGCTAGGGTTAGGGTTAGGTTTAGGGCTATGGTGTGGGTTAGGGTTTGGTCTAGGTTTAGAGTTAGGGTTATGGGTAGGGCTAGGGCTAAGGATAGTGTTCGGGTTAGGGCTAGGGCTAGGGCTAGGGCTAGGGCTAGTGCTAGGGTTAGGTTTAGTGTTAGGGCTAGGCCTAGGCCTAGTTTTAGGTTTAGGGCCATGGCTAGATTTAGGGTTAGATTTAGGGTTAGGGTTTGGGCTAGGGTTAGGGTTAGGGTTAGGGCTAGGGCTAGGGCTAGGGCTAGGGCTATGGTTTGATTTAGTGTTAGTTTTACGGCTAGGATTAGGGTTTGGTCTAGGGTTAGAGTTAGGGTTATGGCTAGGGCTAGGGCTAGGGTTAGGATTAGGTTTAGGGCTACTGCAAGTGCTAGTGCTAGGGTTAGGGTTAGGGTTAGGGTTAGGGTTAGGGTTACGGTTAGGGTTACGGTTAGGGTTACGGTTAGGGCTAGAGCCAGGGCTAGGCTAGGGTTAGAGTTAGGGTTATGTCTAGGACCAGGGCTAGGCTAGGGTTAGGGTTAGGGTTATGGCTAGGGTCAGGGCTAAGCTAGGGTTAGGTTTAGGATTATGGCTAGGACCAGGGCTAAGGCTAGGGCTAGGGATAGTGTTCGGTTAAGGGTTAGGGTAAGGTTCAGCATTATTGTTAAGGCTAGGAATAGCATTAGGTTTAGTGTTAGTCTTAGAGTTTGGGTTTTGTTTAGGTTTTGGGCTAGCGTTTGGGTACCTGGTAGGGTTAGTTTTAGGGCTATGGTTAGGGTTAGGTTTAGTGTTAGGTTTAGGGTTAGGTCTAGGTCTAGGGCTAGGTTTGGTGTTAGGGTTTGGGTTAGGGCTACGGCTAGGGTAGCATTAGGATTAGGGTTAGGGCAGTGTTGGGTTTAGCGTTAGTGTTAGGGTTTATGGCTAGGGCTAGGGCTTGGGCTAGGTCTAGGGTTAGGATTAGGGTTAGGGTTAGGGCTAGGGCCAGGGCTCATTCTAGGATTAGGGTTAGGGTTAGAATTAGGGCTAGGGCTGCGGTTAGGATTAGGGCCAGGGCTAGGGTTAGGGTTAGAGTTAGAGTTAGGGTTAGTGCTAGGGTTAGGGTTAGGTTTAGGGCTAGGACTAGGGTTAGGGTTAGGCCTAGGGCCATGGTTAGGTTTAGGGTTATGTTTAGATCTAGGGAAGGTTTAGGGTTAGGGTTAGCGTTAGGGTTACGGTTAGGGTTAGGGTTAGAGTTAGGGCTAGGGCTAGGGCTTGAGCTAGGTCTAGGGCTAGGTTTATGGTTAGGGTGAGTGTTAGGGCTAGAGCTAGGGTTAGGTTTAGGTTTCGGACTAGGGCTCTATTTAGGTTTAGGGTTAGGTTTAGTGCTAGGGCTAAGGTTAGGGACAGGGCTAGGTTTAGGCAAGGGGTTAGGGTTAGGGTTATGACTAGTGCTAGGGTTAGGGTTAGGGTTAGGTCTATGGTTGCGTTAGGTTTAGGGTTATGGTTAGATTTAGCGCTCGGGTTAGGGTTATGGTTAGGGTTAGTGTACGGCTATGGGTGTGTTTGGGACTATGATTATGGTTAGGGATAGGGCTAGGGCAAAGGCTAGGGCTAAGGTTAGGGCTAGGGCTAGGGCTAGGTCTACAGTTAGGGTTAGGCTTAGGCCTAGGGCCAAGGCTAGGGCTAGGGTAAGAGTTAGGGTTAGGATTAGGGCTAGGGTTAGGATTAGAGTTAGGATTAGGGCTATTGTAGTTTTGAGCTGTGGTTAGGGTACTGGCTAGGGTTAGGGTTAGGGCTAGGGTTACCTTCAGTGTTTGTGTTAGGGTTAGGGTTACGTCTAGGGCTAGGGCTAGGGTTAGGGTTACGGTTAGGGTTAGGGTTAGGGTTAGGGCTAGGGCTAGGGCTAGGGCTAGGGCTAGTGTTAGGTTATGGTTAGGGCTAGAGTTTGGGCTAGGTTTATGGTTAGGGCTAGGTTTAGGGTTAGGGTTAGTGTTAGGGTTAGTGTTAGGTTTAGCGCTAGGGCTAGGGTTAGGGTTAGGGTTTGCTTTAGGGCTAGGGCTAGTGTTAGGTTAGGGTTAGGGTTAGAGTTTGGGCTAGGGTTAGGGCTAGGGTTAGGTTTAGTGCTAGGTCTAGGGTTAGCGTTAGGATTAGGGTTAAGGCCAGGTTAGGGTTAGGGTTAGGGTTAGGGTTTAGGGTCAGGGCTAGGGCTAGGGTTACTGTAAGGGTTAGGGCAAGGGCATGGGCTAAGTCTAGGCCTAAGTTTAGGGTTAGTGTTAGGGCTAAGGCTAGGGTTATGGTTAGGGTTAGGGCTAGGGTTAGGTTTTGGTTTAGGGCTAGGGTTGGGCTAGGGCTAGGGCTAGGGTTAGGGTTAGGGTTAGGGTTAGTGTACGTGCTACGGTTAGGGTTAGGGCTCGGGTTAGGTTTAGCGTTACTGTCGGACTAGGGCTAGGGCTACGGTTAGGGATTGCGTTCGGATTAGGGTTAGTTCTAGGGCTAGGATTAGGTTTAGGGTTAGGGCTAGGGCTATAGTTAGGGTTAGGGTTAGGGAAATGGCTAGGGCTAGGGTTAGGTTTAGGGCTAGGGCTAGGCCTAGGCCTAGTTTTAGGTTTAGGGCCAGGGCTAGGATTAGGGTTAGAGTTAGTGTTAGGGTTAGGGCTAGGGTTAGGGCTAGGGCTAGGGCTAGGGCTAGGGCTAGTGCTAGGGCTAGCGTTTGATTTAGTGTTAGTTTTAGGGCTAGGGCTAGGGTTTGGTCTAGGGTTAGAGTTAGGGTTATGGCTAGGGCTAGGGCTAGAGTTAATGTTAAGTTTAGGGCTAGGGTTAGGGTTAGCTTTAGGGTTAGCATAGGGGCTATGGCTATGATTAGGCTTAGGACTCGGGCTAGCATTATGTTTAGGGTTAGCGTTTTGGCTGGGGCTAGGGCTAGGTTTAGGGTTAGCGTTAGGGTAAGGCTAGGGCTAGGGTTAGGGTTAGGTTTAGGGCTATGGTGTGGGTTAGGGTTTGGTCTAGGTTTAGAGTTAGGGTTATGGGTAGGGCTAGGGCTAAGGGTAGTGTTCGGGTTAGGGCTAGGGCTAGGGCTAGGGCTAGGGCTAGTGCTAGGGTTAGGTTTAGTGTTAGGGCTAGGCCTAGGCCTAGTTTTAGGTTTAGGGCCATGGCTAGATTTAGGGTTAGATTTAGGGTTAGGGTTAGGGCTAGGGTTAGGGTTAGGTTTAGGGCTATGGTGTGGGTTAGGGTTTGGTCTAGGTTTAGAGTTAGGGTTATGGGTAGGGCTAGGGCTAAGGATAGTGTTCGGGTTAGGGCTAGGGCTAGGGCTAGGGCTAGGGCTAGTGCTAGGGTTAGGTTTAGTGTTAGGGCTAGGCCTAGGCCTAGTTTTAGGTTTAGGGCCATGGCTAGATTTAGGGTTAGATTTAGGGTTAGGGTTTGGGCTAGGGTTAGGGTTAGGGTTAGGGCTAGGGCTAGGGCTAGGGCTAGGGCTATGGTTTGATTTAGTGTTAGTTTTACGGCTAGGATTAGGGTTTGGTCTAGGGTTAGAGTTAGGGTTATGGCTAGGGCTAGGGCTAGGGTTAGGATTAGGTTTAGGGCTACTGCAAGTGCTAGTGCTAGGGTTAGGGTTAGGGTTAGGGTTAGGGTTAGGGTTACGGTTAGGGTTACGGTTAGGGTTACGGTTAGGGCTAGAGCCAGGGCTAGGCTAGGGTTAGAGTTAGGGTTATGTCTAGGACCAGGGCTAGGCTAGGGTTAGGGTTAGGGTTATGGCTAGGGTCAGGGCTAAGCTAGGGTTAGGTTTAGGATTATGGCTAGGACCAGGGCTAAGGCTAGGGCTAGGGATAGTGTTCGGTTAAGGGTTAGGGTAAGGTTCAGCATTATTGTTAAGGCTAGGAATAGCATTAGGTTTAGTGTTAGTCTTAGAGTTTGGGTTTTGTTTAGGTTTTGGGCTAGCGTTTGGGTACCTGGTAGGGTTAGTTTTAGGGCTATGGTTAGGGTTAGGTTTAGTGTTAGGTTTAGGGTTAGGTCTAGGTCTAGGGCTAGGTTTGGTGTTAGGGTTTGGGTTAGGGCTACGGCTAGGGTAGCATTAGGATTAGGGTTAGGGCAGTGTTGGGTTTAGCGTTAGTGTTAGGGTTTATGGCTAGGGCTAGGGCTTGGGCTAGGTCTAGGGTTAGGATTAGGGTTAGGGTTAGGGCTAGGGCCAGGGCTCATTCTAGGATTAGGGTTAGGGTTAGAATTAGGGCTAGGGCTGCAGTTAGGATTAGGGCCAGGGCTAGGGTTAGGGTTAGAGTTAGAGTTAGGGTTAGTGCTAGGGTTAGGGTTAGGTTTAGGGCTAGGACTAGGGTTAGGGTTAGGCCTAGGGCCATGGTTAGGTTTAGGGTTATGTTTAGATCTAGGGAAGGTTTAGGGTTAGGGTTAGCGTTAGGGTTACGGTTAGGGTTAGGGTTAGAGTTAGGGCTAGGGCTAGGGCTTGAGCTAGGTCTAGGGCTAGGTTTATGGTTAGGGTGAGTGTTAGGGCTAGAGCTAGGGTTAGGTTTAGGTTTCGGACTAGGGCTCTATTTAGGTTTAGGGTTAGGTTTAGTGCTAGGGCTAAGGTTAGGGACAGGGCTAGGTTTAGGCAAGGGGTTAGGGTTAGGGTTATGACTAGTGCTAGGGTTAGGGTTAGGGTTAGGTCTATGGTTGCGTTAGGTTTAGGGTTATGGTTAGATTTAGCGCTCGGGTTAGGGTTATGGTTAGGGTTAGTGTACGGCTATGGGTGTGTTTGGGACTATGATTATGGTTAGGGATAGGGCTAGGGCAAAGGCTAGGGCTAAGGTTAGGGCTAGGGCTAGGGCTAGGTCTACAGTTAGGGTTAGGCTTAGGCCTAGGGCCAAGGCTAGGGCTAGGGTAAGAGTTAGGGTTAGGATTAGGGCTAGGGTTAGGATTAGAGTTAGGATTAGGGCTATTGTAGTTTTGAGCTGTGGTTAGGGTACTGGCTAGGGTTAGGGTTAGGGCTAGGGTTACCTTCAGTGTTTGTGTTAGGGTTAGGGTTACGTCTAGGGCTAGGGCTAGGGTTAGGGTTACGGTTAGGGTTAGGGTTAGGGTTAGGGCTAGGGCTAGGGCTAGGGCTAGGGCTAGTGTTAGGTTATGGTTAGGGCTAGAGTTTGGGCTAGGTTTATGGTTAGGGCTAGGTTTAGGGTTAGGGTTAGTGTTAGGGTTAGTGTTAGGTTTAGCGCTAGGGCTAGGGTTAGGGTTAGGGTTTGCTTTAGGGCTAGGGCTAGTGTTAGGTTAGGGTTAGGGTTAGAGTTTGGGCTAGGGTTAGGGCTAGGGTTAGGTTTAGTGCTAGGTCTAGGGTTAGCGTTAGGATTAGGGTTAAGGCCAGGTTAGGGTTAGGGTTAGGGTTAGGGTTTAGGGTCAGGGCTAGGGCTAGGGTTACTGTAAGGGTTAGGGCAAGGGCATGGGCTAAGGCTAGGCCTAAGTTTAGGGTTAGTGTTAGGGCTAAGGCTAGGGTTATGGTTAGGGTTAGGGCTAGGGTTAGGTTTAGGTTTAGGGCTAGGGTAGGGCTAGGGCTAGGGCTAGGGTTAGGGTTAGGGTTAGTGTACGTGCTACGGTTAGGGTTAGGGCTCGGGTTAGGTTTAGCGTTACTGTCGGACTAGGGCTAGGGCTACGGTTAGGGATTGCGTTCGGATTAGGGTTAGTTCTAGGGCTAGGATTAGGTTTAGGGTTAGGGCTAGGGTTATACTTAGGGTTAGGGAAATGGCTAGGGCTAGGGCTAGGGTTAGGGCTACGGTTAGGTTTAGGGCTAGGGCTAGGCCTAGGCCTAGTTTTAGGTTTAGGGCCAAGGCTAGGGTTAGGGTTAGAGTTAGTGTTAGGGTTAGGGCTAGGGTTAGGGTTAGGGTTAGGGCTAGGGCTAGGGCTAGGGCTAGGGCTAGGGTTTGATTTAGTGTTAGTTTTAGGGCTAGGGCTAGGGTTTGGTCTAGGGTTAGAGTTAGGGTTATGGCTAGGGCTAGGGCTAGAGTTAATGTTACGTTTAGGGCTAGGGCTAGGGTTAGCTTTAGGGTTAGCATAAGGGCTATGGCTATGGTTAGGCTTAGGACTCGGGCTAGCATTATGTTTAGGGTTAGCGTTTTGGCTGGGGCTAGGGCTAGGTTTAGGGTTAGCGTTAGGGTAAGGCTAAGGCTAGGGTTAGGGTTAGGTTTAGGGCTATGGTGTGGGTTAGGGTTTGGTCTAGGTTTAGAGTTAGGGTTATGGGTAGGGCTAGGGCTAGGGGTAGTGTTCGGGTTAGGGCTAGGGCTAGGGCTAGGGCTAGGGCTAGGGCTAGTGCTAGGGTTAGGTTTAGTGTTAGGGCTAGGCCTAGGCCTAGTTTTAGGTTTAGGGCCATGGCTAGAATTAGGGTTAGATTTAGGGTTAAGGTTAGGGCTAGGGTTACGGTTAGGGTTAGGGTTAGGGTTAGGGCTAGGGCTAGGGCTAGGGCTAGGGCTAGGGCTATGGTTTGATTTAGTGTTAGTTTTACGGCTAGGATTAGGGTTTGGTCTAGGTTTAGAGTTAGGGTTATGGCTAGGGCTAGGGCTAGGGTTAGGATTAGGTTTAGGGCTACTGCAAGTGCTAGTGCTAAGGTTAGGGTTAGTGTTATGGTTAGGGTTAGGGTTACGGTTAGGGCTAGAGCCAGGGCTAGGCTAGGTTTTGGGTTAGGGTTATGTCTAGGACCAGGGCTAGGCTAGGGTTAGGGTTAGGGTTATGGCTAGGGTCAGGGCTAAGCTAGGGTTAGGTTTAGGATTATGGCTAGGACCAGGGCTAAGGCTAGGGCTAGGGATAGTGTTCGGTTAAGGGTTAGGGTAAGGTTCAGCATTATTGTTAGGGCTAGGAATAGCATTAGGTTTAGTGTTAGTCTTAGAATTTGGGTTTTGTTTAGGTTTTGGGCTAGCGTTTGGGTACCTGGTAGGGTTAGTTTTAGGGCTATGGTTAGGGTTAGGTTTAGTGTTAGGTTTAGGGTTAGGTCTAGGTCTAGGGCTAGGTTTGGTGTTAGGGTTTGGGTTAGGGCTACTGCTAGGGTAGCATTAGGATTAGGGTTAGGGCAGCGTTGGGTTTAGGGTTAGTGTTAGGGTTTATGGCTAGGGCTAGGGCTTGGGCTAGGTCTAGGGTTAGGATTAGGGTTAGGGTTAGGGCTAGGGCCAGGGCTCGTTCTAGGATTAGGGTTAGGGTTAGGATTAGGGCTAGGGCTATGGTTAGGATTAGGGCCAGGGCT
Source organism: Sylvilagus floridanus (assembly GCA_949820135.1). Lineage (NCBI taxonomy): Eukaryota > Metazoa > Chordata > Mammalia > Lagomorpha > Leporidae > Sylvilagus > Sylvilagus floridanus. The sequence continues at coordinate 166,785,476 of OX463227.1, read as the reverse complement.
AGGGTTAGGGTTAGAGTTAGAGTTAGGGTTAGTGCTAGGGTTAGGGTTAGGTTTAGGGCTAGGACTAGGGTTAGGGTTAGGCCTAGGGCCATGGTTAGGTTTAGGGTTAGGTTTAGATCTAGGGAAGGTTTAGGGTTAGGGTTAGCGTTAGGGTTACGGTTAGGGTTAGGGTTAGGGTTAGGGCTAGGGCTAGGGCTTGAGCTAGGTCTAGGGCTAGGTTTATGGTTAGGGTGAGTGTTAGGGCTAGAGCTAGGGTTAGGTTTAGGTTTCGGACTAGGGCTCTATTTAGTTTTAGGGTTAGGTTTAGTGCTAGGGCTAAGGTTAGGGACAGGGCTAGTTTTAGGCAAGGGGTTAGGGTTAGGGTTATGACTAGTGCTAGGGTTAGGGTTAGGGTTAGGTCTATGGTTGCGTTAGGTTTAGGGTTATGGTTAGGGTTAGTGTATGGCTATGGGTGTGGTTGGGACTATGATTATGGTTAGGGATAGGGCTAGGGCAAAGGCTAGGGCTAAGGTTAGGGCTAGGGCTAGGGCTAGGTCTACAGTTAGGGTTAGGCTTAGGCCTAGGGCCAAGGCTAGGGCTAGGGTAAGACTTAGGGTTAGGATTAGGGCTAGGGTTAGGATTAGAGTTAGGATTAGGGCTATTGTAGTTTTGAGCTGTGGTTAGGGTACTGGCTAGGGTTAGGGTTAGGGCTAGGGTTACCTTCAGTGTTTGTGTTAGGGTTAGGGTTACGTCTAGGGCTAGGGCTAGGGTTAGGGTTACGGTTAGGGTTAGGGCTAGGGCTAGGGCTAGGGCTAGTGTTAGGTTATGGTTAGGGTTAGAGTTTGGGCTAGGTTTATGGTTAGGGCTAGGTTTAGGGTTAGGGTTAGTGTTAGGGTTAGTGTTAGGTTTAGCGCTAGGGCTAGGTTTAGGGTTAGGGTTTGCTTTAGGGCTAGGGCTAGCGTTAGGTTAGGGTTAGGGTTAGAGTTTGGGCTAGGGTTAGGGCTAGGGTTAGGTTTAGTGCTAGGTCTAGGGTTAGCGTTAGGATTAGGGTTAAGGCCAGATTAGTGTTAGGGTTAGGGTTAGGGTTAGGGTTAGGGTTAGGGTTTAGGGTCAGGGCTAGGGCTAGGGTTACGGTAAGGGTTAGGGCTAGGGCAAGGGCTAAGGCTAGGCCTAAGTTTAGGGTTAGTGTTAGGGCTAAGGCTAGGGTTATGGTTAGGGTTAGGGCTAGGGTTAGGTTTAGGTTTAGGGCTAGGTCTAGGGCTAGGGTTAGGGTTAGGGTTAGGGTTAGTGTACGTGCTACGGTTAGGGTTAGGGCTCGGGTTAGGTTTAGCGTTACTGTCGGACTAGGGCTAGGGCTACGGTTAGGGATTGCGTTTGGATTAGGGTTAGTTCCAGGGCTAGGATTAGGTTTAGGGTTAGGGCTAGGGCTATATTTAGGGTTAGGGTTAGGGTAATGGCTAGGACTAGGGTTAGGGCTAGGGTTAGGTTTAGGGCTAGGGCTAGACCTAGGCCTAGTTTTAGGTTTAGGGCCAGGGCTAGGGTTAGGGTTAGAGTTAGTGTTAGGGTTAGGGCTAGGGTTAGGGTTAGGGCTAGGGCTAGGGCTAGGGCTAGGGCTAGGGCTAGGGCTAGGGCTAGGGCTCGTGCCAGGGCTAGGGTTTGTTTTAGTGTTAGTTTTAGGGCTAGGGCTAGGGTTTGGTCTAGGGTTAGAGTTAGGGTTATGGCTAGGGCTAGGGCTAGGGTTAGTGTTCAGGTTAGGGCTAGGGCTAGGGCTAGGGCTAGGGTTAGGGCTAGGGTTAGGTTTAGGGCTAGAGCTAGGGCTAGGGTTAGAATTATGGTTAAGGTTAGTGTTAGGGTTAGGGCAAGGGCTAGGGCAAGGGTTATGGGTAGGATTAGGGTTAGTGCTAGGGCTGGACTAGGGCTAGAGTTAGGGTTAGGGTTAGGGCTATTGTTAGGGTTAGGGTTTGGTCTAGGTTTAGAGTTAGGTTTATGGCTATGGCTAGAGCTAGGGTTAGTGTTCAGGTTAGGGCTAGGGCTAGGGCTAGGGCTAGGGCTAGGGCTAGGGTTAGGGCTAGGGTTTGGTTTAGGGCTAGGGCTAGGGCTAGGGCTAGGCCTAGTTTTAGGTTTAGGGCCGGGGCTAGGGTTAGGGTTAAGCTTAGGGCTAGGGCTAGGGTTAGAGTTAGGGTTAGGGCTACGGCTAGGGCTAGGGCTAGGGCTAGGGCTAGGACTAGGGTTTGATTTAGTGTTAGTTTTAGGGCTAGGGCTAGGGTTTGGTCTAGGGTTAGGGTTTGGGTTATGGCTAGAGCTAGGTTTAGTGTTAGGTTTAGTGTTTGGGCTAGTGTTAGGGCTAGGGCTTGTGTTAGCTTTAGGGTCAGCATAAGGGCTATGGCCATGGTTAGGGTTAGGACTCGAGCTAGCATTATGTTTAGGGTTAGCGTTTTGGCTGGGACTAGGGCTAGGTTTAGGTTTAGGGTTAGGGCTAAGGCTAGGGCTAGGGTTTGGGTTAGGTTTAGGGCTATGGTGTGGGTTAGGGTTTGGTCTAGGTTTAGAGTTAGGGTTATGGGTAGGGCTAGGGCTAGGGGTAGTGTTCGGGTTAGGGCTAGGGCTAGGGCTAGGGCTAGGGCTAGTGCTAGGGTTAGGTTTAGTGTTAGGGCTAGGCCTAGGCCTAGTTTTAGGTTTAGGGCCATGGCTAGATTTAGGGTTAGATTTAGGGTTAGGGTTAGGGCTAGGGTTAGGGTTAGGGTTAGGGCTAGGGCTAGGGCTATGGTTTGATTTAGTGTTAGTTTTACGGCTGGGATTAGGGTTTGGTCTAGGGTTAGAGTTAGGGTTATGGCTAGGGCTAGGGCTAGAGTTAATGTTAAGTTTAGGGCTAGGGCTAGGGTTAGTTTTAGGGTTAGCATAAGGGCTATGGCTATGGTTAGGCTTAGGACTCGGGCTAGCATTATGTTTAGGGTTAGCGTTTTGGCTGGGGCTAGGGCTAGGTTTAGGGTTAGCGTTAGGGCTAAGGCTAGGGCTAGGTTTAGGGTTAGATTTAGGGCTAAGGCTAGGGCTAGGGTTAGGGTTAGTTTTAGGGCTATGGTGTGGGTTAGGGTTTGGTCTAGGTTTAGAGTTAGGGTTATGGGTAGGGCTAGGGCTAGGGGTAGTGTTCGGGTTAGGGCTAGGGCTAGGGCTAGTGCTAGGGTTAGGTTTAGTGTTAGGGCTAGGCCTAGGCCTAGTTTTAGGTTTAGGGCCATGGCTAGTTTTAGGGTTATATTTAGGGTTAGGGTTAGAGCTAGGGTTCGGGTTAGGGTTAGGGGTAGGGCTAGGGCTAGGGCTAGGGCTATGGTTTGATTTAGTGTTAGTTTTACGGCTAGGATTAGGGTTTGGTCTAGGGTTAGAGTTAGGGTTATGGCTAGGGCTAGGGCTAGAGTTAGTGTTAAGGATAGGAATAGGGCTAGGGCTCTGGTTAATTTTAGGGTTAGGGTTATGGCTAAGTTTAGGCTTCGTGTTAGGGCTAGGGATATGGTTAGGGTTAAGGTTAGGGCTAAGGCTAGGGCTAGGGCTAGGTGTAGGTCTAGGGTTAGGTTTAGGGCTAGAGATATGGCTACCCTAGGTTTAGGTTTATGCTCAGGGCTAGGGTTAGGGTTAGGGTTAGTGTTAGGGTTAGGGTTAGGGCTAGGGTTGGGGTTAGGATTAGGGCTATGGCTAGGGCTAGGGTTAGTTTTAGGGCTAGGGCTAGGGTTTGGTCTAGGTTAAGAGTTAGGGTTATGGCTAGAGCTAGGTTTAGGGTTAGGTTTAGTGTTTGGGCTAGGGTTAGGGTTAGGGCCAGTGTTTGGTTACGGGTTAGGTTTCGGCTTAGGGCTAGGGTTAGGGTTAGTGTTATGTTTAGGTTAGGTCAATGGCTATGGATAGGGTCAGAGTTAGGGTTTGGTTTAGGGTTAGTGCTCGGGCTAAGGTTAGTGCCAGGTTAGTGCTAGGGTTCTGGCTAGTGCCAGGGTTAGGGCTAGGGCTAAGGTTAAGTTTATTTTTAGAGTTACTTCTAGGGCTAGGGCTAGGGTTATGGTTGCATTTAGGGTTAGGTTTAGGGCTAGGGCTAGAGTTAGGGTTACGGTCAAGTCTAGGGCTAGGGTTAGGGTTAGGGCTAGGGCTAGGGCTAGGGCTAGGGTTAGGAAGTGTTAGGGCTAGTGCCAATGCTATGGCTAGGGTTAGTGTTAGGGTTATGTCTAGGGCCAGGGCTAGGCTAGGGTTAGGGTTAGGGTTATGTCTAGGACCAGGGCTAGGCTAGGGTTAGGGTTAGGATTATGGCTAGGACCAGGGCTCAGGGTAGGGCTAAGGCTACAGCTAGGGTTAGGTTTAGGGTTAGGGTTAGAGTTTGGAATAAGGTTAGGGTTAGTGTTATGGTAATGTTTAGTGTTAGGGTTAGGGTTAGGGTTTGGGTACGGTGTAGCGTTAGATTTAGGGCTATGGTTAGGGTTAGGGTTAGTGTTAGGTTTAGGCTTAGGTCTAGTCTAGGGCTAGGTTTATGGTTAGGGTTAGTGTTTAGGGCCATGGCTAAGGCTAGTGTTAGGGTTAGTTTTAGGGTAGGGCTAGGTCAAGGGCTTGGCCTAGGGTTACAGTTAGGATTAGGGTTAGGGCTATGCCTAGGGCTAGGGCTAGAGTAAGGCTTAGGGTTAGAGTTTGGACTAGGGCTAGGGTTAGGGTTAGGGCTAGGGCTAGGGGTAGGGCTAGGGTTAGGGTTAGGCTTAGCACTAGGGACAGGGCTAGGGCTAGGGTTAGGGCTAAGGTTAGGGTTAGGCTTAGCGCTAGGGACAGGGCTAGCGCTAGGGTTAGGGTTAGGGTTAGGATTAGGGCCAACGTTCGGTTTATGGTTAGGGTTAGAGTTTGGGCTATGATTAGGTTTGGGCTAGGGTTATGGTACGGGTTAGAGTTAGTGCTAGGGTTATGTTATGGTTAGCTTTATGGTTAGGGTTAGGTCTAAGGCTTAGGGTTAGGGCTAGAGCTAGGGCTAAGCCAGGGTTTAGGTTTAGGTTCACTGCTAGGGTAAGGGTTATAGATAGGGTTAGGTTTAGGGCTAGGGTTAGGGTTGGATTAGGGCTAGGGCTAGGGTTAGATTTAGGGTTAGGTTTAGGGCTAGGGCTAGGATTTGGTCTAGGTTTGGTCTAGGCTTAGGGTTAGGTTTAGGTCTAGGTTTAGGATTAGGGTTATGGTTAGGGCTAGGGCTAGTGTTATGGTTAGGGTTAGGGCTAGGTCTAGGGCTAGGGCTAGGTTTAGGGTTAGGGTTAGGGTTATGGCCAGGGCTAGGGCTAGGGCTAGGGTTAGGATTAGGGTTAGGGCTAGGGTTTGGGCTAGGGCTATGGTTAGCGTTAGGTTTAGGGTTAGGGTTATGTCTAGTTCTAGGTTTAGAGTTAGGGTTAGGGTAGGGCTAGGGTTAGGGATAGGGCTAGGTCTAGGGCTAGGGCTAGAGTTAGGGTTAGGGTTAAGCTTAGGGGTAGGGCTAGGGTTAGAGTTAGTGTTATGGCTAGGGATAGCTCTAGGGCTAGTGATAGGGGTAGGGTTAATGCTATGGCCAGGGCTAGGGCTATGGTTAGTGTTAGTGTTAGGATTAGGGCTAGGGCTAGGTTTAGTTTTGGGTTAGGTTTAGGGATAGTGATAGCGTTAGGTTTATGGTTAGGTTTAGAGTTTGGGCTAGGGTTAGGTTTAGGGCTAGATTTAGGGTACGGTCTAGTGTTAGGTTTAGGGTTAGGGTTAGGGTGAGGGTTTGTGTTAGGGCTAGGGTTATGTCTAGAGCTAGAGATAGGGTCAGGGTTAGGGTTTGTGTTAGGGTTAGGGCTAGGGCTAGGGCCAGGTCTAGGGCTAGGGTTAAGTTTAGGGTTAGGGCTAGGGCTAGGGCTAGTGTTAGGTATAGGGTTAGGGTTAGTGTTTGGGCTAGGGTTAGCATTAGGGCTAGTGTTAGGTTACGGGTTAGGGTTCTGCTTAGGGCTAGGGTTAGGGTTAGTGTTAGGGCTAGGTTAGATCATTGACTAGGGATAGGGTCAGAGTTAGGTTTTGGTTTAGGGTTAGTGCTAGGGCTAGGGTTAGGTTTAGGGTTATAGCTAGGTCTAGGGTTAGTGTTAGGATTAGGGTTAGCACCAGGTTTAGGGTTAGGATTAGGGTTAGGGTTTAGGGCCAGGACTAGGGCTAGGGTTGTGGTTATGTTTAGGGTTAGGGCTAGGGCTAAGGCTAGGGCTAGATTTAGGGTTAGGGTTAGGCTTAGTGCTAGGGCTATGTTTAGGGCTAGGGCTAGGGTTTTGGCTAGTGCTAGGGCTAGGGCTAGGGTTAGGGTTAGGGTTATGGCTAGGGCTAGGGCTAGGGTTAGGTTTAGTGTTAGTGCTAGGCCTAGGCCTAGTTTTAGGTTTAGGGCCATGGCTAGGGTTAGGGTTAGATTTGGGGTTAGGGTTAGGGCTTGGGTTAGGGTTATGGTTAGGGCTAGCGCTTGGGCTAGTGCTAGGGCTAGGACTAGGGTTTGATTTAGTGTTAGTTTTAGGGCTAGGATTAGGTTTTGGTCTAGGGTTAGAGTTAGGGTTATGGCTAGGGCTAGGACTAGAGTTAGTGTTAAGGATAGGATTAGGTCTAAGGCTAGGGTTAATTTTATGGTTAGGGTTATGGCTAGGGTTAGGGTTGGGGTTAGGGCTAGGGATATGGTTAGTGTTAAGGTTAGGGCTAATTCTAGGGCTAGGGCTAGGTGCAGGTAGGGTTAGGGTTAGGGCTAGAGCTAGGACTAGGCCTAGGTTTAGGTTTATGGTCAGGGCTAGGGTTAGGGTTAGTGTTAGGGTTAGGGTTAGGCCTAGTTTTAGGTTTAGGGCCATGGCTAGATTTAGGGTTAGATTTAGGTTTAGGGTTAGGGTTAGAGTTTGGAATAAGGTTATGGTTAGGGTTAGGGCTAGGGATATGGTTAGGGTTAAGGTTAGGGCTAAGGCTAGGGCTAGGGCTAGGTGCAGGTAGGGTTAGGGTTAGGGCTAGAACTAGGGCTAGGCCTAGGTTTAGGTTTATGGTCAGGGCTAGGGTTAGGGTTAGAGTTAGGGTTAGGGTTATGGTTAGGGCTAGGGCTAGGGCTAGGGTTAGGGCTAGGGTTAGGGTTACGTTTAGTTATAGGGCTAGGGCTAGGTTTTGGTCTAGGTTTCGAGTTAGGCTTATGGCTAGAGCTAGGACTAGGTTTAGTGTTAGGGTTAGGCCTAGGGCTAGGGCTACGGTTAGCATTAGGGCTAGGGCTAGGGCTAGGTTTAGGGTTAGGGTTAGCGTTAGGGCTAGGGCCAGGTCTAGGGCTAGGGCTAGAGTTAGGGTTAGGGTTAGAGCTAGGGCTAGCGTTAGGTTTAAGGTTAGGTTTAGTGTTTGGGCTAGGGTTAGGGTTAGGGCTAGTGTTTGCTTACGGGTTAGGGTTTAGCTTAGGGTTAGGGTTATGGTTAGTGTTAGGGTTAGGTTAGGTCAATGGCTATGGATAGGGTCAGAGTTAGGGTTTGGTTTAGGGTTAGTGCTAGGGCTAGGGATGGGTTTAGGGTTAGGGTTAGGGTTAGGGTTAGTGTTCTGGCTAGTGCCATGTTTAGGGCTAGGGCTAAGGTTAAGGTTATTGTTACAGTTACTTCTAGGGCTAGGGCTAGGTTTAGGGTTAGGGTTAGGGTTAGGGTTAGGTTTAGGGCTAGGGCTAGGGTTAGGGTTATGGTCAAGGCTAGGGCTACGGTTTGGTTTAGTTCTAGGGCTAGGGCTAAGGTTAGGAAGGGTTAGGGCTAGTGGTAGTGCTACGGCTAGGGTTACTGTTAGTGTTAGGTCTAGGGCCAGGGCTAGGCTAGGGTTAGGGTTAGGGTTATGTCTAGGAACTAGGGCTAGGCTCTGGTTAGGGTTAGGGTTATGGCTAGGACCAGGGCTCGGGCTAGGGCTAGGGCTAGGGTTAGTTTAGGGTTAGGGTTAGTGTTTGGAATAAGGTTATGTTTAGGGTTAGGGCTAGGGATATGGTTAGGGTTAAGGTTAGGGCTAAGGCTAGCTAGGGCTAGGTGCAGGTAGGGTTAGTGTTAGGGCTAGAGCTAGGGCTAGGCCTAGGTTTAGGTTTATGGTCAGGGCTAGGGTTAGGGTTAGAGTTAGGGTTAGGGTTAGGGATAGGGCTAGGGCTAGGGCTAGGGCTAGTGTTAGGGCTAGGGTTAGGGTTACGTTTAGGTATAGCGCTAGGGCTATGTTTTGGTCTAGGTTTCGAGTTAGGTTTATGGCTAGAGCTATGGCTAGGTTTAGTGTTAGGGTTAGGGCTAGGGCCAGGGCTAGGGTTACCGTTAGGGCTAGGGCTAGGTCTAGGGCTAGGTTTAGGGTTAGGGTTAGCGTTAGAGCTAGGGCCAGGTCTAGGGCTAGGGCTAGGGTTAGGGTTAGGGTTAGGGCTAGGGCCACCATTAGGTTTAAGTTTAGGTTTAGTGTTTGGGCTAGGGTTAGGTTTAGGGCTAGTGTTTGCTTACGGGTTAGGGTTTAGCTCAGGGCTTGGGTTACTTCTAGGGCTAGGTCTAGGGTTATGGTTACGTTTACGGTTAGGGGTAGGGCTAGGGCTAGGGTTAGGTTTATGGTCAAGGCTAGGGCTATGGTTAGGGTTAGGGCTGTGGCTAGGGCTAGGACTAGGGTTAGGAAGGTTTAGGGCTAGTGCTAGTGCTATGGCTAGGGTTAGTGTTAGGGTTAGGTCTAGGGCCAGGGCTAGGCTAGGGTTAGGGTTAGGGTTATGTGTAGGAACTAGGGCTAGGCTAGGGTTAGGGTTAGGGTTATGGCTAGGACCAGGGCTCGGGCTAGGGCTAGGGCTAGGGCTAGGTTTAGGTTTAGGGTTAGGGTTAGAATTTGGAATAAGGTTAGGGTTAGGGTTATGTTTAGTGTTAGGGTTAGGGCTAGGGTTTGGGTATGGGGTAGTGTTAGGTTTAGGGTTAGGGTTAGGGTGAGGATTTGTGTTAGGGTTAGGGTTATGTCTAGAGCTAGAGATAGGGTCAGGGTTAGGGTTTGTGTTAGGGTTAGGGCTAGTGCTAGGGTTAGGTTTAGGGTTAGGTTTAGGGTTATAGCTAGGTCTAGGGTTAGTGTTAGGATTAGGGTTAGCATCACTGTTAGGGTTAGGGTTAGGGTTATGGTTTAGGGCCAGGACTAGGGCTAGGGTTGTGGTTATGTTTAGGGTTAGGGCTAGGGCTAAGGCTAGGGCTAGATTTAGGGTTAGGGTTAGGCTTAGTGCTAGGGCTATGTTTAGGGCTAGGGCTAGGGTTTTGGCTAGTGCTAGGGCTAGGGCTAGGGTTAGGGTTGGGGTTATGGCTAGGGCTAGGGCTAGGCCTAGGTTTAAGTTTAGGGCAAGGGCCAGGGTTAGGGTTAGGTTTAGGGTTATGGTTAGGGTTAGGGCTAGGGTTAGGGCTAGGGCTTCGGCTAGGTTTAGGGATAGTTTATGGTTAGGGTTATGGTTAGGGCTAGGGCTAGGGCTAGGATTAGGTTTAGGGTTAGGGCTAGGGCTTTATTTAGGGTTAGGTTTTGGGTAATGGCTAGGGCTAGGGTTAGGGCTAGGGTTAGGTTTAGGGCTAGGGCTAGGCCTAGGCCTAGTTTTAGGTTTCGGGCCAGGGCTAGGGTTAGGGTTAGAGTTAGTGTTAGGGTTAGGGCTAGGGTTAGGGTTAGGGTTAGGGCTAGGTCCTGGGCTAGGGCTAGGGTTAGCATTAGGGTTAGGATAAGGGCTATGGCTATGTTTAGGGATAGGGTTAGGGTGAGGGCTCGGGCTAGCGTTATGTTTAGGGTTAGCATTTTGGCTGGGGCTAGTCCTAGGGATAGAGTTAGGGTTAGGTTTAGGGTGGGGTTAGGCTTAGGGTTAGGTTTAGGGCTATGGTGTGGGTTAGGGTTTGGTCTAGGTTTAGAGTTAGGGTTATGTCTAGGGCTACGGCTAGTGTTAGTGTTCGGGTTAGGGCTAGGGCTAGAACTAGGGCTAGGGTTAGGTTTAGTGTTAGGGCTAGGCCTAGGCCTAGTTTTAGGTTTAGCGCCATGGCTAGGGTTAGGGTTAGATTTAGGGTTAGGGTTAGGGCTTGGGTTAGGGTTATGGTTAGGGCTAGGGCTAGGGCTAGGGCTAGGGTAGGACTAGGGTTTGATTTAGTGTTAGTTTTAGGGCTAGGATTAGGGTTTGGTCTAGGGTTAGAGTTAGGGTTATGGCTAGGGCTAGGACTAGAGTTAGTGTTAAGGATAGGAATAGGTCTAAGGCTAGGGTTAATTTTATGGTTAGGGTTATGGCTAGGGTTAGGGTTAGGGTTAGGGCTAGGGATATGGTTAGTGTTAAGGTTAGGGCTAAGCCTAGGGCTAGGGCTAGGTGCAGGTAGGGTTAGGGTTAGGGCTAGAGCTAGGGCAGGGCCTAGGTTTAGGTTTATGGTCAGGGCTAGGGTTAGGGTTAGTGTTAGGGTTAGGATTAGGGCTAGGGCTACGTCTAGGGCTAGGGCTAGCTTAGGGCTAGGGTTTGGGTTACGTTTAGGTATAGGGCTAGGGCTAGGTTTTGGTCTAGGTTTCGAGTTAGGGTTATGGCTAGAGCTAGGACTAGGTTTAGTGTTAGGGTTAGGGCTAGGGCTAAGGCTAGGGTTAGCATTAGGGCTAGGGCTAGGTTTAGGGTTAGGGTTAGTGTTAGGGCTAGGGCCAGGTCTAGGGCTAGGGCTAGAGTTAGGGTTAGGGTTAGGGGTAGGGCTAGCGTTAGGTTTAAGTTTAGGTTTAGTGTTTGAGCTAGGGTTAGGGTTAGGGCTAGTGTTTGCTTACGGGTTAGGGTTTAGCTCAGGGCTAGGGTTAGGGTTAGTGTTAGGGTTAGGTTAGGTCAATGGCTATGGATAGGGTCAGAGTTAGGGTTTGGTTTAGGGTTAGTGCTAGGGCTAGGGATGGGTTTAGGGTTAGGGTTAGGTTTAGGGTTAGTGTTCTGGCTAGTGCCATGTTTAGGGCTAGGGCTAAGGTTAAGGTTATTATTAGAGTTACTTCTAGGGCTAGAGCTAGGGTTAGGGTTACGTTTAGGGTTATTTTTAGGTCTAGGGCTAGGGTTAGGGTTATGGTCAAGTCTAGGGCTAGGGTTAGGGTTTGGGCTAGGGCTAAGGCTAGGGCTAGGGTTAGGAAGTGTTAGGGCTAGTGCCAATGCTATTGCTAGGGTTAGTGCTAGGGTTAGGTCTAGGGCCAGGGCTAGGCTAGGGTTAGGGTTAGGGTTATGTCTAGGACCAGGGCTAGGCTAGGGTTAGGGTTAGGATTATGGCTAGGACCAGGGCTCAGGCTAGGGCTAGGGCTACAGCTAGGGTTAGGTTTAGGGTTAGGGTTAGAGTTTGGAATAAGGTTAGGGTTATGGTTATGGTAATGTTTAGTGTTAGGGTTAGGGGTAGGGCTAGGGTTAGGGTTATGGTCATGGCTAGGGCTAGGGTTAGGGTTAGGGCTAGGGTTAGGGCTAAGGTTAGGAAGGGTTAGGGCTAGCGCTAGTGCTATGGCTAGGGTTACTGTTAGTGTTAGGTCTAGGGCCAGGGCTCGGCTAGGGTCTGGGTTAGGGTTATGTCTAGGATCTAGGGCTAGGCTAGGGTTAGGGTTAGGGTTATGGCTAGGACCAGGGCTCGGGCTAGGGCTAGGGCTACAGCTAGGGTTAGGTTTAGGGTCAGGGTTAGAGTTTGGAATAAGGTTAGGGTTAGGGTTATGGTAATGTTTAGTGTTAGGGTTAGGGCTAGGGTTTGGGTACGGGGTAGGGTTAGATTTAGGGCTATGGTTAGGGTTAGGGTTAGTGTTAGGTTTAGGCTTAGGTCAAGGTCTATGGCTAGGTTTAGGGTTAGGGTTAGTGTTTAGGACCATGGCTAAGGCTAGTGTTAGGGTTAGGTTTAGGGTAGGGCTAGGTCAAGGGCTTGGCCTAGGGTTACAGTTAGGATTAGGGTTAGGGCTACGGCTAGGGCTAGGGCTAGAGTTAGGGTTAGGGTTAGAGTTAGGACTAGGGCTAGGGTTAGGGTTAGGGCTAGGGCTTGGGGTAGGGCTAGGGTTAGGGTTAGGGTTAGGGTTAGGGTTAGTGCTAGGGACAGGGATAGCGCTAGGTTTAGGGTTAGGGTTAGGATTAGTGCCAACGTTCGGTTTATGGTTAGGGTTAGAGTTTGGGCTATGATTAGGTTTGGGCTAGGGTTCTGGCTAGTGCCAGGGTTAGGGCTAGGGCTATGTTATGGTTAGCTTTATGGTTAGGATTAGGTCTAGGGCTTAGGGTTAGGGCTAGGGCTAGGGCTAAGCCTTGGTTTAGGTTTAGGTTCACTGCTAGGGTTAGGGTTAAAGTTAGGGTTAGGGTTAGGGCTAGGGTTAGGGTTGGATTAGGGCTAGGGCATGGGCTAGGGCTAGGGTTAGATTTAGGGTTAGGTTTAGGGCTAGGGCTAGGATTTGGTCTAGGTTTGGTCTAGGCTTAGGGTTAGGTTTAGGTCTAGGTTTAGGATTAGGGTTACGGTTAGGGCTACGGCTAGTGTTATGGTTAGGGTTAGGGCTAGGTCTAGGGCTAGGGCTAGGTTTAGGGTTAGGGTTAGGGTTATGGCTAGGGCTAGGGCTAGGGCTAGGGTTAGGATTAGGGTTAGGGCTAGGGCCAGGGCTAGGGCTATGGTTAGCGTTAGGTTTAGGGTTAGGGTTATGTCTAGTTCTAAGTTTAGAGTTAGGGTTAGGGGAGGGCTAGTGTTAGGGTTAGGGATAGGGCTAGGTCTAGGGCTAGGGCTAGAGTTAGGGTTAGGGTTAAGCTTAGGGCTAGGGCTAGGGTTAGAGTTAGGGTTAGGGCTAGGGCTAGGGCTAGGGTGAGGTTTAGGATTAGTGCTAAGGCTAGGGCTAGTGTTTGGGTTAGTGTTATGGCTAGGGATAGCTCTAGGGCTAGTGATAGGGGTAGGGTTAGTGCTAGGGCCAGGGCTAGGGCTATGGTTAGTGTTAGTGTTAGGATTAGGGCTAGGGCTAGGGTTTAGTTTTGGGTTTGGTTTAGGGCTAGTGATAGCGTTAGGTTTATGGTTAGGTTTAGAGTTTGGGCTAGGGTTAGGTTTAGTGCTAGATTTAGGGTACGGTCTAGTGTTAGGTTTAGGGTTAGGGTTAGGGTGAGGGTTTGTGTTAGGGCTAGGGTTATGTCTAGAGCTAGAGATAGGGTCAGGGTTAGGGTTTGTGTTAGGGTAAGGGCTAGGGATAGGGCCAGGTCTAGGGCTAGTGTTAGGTGTAGGGTTAGGGTTAGTGTTTGGGCTAGGGTTAGCATTAGGGCTAGTGTTAGGTTACGGGTTAGGGTTCTGCTTAGGGCTAGGGTTAGGGTTAGGTTTAGTGTTAGGGTTAGGTTAGATCATTGGCTAGGGATAGAGTCAGAGTTAGGGTTTGGTTTAGGGTTAGTGCTAGGGCTAGGGTTAGGTTTAGGGTTAGGTTTAGGGTTATAGCTAGGTCTAGGGTTAGTGTTAGGATTAGGGTTAGCACCAGGGTTACCGTTAGGGTTAGGGTTAGGGTTTAGGGCCAGGACTAGGGCTAGGGTTGTGGTTATGTTTAGGGTTAGGGCTAGGGCTAAGTTTAGGGCTAGATTTAGGGTTAGGGTTAGGCTTAGTGCTAGGGCTATGTTTAGGGCTAGGGCTAGGGTTTGGGCTAGTGCTAGTGCTAGGGCTAGGGCTAGGGTTAGGGTTAGGGTTAGGGTTATGGCTAGGGCTAGGGCTAGGCCTAGGTTTAAGTTTAGGGCTAGGGCCAGAGTTAGGGTTAGGGTTAGGGTTAGGGTTAGGGTTAGGGCTAGGGCTAGGGCTTTGGCTAGGTTTAGGGCTAGTTTATGGTTAGGGTTATTGTTAGGGCTAGGGCTAGGGCTAGCATTAGGTTTAGGGTTAGGGCTAGGGCTATATTTAGGGTTCGGGTTAGGGTAATGGCTAGGGCTAGGGTTAGGTTTAGGGCTAGGCCTAGGCCTAGGCCTAGTTTTAGGTTTAGGGCCAGGGCTAGGGTTAGGGTTAGAGTTAGTGTTAGAGTTAGGGCTAGGGTTAGGGTTAGGGCTAGGGCTAGGGCTAGGGCTAGTGCTAGGGCTAGGGTTTGATTTAGTGTTAGTTTTAGGGCTAGGGCTAGGGTTTGGTCTAGGGTTAGAGTTAGGGTTATGGCTAGGGCTAGGGCTAGAGTTAATGTTAAGTTTTGGGTTAGGGCTAGGGTTAGCTTTAGGGTTAGCATAAGGGCTATGGCTATGGTTAGGGTTAGGACTCGGGCTAGCATTATGTTTAGGGTTAGCATTTTGGCTGGGGCTAGGGCTAGGTTTAGGGTTAGGGTTAGGGCTAAGGCGAGGACTAGGGTTAGGGTTAGGTTTAGGGCTATGGTGTGGGTTAGTGTTTGGTCTAGGTTAGAGTTAGGGTTATGGGTAGGGCTAGGGCTAGGGGTAGTGTTCGGGTTAGGGCTAGGGCTAGGGCTAGGGCTAGGTTTAGGTTTAGTGTTAGGGCTAGGCCTAGGCCTAGTTTTAGGTTTAGGGCATGGCTAGATTTAGGGTTAGATTTAGGGTTAGGGTTAGGGCTAGGGTTAGGGTTAGGGCTAGGGCTATGGCTAGGGCTAGGGCTAGGGCTATGGTTTGATTTAGTGTTAGTTTTATGGCTAGGATTAGGGTTTGGTCTAGGGTTAGAGTTAGGGTTATGGCTAGGGCTAGGGCTAGAGTTAGTGTTAAGGATAGGAATAGGGCTAGGGCTAGGGCTCTGGTTAATTTTAGGATTAGGGTTATGGCTAAGGTAGGGTTAGTGTTAGGGCTAGGGATATGGTTAGGGTTAAGGTTAGGGCTAAGGCTAGGGCTAGGGCTAGGTGTAGGTCTAGGGTTAGGGTTAGGGCTAGAGATATGGCTATCCTAGGTTTAGGTTTATGCTCAGGGCTAGGGTTAGGGTTAGTGTTAGGGTTAGGGTTAGGGTTAGGGCTAGGGTTGGGGTTAGGATTAGGGCTATGGCTAGGGCTAGGGTTAGTTTTAGGGCTAGGGCTAGGGTTTGGTCTAGGTTAAGAGTTAGGGTTATGGCTAGAGCTAAGTTTAGGGTTAGGTTTAGTGTTTGGGCTAGGGTTAGGGTTAGGGCTAGTGTTTGGTTACGGGTTAGGGTTCGGCTTAGGGCTAGGGTTAGGGTTAGTGTTATGTTTAAGTTGGGTCAATGGCTATGGATAGGGTCAGCGTTAGGGTTTGGTTTAGGGTTAGTGCTCGGTCTAAGGTTAGTGCCAGGTTAGTGCTAGGGTTCTGGCTAGTGCCAGGGTTAGGGCTAGGGCTAAGGTTAAGGTTATTTTTAGAGTTACTTCTAGGGCTAGGGCTAGGGTTATGGTTACGTTTAGGGTTAGGTTTAGGGCTAGGGCTAGGGTTAGGGTTACGGTCAAGGCTAGGGCTAGGGTTAGGGTTAGGGCTAGGGCTAGGGCTAGGGCTAGGTTTAGGAAGTGTTAGGGCTAGTGCCAATGCTATGGCTAGGGTTAGTGTTAGGGTTAGGTCTAGGGCCAGGGCTAGGCTAGGGTTAGGGTTAGGGTTATGTCTAGGACCAGGGCTAGGCTAGGGTTAGGGTTAGGATTATGGCTAGGACCAGGGCTCAGGCTAGGGCTAGGGCTACAGCTAGGGTTAGGTTTAGGGTTAGGGTTAGAGTTTGGAATAAGGTTAGGGTTAGGGTTATGGTAATGTTTAGTGTTAGGGTTAGGGCTAGGGTTTGGGTACGGGGTAGGGTTAGATTACTGCTATGGTTAGGGTTAGGGTTAGTGTTAGGTTTAGGCTTAGGTCTAGGTCTAGGGCTAGGTTTAGGGTTAGGGTTAGTGTTTAGGGCCATGGCTAAGGCTAGTGTTAGGGTTAGGTTTAGGGTAAGGCCAGGTCAAGGGCTTGGCCTAGGGTTACAGTTAGGATTAGGGTTAGGGCTACGGCTAGGCCTAGGGCTAGAGTTAGGGTTAGGGTTTGAGTTAGGACTAGGGCTAGGCTTAGGGTTAGGGCTAGGGCTAGGGGTAGGGCTAGGGTTAGGGTTAGGCTTAGCACTAGGGACAGGGCTAGGGCTAGGGTTAGGGCTAAGGTTAGGGTTAGGCTTAGCGCTAGGGACAGGGGTAGCGCTAGGTTTAGGGTTAGGGTTAGGATTAGGGCCAACGTTCGGTTTATGGTTAGGGTTAGAGTTTGGGCTATGATTAGGTTTGGGCTAGGGGTATGGTACGGGTTAGGGTTAGGGCTAGGGCTATGTTATGGTTAGTTTTAGGGTTAGGGTTAGGTCTAGGGCTTAGGGTTAGGGCTAGGGCTAGGGCTAAGCCTAGGTTTAGGTTTAGGTTCACTGCTAGGGTTAGGGTTAGAGTTAGGGTTAGGGTTAGGGTTAGGGCTAGGGTTAGGGTTGGATTAGGGCTAGGGCTAGGGCTAGGGCTAGGGTTAGATTTAGGGTTAGGTTTAGGGCTAGGGCTAGGATTTGGTCTAGGTTTGGTCTAGGCTTAGGGTTAGGTTTAGGTCTAGGTTTAGGATTAGGGTTACGGTTAGGGCTACGGCTAGTGTTATGGTTAGGATTAGGGCTAGGTCTAGGGCTAGGGCTAGGTTTAGGGTTAGGGTTAGGGTTATGGCTAGGGCTAGGGCTAGGGCTAGGGTTAGGATTAGGGTTAGGGCTAGGGCCAGGGCTAGGGCTATGGTTAGCGTTAGGTTTAGGGTTAGGGTTATGTCTAGTTTAGGTTTAGAGTTAGGGTTAGGGGAGGGCTAGGGTTAGGGTTAGGGATAGGGCTAGGGCTAGGGCTAGAGTTAGGGTTAGGGTTAAGCTTAGGGCTAGGGCTAGGGTTAGAGATAGGGTTAGGGCTAGGGCTAGGGTTAGGTTTAGGATTAGTGCTAAGGCTAGGGCTAGGGTTAGGGTTAGTGTTATGGCTAGCGATAGCTCTAGGGCTAGTGATAGGGGTAGGGTTAGTGCTAGGGCCAGGGCTAGGGCTATGGTTAGTGTTAGTGTTAGGATTAGGGCTAGGGCTAGGGTTTAGTTTTGGGTTAGGTTTAGGGCTAGTGATAGCGTTAGGTTTATGGTTAGGTTTAGAGTTTGGGCTAGGGTTAGGTTTAGGGCTAGATTTAGGGTACGGTCTAGTGTTAGGTTTAGGGTTAGGGTTAGGGTTAGGGTGAGGGTTTGTGTTAGGGCTAGGGTTATGTCTAGAGCTAGAGATAGGGTCAGGGTTAGGGTTTGTGTTAGGGTAAGGGCTAGGGATAGGGCCAGGTCTAGGGCTAGTGTTAGGTGTAGGGTTAGGGTTAGTGTTTGGGCTAGGGTTAGCATTAGGGCTAGTGTTAGGTTACGGGTTAGGGTTCTGCTTAGGGCTAGGGTTAGGGTTAGGGTTAGTGTTAGGGTTAGGTTAGATCGTTGGCTAGGGATAGGGTCAGAGTTAGGGTTTGGTTTAGGGTTAGTGCTAGGGCTAGGGTTAGGTTTAGGGTTAGGTTTAGGGTTATAGCTAGGTCTAGGGTTAGTGTTAGGATTAGGGTTAGCACCAGGGTTACCGTTAGGGTTAGGGTTAGGGTTTAGGGCCAGGACTAGGGCTAGGGTTGTGGTTATGTTTAGGGTTAGGGCTAGGGCTAAGTTTAGGGCTAGATTTAGGGTTAGGGTTAGGCTTAGTGCTAGGGCTATGTTTAGGGCTAGGGCTAGGGTTTGGGCTAGTGCTAGGGCTAGGGCTAGGGTTAGGGTTAGGGTTATGGCTAGGGCTAGGGCTAGGCCTAGGTTTAAGTTTAGGGCTAGGGCCAGGGTTAGGGTTAGGGTTAGGGTTAGGGTTAGGGTTAGGGCTAGGGCTAGGGCTTTGGCTAGGTTTAGGGCTAGTTTATGGTTAGGGTTATGGTTAGGGCTAGGGCTAGGGCTAGCATTAGGTTTAGGGTTAGGGCTAGGGCTATATTTAGGGTTAGGGTTAGGGTAATGGCTAGGGCTAGGGTTAGGTTTAGGGCTAGGCCTAGGCCTAGGCCTAGTTTTAGGTTTAGGGCCAGGGCTAGGGTTAGGGTTAGAGTTAGTGTTAGAGTTAGGGCTAGGGTTAGGGTTAGGGCTAGGGCTAGGGCTAGGGCTAGTGCTAGGGCTAGGGTTTGATTTAGTGTTAGTTTTAGGGCTAGGGCTAGGGTTTGGTCTAGGGTTAGAGTTAGGGTTATGGCTAGGGCTAGGGCTAGAGTTAATGTTAAGTTTTGGGCTAGGGCTAGGGTTAGCTTTAGAATTAGCATAAGGGCTATGGCTATGGTTAGGGTTAGGACTCGGGCTAGCATTATGTTTAGGGTTAGCGTTTTGGCTGGGGCTAGGGCTAGGTTTAGGGTTAGGGTTAGGGCTAAGGCGAGGGCTAGGGTTAGGGTTAGGTTTAGGGCTATGGTGTGGGTTAGTGTTTGGTCTAGGTTAGAGTTAGGGTTATGGGTAGGGCTAGGGCTAGGGGTAGTGTTCGGGTTAGGGCTAGGGCTAGGGCTAGGGCTAGGGCTAGGGCTAGGTTTAGGTTTAGTGTTAGGGCTAGGCCTAGGCCTAGTTTTAGGTGTAGGGCATGGCTAGATTTAGGGTTAGATTTAGGGTTAGGGTTAGGGCTAGGGTTAGGGTTAGGGTTAGGGCTAGGGTTAGGGTTGGATTAGGGCTAGGGCATGGGCTAGGGCTAGGGTTAGATTTAGGGTTAGGTTTAGGGCTAGGGCTAGGATTTGGTCTAGGTTTGGTCTAGGCTTAGGGTTAGGTTTAGGTCTAGGTTTAGGATTAGGGTTACGGTTAGGGCTACGGCTAGTGTTATGGTTAGGGTTAGGGCTAGGTCTAGGGCTAGGGCTAGGTTTAGGGTTAGGGTTAGGGTTATGGCTAGGGCTAGGGCTAGGGCTAGGGTTAGGATTAGGGTTAGGGCTGGGGCCAGGGCTAGGGCTATGGTTAGCGTTAGGTTTAGGGTTAGGGTTATGTCTAGTTTAGGTTTAGAGTTAGGGTTAGGGGAGGGCTAGGGTTAGGGTTAGGTTTAGGATTAGTGCTAAGGCTAGGGCTAGGGTTAGGGTTAGTGTTATGGCTAGCGATAGCTCTAGGGCTAGTGATAGGGGTAGGGGTAGTGCTAGGGCCAGGGCTAGGGCTATGGTTAGTGTTAGTGTTAGGATTAGGGCTAGGGCTAGGGTTTAGTTTTGGGTTAGGTTTAGGGCTAGTGATAGCGTTAGGTTTATGGTTAGGTTTAGAGTTTGGGCTAGGGTTAGGTTTGGGGCTAGATTTAGGGTACGGTCTAGTGTTAGGTTTAGGGTTAGGGTTAGGGTGAGGGTTTGTGTTAGGGCTAGGGTTATGTCTAGAGCTAGAGATAGGGTCAGGGTTAGGGTTTGTGTTAGGGTTAGGGCTAGGGCTAGGGCCAGGTCTAGGGCTAGGGTTAAGGTTAGGGTTAGGGCTAGGGCTAGTGTTAGCTGTAGGGTTAGGGTTAGTGTTTGGGCTAGGGTTAGCATTAGGGCTAGTGTTAGGTTACGGGTTAGGGTTCTGCTTAGGGCTAGGGTTAGGGTTAGGGTTAGTGTTAGGGTTAGGTTAGATCATTGGCTAGGGATAGGGTCAGAGTTAGGGTTTGGTTTAGGGTTAGTGCTAGGGCTAGGGTTAGGTTTAGGGTTATAGCTAGGTCTAGGGTTAGTGTTAGGATTAGGGTTAGCACCAGGGTTAGGGTTAGGGTTAGGGTTAGGGTTAGGGTTTATGGCCGGGACTAGGGCTAGGGTTGTGGTTATGTTTAGGGTTAGGGCTAGGGCTAAGTCTAGGGCTAGATTTAGGGTTAGGGTTAGGCTTAGTGCTAGGGCTATGTTTAGGGCTAGGGCTAGGGTTTGGGCTAGTGCTAGGGCTAGGGCTAGGGTTAGGGTTAGGGTTATGGCTAGGGCTAGGGCTCGGCCTAGGCCTAGTTTTAGGTTTAGGGCCAGGGCTAGGGTTAGGGTTAGAGTTAGTGTTAGGGTTAGGGCTAGGGTTAGGGTTAGGGTTAGGCCTAGGGCTAGGGCTAGGGCTAGTGCTAAGGCTAGGGTTTGATTTAGTGTTAGTTTTAGGGCTAGGGCTAGGGTTTGTTCTAGGGTTAGAGTTAGGGTTATGGCTAGGGCTAGGGCTAGAGTTAATGTTAAGGTTAGGGCTAGGGCTAGGGCTAGGGTTAGCATTAGGGTTAGGATCAGGGCTATGGCTATGTTTAGGGTTAGGGTTAGGGTGAGGGCTCGGGCTATCATTATGTTTAGGGTTAGCATTTTGCCTAGGGCTAGGGATAGGGTTAGGGTTAAGGTTAGGGCTAAGGCTATGGGTAGGGCTAGGTGTAGGTCTAGGATTTGGGTTAGGGCTAGAGCTAGGGCTATCCTAGGTTTAGGTTTATGCTCAGGGCTAGGGCTAGGGTTAGTGTTAGGGTTAGTGTTAGGGCTAGGGTTGGGGTTAGGATTAGGGCTATGGCTAGGGCTAGGGTTAGTTTTAGGGCTAGGGCTAGGGTTTGGTCTAGGTTAAGAGTTAGGGTTATGGCTAGAGCTAGGTTTAGGGTTAGGTTTAGTGTTTGGGCTAGGGTTAGGGTTAGGGCTAGTGTTTGGTTACGGTTAGGGTTCGGCTTAGGGCTAGTGTTAGGGTTAGTGTTATGTTTAGGTTAGGTCAATGGCTATGGATAGGGTCAGCGTTAGGGTTTGGTTTAGGGTTAGTGCTCGGTCTAAGGTTAGTGCCAGGTTAGTGCTAGGGTTCTGCTAGTGCCAGGGTTAGGGCTAGGGCTAAGGTTAAGGTTATTTTTAGAGTTACTTCTAGGGCTAGGGCTAGGGTTATGGTTACGTTTAGGGTTAGGGCTAGGGCTAGGGCTAGGGCTAGGTTTAGGAAGTGTTAGGGCTAGTGCCAATGCTATTGCTAGGGTTAGTGTTAGGGTTAGGTCTAGGGCTTAGGGTTAGGGCTAGTGCTAGGGACAGGGCTAGCGCTAGGTTTAGGTTTAGGTTCACTGCTAGGGTTAGGGTTAGAGTTAGGGTTAGGGTTGCATTAGGGCTAGGGCTAGGGCTAGGGTTAGATTTAGGGTTAGGTTTAGGGCTAGGGCTAGGATTTGATCTAGGTTTGGTCTAGGCTTAGGGTTAGGTTTAGGGTAGGCTTAGGATTAGGGTTACGGTTAGGGGTACGGCTAGTGTTATGGTTAGGGTTAGGGCTAGGTCTAGGGCTAGGGCTAGGTTTAGGGTTAGGGTTAGGGTTATGGCTAGGGCTAGGGCTAGGGCTAGGGTTAGGATTAGGGTTAGGGCTAGGGCCAGGGCTAGGGCTATGGTTAGCGTTAGGTTTAGGGTTAGGGTTATGTCTAGTTCTAAGTTTAGAGTTAGGCTTAGGGGAGGGCTAGGGTTAGGGTTAGGGCTAGGGCTAAGGCTAGGGCTAGGGCTAGGGCTAGAGTTAGGATTAGGGTTAAGCTTAGGGCTAGGGCTAGGGTTAGAGTTAGGGTTAGGGCTAGGGCTAAGGCTAAGGTGAGGTTTAGGATTAGTGCTAAGGCTAGGGCTAGGGTTAGGGTTAGTGTTATGGCTAGCGATAGCTCTAGGGCTAGTGATAGGGGTAGGGTTAGTGCTAGGGCCAGGGCTAGGGCTATGGTTAGTGTTAGTGTTAGGATTAGGGCTAGGGCTAGGGTTTAGTTTTGGGTTAGGTTTAGGGCTAGTGATAGCGTTAGGTTTATGGTTAGGTTTAGAGTTTGGGCTAGGGTTAGGTTTAGGGCTAGATTTAGGGTACGGTCTAGTGTTAGGTTTAGGGTTAGGGTTAGGGTTAGGGTGAGGGTTTGTGTTAGGGCTAGGGTTATGTCTAGAGCTAGAGATAGGGTCAGGGTTAGGGTTTGTGTTAGGGTAAGGGCTAGGGATAGGGCCAGGTCTAGGGCTAGTGTTAGGTGTAGGGTTAGGGTTAGTGTTTGGGCTAGGGTTAGCATTAGGGCTAGTGTTAGGTTACGGGTTAGGGTTCTGCTTAGGGCTAGGGTTAGGGTTAGGGTTAGTGTTAGGGTTAGGTTAGATCATTGGCTAGGGATAGGGTCAGAGTTAGGGTTTGGTTTAGGGTTAGTGCTAGGGCTAGGGTTAGGTTTAGGGTTAGGTTTAGGGTTATAGCTAGGTCTAGGGTTAGTGTTAGGATTAGGGTTAGCACCAGGGTTACCGTTAGGGTTAGGGTTAGGGTTTAGGGCCAGGACTAGGGCTAGGGTTGTGGTTATGTTTAGGGTTAGGGCTAGGGCTAAGTTTAGGGCTAGATTTAGGGTTAGGGTTAGGCTTAGTGCTAGGGCTATGTTTAGGGCTAGGGCTAGGGTTTGGGCTAGTGCTAGGGCTAGGGCTAGGGTTAGGGTTAGGGTTATGGCTAGGGCTAGGGCTAGGCCTAGGTTTAAGTTTAGGGCTAGGGCCAGGGTTAGGGTTAGGGTTAGGGTTAGGGTTAGGGTTAGGGCTAGGGCTAGGGCTTTGGCTAGGTTTAGGGCTAGTTTATGGTTAGGGTTATGGTTAGGGCTAGGGCTAGGGCTAGCATTAGGTTTAGGGTTAGGGCTAGGGCTATATTTAGGGTTAGGGTTAGGGTAATGGCTAGGGCTAGGGTTAGGTTTAGGGCTAGGCCTAGGCCTAGGCCTAGTTTTAGGTTTAGGGCCAGGGCTAGGGTTAGGGTTAGAGTTAGTGTTAGAGTTAGGGCTAGGGTTAGGGTTAGGGCTAGGGCTAGGGCTAGGGCTAGTGCTAGGGCTAGGGTTTGATTTAGTGTTAGTTTTAGGGCTAGGGCTAGGGTTTGGTCTAGGGTTAGAGTTAGGGTTATGGCTAGGGCTAGGGCTAGAGTTAATGTTAAGTTTTGGGCTAGGGCTAGGGTTAGCTTTAGAATTAGCATAAGGGCTATGGCTATGGTTAGGGTTAGGACTCGGGCTAGCATTATGTTTAGGGTTAGTGTTTTGGCTGGGGCTAGGGCTAGGTTTAGGGTTAGGGTTAGGGCTAAGGCGAGGGCTAGGGTTAGGGTTAGGTTTAGGGCTATGGTGTGGGTTAGTGTTTGGTCTAGGTTAGAGTTAGGGTTATGGGTAGGGCTAGGGCTAGGGGTAGTGTTCGGGTTAGGGCTAGGGCTAGGGCTAGGGCTAGGGCTAGGGCTAGGTTTAGGTTTAGTGTTAGGGCTAGGCCTAGGCCTAGTTTTAGGTGTAGGGCATGGCTAGATTTAGGGTTAGATTTAGGGTTAGGGTTAGGGCTAGGGTTAGGGTTAGGGTTAGGGCTAGGGTTAGGGTTGGATTAGGGCTAGGGCATGGGCTAGGGCTAGGGTTAGATTTAGGGTTAGGTTTAGGGCTAGGGCTAGGATTTGGTCTAGGTTTGGTCTAGGCTTAGGGTTAGGTTTAGGTCTAGGTTTAGGATTAGGGTTACGGTTAGGGCTACGGCTAGTGTTATGGTTAGGGTTAGGGCTAGGTCTAGGGCTAGGGCTAGGTTTAGGGTTAGGGTTAGGGTTATGGCTAGGGCTAGGGCTAGGGCTAGGGTTAGGATTAGGGTTAGGGCTGGGGCCAGGGCTAGGGCTATGGTTAGCGTTAGGTTTAGGGTTAGGGTTATGTCTAGTTTAGGTTTAGAGTTAGGGTTAGGGGAGGGCTAGGGTTAGGGTTAGGTTTAGGATTAGTGCTAAGGCTAGGGCTAGGGTTAGGGTTAGTGTTATGGCTAGCGATAGCTCTAGGGCTAGTGATAGGGGTAGGGGTAGTGCTAGGGCCAGGGCTAGGGCTATGGTTAGTGTTAGTGTTAGGATTAGGGCTAGGGCTAGGGTTTAGTTTTGGGTTAGGTTTAGGGCTAGTGATAGCGTTAGGTTTATGGTTAGGTTTAGAGTTTGGGCTAGGGTTAGGTTTGGGGCTAGATTTAGGGTACGGTCTAGTGTTAGGTTTAGGGTTAGGGTTAGGGTGAGGGTTTGTGTTAGGGCTAGGGTTATGTCTAGAGCTAGAGATAGGGTCAGGGTTAGGGTTTGTGTTAGGGTTAGGGCTAGGGCTAGGGCCAGGTCTAGGGCTAGGGTTAAGGTTAGGGTTAGGGCTAGGGCTAGTGTTAGCTGTAGGGTTAGGGTTAGTGTTTGGGCTAGGGTTAGCATTAGGGCTAGTGTTAGGTTACGGGTTAGGGTTCTGCTTAGGGCTAGGGTTAGGGTTAGGGTTAGTGTTAGGGTTAGGTTAGATCATTGGCTAGGGATAGGGTCAGAGTTAGGGTTTGGTTTAGGGTTAGTGCTAGGGCTAGGGTTAGGTTTAGGGTTATAGCTAGGTCTAGGGTTAGTGTTAGGATTAGGGTTAGCACCAGGGTTAGGGTTAGGGTTAGGGTTAGGGTTAGGGTTTATGGCCGGGACTAGGGCTAGGGTTGTGGTTATGTTTAGGGTTAGGGCTAGGGCTAAGTCTAGGGCTAGATTTAGGGTTAGGGTTAGGCTTAGTGCTAGGGCTATGTTTAGGGCTAGGGCTAGGGTTTGGGCTAGTGCTAGGGCTAGGGCTAGGGTTAGGGTTAGGGTTATGGCTAGGGCTAGGGCTCGGCCTAGGCCTAGTTTTAGGTTTAGGGCCAGGGCTAGGGTTAGGGTTAGAGTTAGTGTTAGGGTTAGGGCTAGGGTTAGGGTTAGGGTTAGGCCTAGGGCTAGGGCTAGGGCTAGTGCTAAGGCTAGGGTTTGATTTAGTGTTAGTTTTAGGGCTAGGGCTAGGGTTTGTTCTAGGGTTAGAGTTAGGGTTATGGCTAGGGCTAGGGCTAGAGTTAATGTTAAGGTTAGGGCTAGGGCTAGGGCTAGGGTTAGCATTAGGGTTAGGATCAGGGCTATGGCTATGTTTAGGGTTAGGGTTAGGGTGAGGGCTCGGGCTATCATTATGTTTAGGGTTAGCATTTTGCCTAGGGCTAGGGATAGGGTTAGGGTTAAGGTTAGGGCTAAGGCTATGGGTAGGGCTAGGTGTAGGTCTAGGATTTGGGTTAGGGCTAGAGCTAGGGCTATCCTAGGTTTAGGTTTATGCTCAGGGCTAGGGCTAGGGTTAGTGTTAGGGTTAGTGTTAGGGCTAGGGTTGGGGTTAGGATTAGGGCTATGGCTAGGGCTAGGGTTAGTTTTAGGGCTAGGGCTAGGGTTTGGTCTAGGTTAAGAGTTAGGGTTATGGCTAGAGCTAGGTTTAGGGTTAGGTTTAGTGTTTGGGCTAGGGTTAGGGTTAGGGCTAGTGTTTGGTTACGGTTAGGGTTCGGCTTAGGGCTAGTGTTAGGGTTAGTGTTATGTTTAGGTTAGGTCAATGGCTATGGATAGGGTCAGCGTTAGGGTTTGGTTTAGGGTTAGTGCTCGGTCTAAGGTTAGTGCCAGGTTAGTGCTAGGGTTCTGCTAGTGCCAGGGTTAGGGCTAGGGCTAAGGTTAAGGTTATTTTTAGAGTTACTTCTAGGGCTAGGGCTAGGGTTATGGTTACGTTTAGGGTTAGGGCTAGGGCTAGGTCTAGGGCTAGGTTTAGGAAGTGTTAGGGCTAGTGCCAATGCTATTGCTAGGGTTAGTGTTAGGGTTAGGTCTAGGGCTTAGGGTTAGGGCTAGTGCTAGGGACAGGGCTAGCGCTAGGTTTAGGTTTAGGTTCACTGCTAGGGTTAGGGTTAGAGTTAGGGTTAGGGTTGCATTAGGGCTAGGGCTAGGGCTAGGGTTAGATTTAGGGTTAGGTTTAGGGCTAGGGCTAGGATTTGATCTAGGTTTGGTCTAGGCTTAGGGTTAGGTTTAGGGTAGGCTTAGGATTAGGGTTACGGTTAGGGGTACGGCTAGTGTTATGGTTAGGGTTAGGGCTAGGTCTAGGGCTAGGGCTAGGTTTAGGGTTAGGGTTAGGGTTATGGCTAGGGCTAGGGCTAGGGCTAGGGTTAGGATTAGGGTTAGGGCTAGGGCCAGGGCTAGGGCTATGGTTAGCGTTAGGTTTAGGGTTAGGGTTATGTCTAGTTCTAAGTTTAGAGTTAGGGTTAGGGGAGGGCTAGGGTTAGGGTTAGGGCTAGGGCTAAGGCTAGGGCTAGGGCTAGGGCTAGAGTTAGGATTAGGGTTAAGCTTAGGGCTAGGGCTAGGGTTAGAGTTAGGGTTAGGGCTAGGGCTAAGGCTAAGGTGAGGTTTAGGATTAGTGCTAAGGCTAGGGCTAGGGTTAGGGTTAGTGTTATGGCTAGGGATAGCTCTAGGGCTAGTGACTAGTGTAGGTTTAGTGCTAGGGCCAGGGCTAGGGCTATGGTTAGTGTTAGTGTTAGGATTAGGGCTAGGGCTAGGGTTTAGTTTTGGGTTAGGTTTAGGGCTAGTGATAGCGTTAGGTTTATGGTTAGGTTTAGAGTTTGGGCTAGGGTTAGGTTTAGGGCTAGATTTAGGGTACGGTCTAGTGTTAGGTTTAGGGTTAGGGTTAGGGTGAGGGTTTGTGTTAGGGCTAGGGTTATGTCTAGAGCTAGAGATAGGGTCAGGGTTAGGATTTGTGTTAGGGTTAGGGCTAGGGCTAGGGCCAGGTCTAGGGCTAGGGTTAAGGTTAGGGTTAGGGTTAGTTTTTGGGCTAGGGTTAGCATTAGGGCTAGTGTTAGGTTACGGGTTAGGGTTCTGCTTAGGGCTAGGGTTAGGGTTATGGTTAGTGTTAGGGTTAGGTTAGATCATGGCTAGGGATAGGGTCAGAGTTAGGGTTTGGTTTAGGGTTAGTGCTAGGGCTAGGGTTAGGTTTAGGGTTAGGTTTAGGGTTATAGCTAGGTCTAGGGTTAGTGTTAGGATTAGGGTTAGCACCAGGGTTACCGTTAGGGTTAGGGTTAGGGTTTAGGGCCAGGACTAGGGCTAGGGTTGTGGTTATGTTTAGGGTTAGGGCTAGGGCTAAGTATAGGGCTAGATTTAGGGTTAGGGTTAGGCTTAGTGCTAGGGCTATGTTTAGGGCTAGGGCTAGGATTTGGGCTAGTGCTAGGGCTAGGGCTAGGGTTAGGGTTAGGGTTATGGCTAGGGCTAGGGCTAGGCCTAGGTTTAAGTTTAGGGCTAGGGCCAGAGTTAGGGTTAGGGTTAGGGTTAGGGTTAGGGTTAGGGTTAGGGCTAGGGCTAGGGCTTTGGCTAGGTTTAGGGCTAGTTTATGGTTAGGGTTATGGTTAGGGCTAGGGCTAGGGCTAGCATTAGGTTTAGGGTTAGGGCTAGGGCTATATTTAGGGTTAGGGTTAGGGTAATGGCTAGGGCTAGGGTTAGGTTTAGGGCTAGGCCTAGGCCTAGGCCTAGTTTTAGGTTTAGGGCCAGGGCTAGGGTTAGGGTTAGAGTTAGTGTTAGAGTTAGGGCTAGGGTTAGGGTTAGGGCTAGGGCTAGGGCTAGGGCTAGTGCTAGGGCTAGGGTTTGATTTAGTGTTAGTTTTAGGGCTAGGGCTAGGGTTTGGTCTAGGGTTAGAGTTAGGGTTATGGCTAGGGCTAGGGCTAGAGTTAATGTTAAGTTTTGGGCTAGGGCTAGGGTTAGCTTTAGAATTAGCATAAGGGCTATGGCTATGGTTAGGGTTAGGACTCGGGCTAGCATTATGTTTAGGGTTAGTGTTTTGGCTGGGGCTAGGGCTAGGTTTAGGGTTAGGGTTAGGGCTAAGGCGAGGGCTAGGGTTAGGGTTAGGTTTAGGGCTATGGTGTGGGTTAGTGTTTGGTCTAGGTTAGAGTTAGGGTTATGGGTAGGGCTAGGGCTAGGGGTAGTGTTCGGGCTAGGGCTAGGGCTAGGGCTAGGTTTAGGTTTAGTGTTAGGGCTAGGCCTAGGCCTAGTTTTAGGTTTAGGGCATGGCTAGATTTAGGGTTAGATTTAGGGTTAGATTATGGTTAGGGTTAGGGCTATGGTTAGTGTTAGGGCTAGGGCTAGGGCTAGGGCTAGGGCTATGGTTTGATTTAGTGTTAGTTTTACGGCTAGGATTAGGGTTTGGTCTAGTTGTTAGAGTTAGGGTTATGGCTAGGGCTAGGGCTAGAGTTAGTGTTAAGGATAGGAATAGGGCTAGGGCTCTGGTTAATTTTAGGATTAGGGTTATGGCTAAGGTTAGGCTTAGTGTTAGGGCTAGGGATATGGTTAGGGTTAAGGTTAGGGCTAAGGCTAGGGCTAGGGCTAGGTGTAGGTCTAGGGTTAGGGTTAGGGCTAGAGATATGGCTATCCTAGGTTTAGGTTTATGCTCAGGGCTAGGGTTAGGGTTAGTGTTAGGGTTAGGGTTAGGGCTAGGGTTGGGGTTAGGATTAGGGCTATGGCTAGGGCTAGGGTTAGTTTTAGGGCTAGGGCTAGGGTTTGGTCTAGGTTAAGAGTTAGGGTTATGGCTAGAGCTAGGTTAGGGTTAGGTTTAGTGTTTGGGCTAGGGTTAGGGTTAGGGCTAGTGTTTGGTTACGGGTTAGGGTTCGGCTTAGGGCTAGGGTTAGGGTTAGTGTTATGTTTAGGTTAGGTCAATGGCTATGGATAGGGTCAGCATTAGGGTTTGGTTTAGGGTTAGTGCTCGGTCTAAGGTTAGTGCCAGGTTAGTGCTAGGGTTCTGGCTAGTGCCAGGGTTAGGGCTAGGGCTAAGGTTAAGTTTATTTTTAGAGTTACTTCTAGGGCTAGGGCTAGGGTTATGGTTACGTTTAGGGTTAGGTTTAGGGCTAGGGCTAGGGTTAGGGTTACGGTCAAGGCTAGGGCTAGGGTTAGGGGTAGGGCTAGGGCTAGGTTTAGGAAGTGTTAGGGCTAGTGCCAATGCTATTGCTAGGGTTAGTGTTAGGGTTAGGTCTAGGGCCAGGGCTAGGCTAGGGTTAGGGTTAGGGTTATGTCTAGGACCAGGGCTAGGCTAGGGTTAGGGTTAGGATTATGGCTAGGACCAGGGCTCAGGCTAGGGCTAGGGCTACAGCTAGGGTTAGGTTTAGGGTTAGGGTTAGAGTTTGGAATAAGGTTAGGGTTAGGGTTATGGTAATGTTTAGTGTTAGGGTTTGGGCTAGGGTTTGGGTACGGGGTAGGGTTAGATTACTGCTATGGTTAGGGATAGGGTTAGTGTTAGGTTTAGGCTTAGGTCTAGTCTAGGGCTAGGTTTAGGGTTAGGGTTAGTGTTTAGGGCCATGGCTAAGGCTAGTGTTAGGGTTAGGTTTAGGGTAGGGCTAGGTCAAGGGCTTGGCCTAGGGTTACAGTTAGGATTAGGGTTAGGGCTAGGGCTAGGCCTAGGGCTAGAGTTAGGGTTAGGGTTAGAGTTAGGACTAGGGCTAGGGTTAGGGTTAGGGCTAGGGCTAGGGGTAGGTCTAGGGTTAGGGTTAGGCTTAGCACTAGGGACAGGGCTAGGGCTAGGGTTAGGTTTAGGGTTAGGATTAGGGCCAACTTTCGGTTTATGGTTAGGGTTAGAGTTTGGGCTATGATTAGGTTTGGGCTAGGGTTATGGTACGGGTTAGGGTTAGGGCTAGGGCTATGTTATGGTTAGCTTTAGGGTTAGGGTTAGGTCTAGGGCTTAGGGTTACAGCTAGGGCTAGGGCTAAGCCTAGGTTTAGGTTTAGGTTCACTGCTAGGGTTAGGGTTAGAGTTAGGGTTAGGGTTAGGGCTAGGGTTAGGGTTGGATTAGGGCTAGGGCTAGGGGTAGGGCTAGGGGTAGGGTTAGGGTTAGGTTTAGGGCTAGGGCTAGGATTTGGTCTAGGTTTGGTCTAGGCTTAGGGTTAGGTTTAGGTCTAGGTTTAGGATTAGGGTTACGGTTAGGGCTACGGTTAGTGTTATGGTTAGGGTTAGGGCTAGGTCTAGTGCTAGGGCTAGGTTTAGGGTTAGGGTTAGGGTTATGGCTAGGGCTAGGGCTAGGGCTAGGGTTAGGATTAGGGTTAGGGCTAGGGCCAGGGCTAGGGCTATGGTTAGCATTCGGTTTAGGGTTAGGGTTATGTCTAGTTCTAGGTTTAGAGTTAGGGTTAGGGAGGGCTAGGGTTAGGGTTAGGGATAGGGCTAGGGCTAGGATTTGGTCTAGGTTTGGTCTAGGCTTAGGGTTATGTTTAGGTCTAGGTTTAGCATTAGGGTTACGGTTAGGGTTAGGGCTAGTGTTATGGTTAGGGTTAGGGCTAGGTCTAGGGCTAGGACTAGGTTTAGGGTTAGGGTTAGGGTTATGGCTAGGGCTAGGGCTAGGGCTAGGGTTAGGATTAGGGTTAGGGCTAGGGCCAGGGCTAGGGCTATGGTTAGCGTTATGTTTAGGGTTAGGGTTATGTCTAGTTCTAGGTTTAGAGTTAGGGTTAGGGGAGGGCTAGGGTTAGGGTTAGGGATAGGGCTAGGGCTAGAGTTAGGGTTAGGGTTAAGCTTAGGGCTAGGGCTAGGGTTAGAGATAGGGTTAGGGCTAGGGCTAGGGTTAGGTTTAGGATTAGTGCTAAGGCTAGGGCTAGGGTTAGGGTTAGTGTTATGGCTAGCGATAGCTCTAGGGCTAGTGATAGGGGTAGGGTTAGTGCTAGGGCCAGGGCTAGGGCTATGGTTAGTGTTAGTGTTAGGATTAGGGCTAGGGCTAGGGTTTAGTTTTGGGTTAGGTTTAGGGATAGTGATAGCGTTAGGTTTATGGTTAGGTTTAGAGTTTGGCCTAGGGTTAGGTTTAGGGCTAGATTTAGGGTACGGTCTAGTGTTAGGTTTAGGGTTAGTTTTAGGGTGAGGGTTTGTGTTAGGGCTAGTGTTATGTCTAGAGCTAGAGATAGGGTCAGGGTTAGGGTTTGTGTTAGGGTTAGGGCTAGGGCTAGGGCCAGGTCTAGGGCTAGGGTTAAGGCTAGGGTTAGGGCTAGGGCTAGTGTTAGCTGTAGGGTTAGGGTTAGTGTTTGGGCTAGGGTTAGCATTAGGGCTAGTGTTAGGTTTCGGGTTAGGGTTCTGCTTAGGGCTAGGGTTAGGGTTAGGGTTAGTGTTAGGGTTAGGTTAGATCATTGGCTAGAGATAGGGTCAGAGTTAGGGTTTGGTTTAGGGTTTGTGCTAGGGCTAGGGTTAGGTTTAGGATTATAGCTAGGTCTAGGGTTAGTGTTAGGATTAGGGTTAGCACCAGGGTTACGGTTAAGGTTAGGGTTAGGGTTTAGGGCCGGGACTAGGGCTAGGGTTGTGGTTATGTTTAGGGTTAGGGCTAGGGCTAAGTCTAGGGCTAGATTTAGGGTTAGGGTTAGGCTTAGTGCTAGGGCTATGTTTAGGGCTAGGGCTAGGGTTTGGGCTAGTGCTAGGGCTAGGGCTAGGGTTAGGGTTAGGGTTATGGCTAGGGCTAGGGCTCGGCCTAGGCCTAGTTTTAGGTTTAGGGCCAGGGCTAGGGTTAGGGTTAGAGTTAGTGTTAGGGTTAGGGCTAGGGTTAGGGTTAGGGTTAGGGCTAGGGCTAGGGCTAGGGCTAGTGCTAAGGCTAGGGTTTGATTTAGTGTTAGTTTTAGGGCTAGGGCTAGGGTTTGTTCTAGGGTTAGAGTTAGGGTTATGGCTAGGGCTAGGGCTAGAGTTAATGTTAAGGTTAGGGCTAGGGCTAGGGCTAGGGTTAGCATTAGGGTTAGGATCAGGGCTATGGCTATGTTTAGGGTTAGGGTTAGGGTGAGGGCTCGGGCTATCGTTATGTTTAGGGTTAGCATTTTGCCTAGGGCTAGGGATAGGGTTAGGGTTAAGGTTAGGGCTAAGGCTATGGCTAGGGCTAGGTGTAGGTCTAGGATTTGGGTTAGGGCTAGAGCTAGGGCTATCCTAGGTTTAGGTTTATGCTCAGGGCTAGGGCTAGGGTTAGTGTTAGGGTTAGTGTTAGGGCTAGGGTTGGGGTTAGGATTAGGGCTATGGCTAGGGCTAGGGTTAGTTTTAGGGCTAGGGCTAGGGTTTGGTCTAGGTTAAGAGTTAGGGTTATGGCTAGAGCTAGGTTTAGGGTTAGGTTTAGTGTTTGGGCTAGGGTTAGGGTTAGGGCTAGTGTTTGGTTACGGTTAGGGTTCGGCTTAGGGCTAGTGTTAGGGTTAGTGTTATGTTTAGGTTAGGTCAATGGCTATGGATAGGGTCAGCGTTAGGGTTTGGTTTAGGGTTAGTGCTCGGTCTAAGGTTAGTGCCAGGTTAGTGCTAGGGTTCTGGCTAGTGCCAGGGTTAGGGCTAGGGCTAAGGTTAAGGTTATTTTTAGAGTTACTTCTAGGGCTAGGGCTAGGGTTATGGTTACGTTTAGGGTTAGGGCTAGGGCTAGGGCTAGGGCTAGGTTTAGGAAGTGTTAGGGCTAGTGCCAATGCTATTGCTAGGGTTAGTGTTAGGGTTAGGTCTAGGGCCAGGGCTAGGCTAGGGTTAGGGTTAGGGTTATGTCTAGGACCAGGGCTAGGCTAGGGTTAGGGTTAGGATTATGGCTAGGACCAGGGCTCAGGCTAGGGCTAGGGCTACAGCTAGGGTTAGGTTTAGGGTTAGGGTTAGAGTTTGGAATAAGGTTAGGGTTAGGGTTATGGTAATGTTTAGTGTTAGGGTTAGGGCTAGCGTTTGGGTACGGGGTAGGTTTAGATTACGGCTATGGTTAGGGTTAGTGTTAGGTTTAGGCTTAGGTCTAGGTCTAGGGCTAGGTTTAGGGTTAGGGTTAGTGTTTAGGGCCATGGCTAAGGCTAGTGTTAGGGTTGGGTTTAGGGTAGGGCTAGGTCAAGGGCTTGGCCTAGGGTTACAGTTAGGATTAGGGTTAGGGCTACAGCTAGGCCTAGTGCTAGAGTTAGGGTTAGGGTTAGAGTTAGGACTAGGTCTAGGGTTAGGGTTAGGGCTAGGGCTAGGGGTAGGGCTAGGGTTAGGGTTAGGCTTAGCACTAGGGACAGGGCTAGGGCTATGGTTAGGGCTAAGGTTAGGGTTAAGCTTAGCGCTAGGGACAGGGCTAGCGCTAGGGTTAGGGTTAGGGTTAGGATTAGGGCCAACGTTCGGTTTATGGTTAGGGTTAGAGTTTGGGCTATGATTAGGTTTGGGCTAGGGTTATGGTACGGGTTAGGGTTAGGGCTAGGGCTATGTTATGGTTAGCTTTAGGGTTAGGGTTAGGGCGAGGGCTTAGGGTTACAGCTAGGGCTAGGGCTAAGCCTAGGTTTAGGTTTAGGTTCACTGCTAGGGTTAGGGTTAGAGTTAGGGTTAGGGTTAGGGCTAGGGCTAGGATTTGGTCTAGGTTTGGTCTAGGCTTAGGGTTAGGTTTAGGTCTAGGTTTAGGATTAGGGTTACGGTTAGGGCTACGGCTAGTGTTATGGTTAGGGTTAGGGCTAGGTCTAGGGCTAGGGCTAGGTTTAGGGTTAGGGTTAGGGTTAGGGTTATGGCTAGGGCTAGGGCTAGGGCTAGGGTTAGGATTAGGGTTAGGGCTAGGGCCAGGGCTAGGGCTAGGGTTAGGATTAGGGTTAGGGTTAGGGTTATGTCTAGTTCTAGGTTTAGAGTTAGGGTTAGGGGAGGGCTAGGGTTAGGGTTAGTTCTAGGGCTAAGGCTAGGGCTAGGGCTAGGGCTAGAGTTAGGGTTAGGGTTAAGCTTAGGGCTAGGGCTAGGGTTAGAGTTAGGGTTAGGGCTAGGGCTAGGTCTAGGGTTAGGTTTAGGATTAGTGCTAAGGCTAGGGCTAGGGTTAGGGTTAGTGTTATGGCTAGCGATAGCTCTAGGGCTAGTGATAGGGGTAGGGTTAGTGCTAGGGCCAGGGCTAGGGCTATGGTTAGTGTTAGTGTTAGTGTTAGGATTAGGGCTAGGGCTAGGGTTTAGTTTTGGGTTAGGTTTAGGGATAGTGATAGCGTTAGGTTTATGGTTAGGTTTAGAGTTTGGCCTAGGGTTAGGTTTAGGGCTAGATTTAGGGTACGGTCTAGTGTTAGGTTTAGGGTTAGGGTTAGGGTGAGGGTTTGTGTTAGGGCTAGGGTTATGTCTAGAGCTAGAGATAGGGTCAGGGTTAGGGTTTGTGTTAGGGTTAGGGCTAGGGCTAGGGCCAGGTCTAGGGCTAGGGTTAAGGTTAGGGTTAGGGCTAGGGCTAGTGTTAGCTGTAGGGTTAGGGTTAGTGTTTGGGCTAGGGTTAGCATTAGGGCTAGTGTTAGGTTACGGGTTAGGGTTCTGCTTAGGGCTAGGGTTAGGGTTAGGGTTAGTGTTAGGGTTAGGTTAGATCATTGGCTAGGGATAGGGTCAGAGTTAGGGTTTGGTTTAGGGTTAGTGCTAGGGCTAGGGTTAGGTTTAGGGTTATAGCTAGGTCTAGGGTTAGTGTTAGGATTAGGGTTAGCACCAGGGTTACGGTTAAGGTTAGGGTTAGGGTTTAGGGCCGGGACTAGGGCTAGGGTTGTGGTTATGTTTAGGGTTAGGGCTAGGGCTAAGTCTAGGGCTAGATTTAGGGTTAGGGTTAGGCTTAGTGCTAGGGCTATGTTTAGGGCTAGGGCTAGGGTTTGGGCTAGTGCTAGGGCTAGGGCTAGGGTTAGGGTTAGGGTTATGGCTAGGGCTAGGGCTCGGCCTAGGCCTAGTTTTAGGTTTAGGGCCAGGGCTAGGGTTAGGGTTAGAGTTAGTGTTAGGGTTAGGGCTAGGGTTAGGGTTAGGGTTAGGGCTAGGGCTAGGGCTAGGGCTAGGGCTAAGGCTAGGGTTTGATTTAGTGTTAGTTTTAGGGCTAGGGCTAGGGTTTGTTCTAGGGTTAGAGTTAGGGTTATGGCTAGGGCTAGGGCTAGAGTTAATGTTAAGGTTAGGGCTAGGGCTAGGGCTAGGGTTAGCATTAGGGTTAGGATCAGGGCTATGGCTATGTTTAGGGTTAGGGTTAGGGTGAGGGCTCGGGCTATCGTTATGTTTAGGGTTAGCATTTTGCCTAGGGCTAGGGATAGGGTTAGGGTTAAGGTTAGGGCTAAGGCTATGGCTAGGGCTAGGTGTAGGTCTAGGATTTGAGTTAGGGCTAGAGCTAGGGCTATCCTAGGTTTAGGTTTATGCTCAGGGCTAGGGCTAGGGTTAGTGTTAGGGTTAGTGTTAGGGCTAGGGTTGGGGTTAGGATTAGGGCTATGGCTAGGGCTAGGGTTAGTTTTAGGGCTAGGGCTAGGGTTTGGTCTAGGTTAAGAGTTAGGGTTATGGCTAGAGCTAGGTTTAGGGTTAGGTTTAGTGTTTGGGCTAGGGTTAGGGTTAGGGCTAGTGTTTGGTTACGGTTAGGGTTCGGCTTAGGGCTAGTGTTAGGGTTAGTGTTATGTTTAGGTTAGGTCAATGGCTATGGATAGGGTCAGCGTTAGGGTTTGGTTTAGGGTTAGTGCTCGGTCTAAGGTTAGTGCCAGGTTAGTGCTAGGGTTCTGGCTAGTGCCAGGGTTAGGGCTAGGGCTAAGGTTAAGGTTATTTTTAGAGTTACTTCTAGGGCTAGGGCTAGGGTTATGGTTACGTTTAGGGTTAGGGCTAGGGCTAGGGCTAGGGCTAGGTTTAGGAAGTGTTAGGGCTAGTGCCAATGCTATTGCTAGGGTTAGTGTTAGGGTTAGGTCTAGGGCCAGGGCTAGGCTAGGGTTAGGGTTAGGGTTATGTCTAGGACCAGGGCTAGGCTAGGGTTAGGGTTAGGATTATGGCTAGGACCAGGGCTCAGGCTAGGGCTAGGGCTACAGCTAGGGTTAGGTTTAGGGTTAGGGTTAGAGTTTGGAATAAGGTTAGGGTTAGGGTTATGGTAATGTTTAGTGTTAGGGTTAGGGCTAGCGTTTGGGTACGGGGTAGGTTTAGATTACGGCTATGGTTAGGGTTAGTGTTAGGTTTAGGCTTAGGTCTAGGTCTAGGGCTAGGTTTAGGGTTAGGGTTAGTGTTTAGGGCCATGGCTAAGGCTAGTGTTAGGGTTGGGTTTAGGGTAGGGCTAGGTCAAGGGCTTGGCCTAGGGTTACAGTTAGGATTAGGGTTAGGGCTACAGCTAGGCCTAGTGCTAGAGTTAGGGTTAGGGTTAGAGTTAGGACTAGGTCTAGGGTTAGGGTTAGGGCTAGGGCTAGGGGTAGGGCTAGGGTTAGGGTTAGGCTTAGCACTAGGGACAGGGCTAGGGCTATGGTTAGGGCTAAGGTTAGGGTTAAGCTTAGCGCTAGGGACAGGGCTAGCGCTAGGGTTAGGGTTAGGGTTAGGATTAGGGCCAACGTTCGGTTTATGGTTAGGGTTAGAGTTTGGGCTATGATTAGGTTTGGGCTAGGGTTATGGTACGGGTTAGGGTTAGGGCTAGGGCTATGTTATGGTTAGCTTTAGGGTTAGGGTTAGGGCTAGGGCTTAGGGTTACAGCTAGGGCTAGGGCTAAGCCTAGGTTTAGGTTTAGGTTCACTGCTAGGGTTAGGGTTAGAGTTAGGGTTAGGGTTAGGGCTAGGGCTAGGATTTGGTCTAGGTTTGGTCTAGGCTTAGGGTTAGGTTTAGGTCTAGGTTTAGGATTAGGGTTACTGTTAGGGCTACGGCTAGTGTTATGGTTAGGGTTAGGGCTAGGTCTAGGGCTAGGGCTAGGTTTAGGGTTAGGGTTAGGGTTAGGGTTATGGCTAGGGCTAGGGCTAGGGCTAGGGTTAGGATTAGGGTTAGGGCTAGGGCCAGGGCTAGGGCTAGGGTTAGGATTAGGGTTAGGGTTAGGGTTAGGGTTATGTCTAGTTCTAGGTTTAGAGTTAGGGTTAGGGGAGGGCTAGGGTTAGGGTTAGTTCTAGGGCTAAGGCTAGGGCTAGGGCTAGGGCTAGAGTTAGGGTTAGGGTTAAGCTTAGGGCTAGGGCTAGGGTTAGAGTTAGGGTTAGGGCTAGGGCTAGGGCTAGGGTTAGGTTTAGGATTAGTGCTAAGGCTAGGGCTAGGGTTAGGGTTAGTGTTATGGCTAGCGATAGCTCTAGGGCTAGTGATAGGGGTAGGGTTAGTGCTAGGGCCAGGGCTAGGGCTATGGTTAGTGTTAGTGTTAGTGTTA
The DNA here is from genome assembly GCA_949820135.1 of Sylvilagus floridanus. Classification (NCBI taxonomy): domain Eukaryota; kingdom Metazoa; phylum Chordata; class Mammalia; order Lagomorpha; family Leporidae; genus Sylvilagus; species Sylvilagus floridanus. The sequence goes on along the minus strand of OX463227.1, from coordinate 166,749,056 downwards.
GGATTAGGGCTAGGGCTAGGGTTTAGTTTTGGGTTAGGTTTAGGGATAGTGATAGCGTTAGGTTTATGGTTAGGTTTAGAGTTTGGCCTAGGGTTAGGTTTAGGGCTAGATTTAGGGTACGGTCTAGTGTTAGGTTTAGGGTTAGGGTTAGGGTGAGGGTTTGTGTTAGGGCTAGGGTTATGTCTAGAGCTAGAGATAGGGTCAGGGTTAGGGTTTGTGTTAGGGTTAGGGCTAGGGCTAGGGCCAGGTCTAGGGCTAGGGTTAAGGTTAGGGTTAGGGCTAGGGCTAGTGTTAGCTGTAGGGTTAGGGTTAGTGTTTGGGCTAGGGTTAGCATTAGGGCTAGTGTTAGGTTACGGGTTAGGGTTCTGCTTAGGGCTAGGGTTAGGGTTAGGGTTAGTGTTAGGGTTAGGTTAGATCATTGGCTAGGGATAGGGTCAGAGTTAGGGTTTGGTTTAGGGTTAGTGCTAGGGCTAGGGTTAGGTTTAGGGTTATAGCTAGGTCTAGGGTTAGTGTTAGGATTAGGGTTAGCACCAGGGTTACGGTTAAGGTTAGGGTTAGGGTTTAGGGCCGGGACTAGGGCTAGGGTTGTGGTTATGTTTAGGGTTAGGGCTAGGGCTAAGTCTAGGGCTAGATTTAGGGTTAGGGTTAGGCTTAGTGCTAGGGCTATGTTTAGGGCTAGGGCTAGGGTTTGGGCTAGTGCTAGGGCTAGGGCTAGGGTTAGGGTTAGGGTTATGGCTAGGGCTAGGGCTCGGCCTAGGCCTAGTTTTAGGTTTAGGGCCAGGGCTAGGGTTAGGGTTAGAGTTAGTGTTAGGGTTAGGGCTAGGGTTAGGGTTAGGGTTAGGGCTAGGGCTAGGGCTAGGGCTAGGGCTAGTGCTAAGGCTAGGGTTTGATTTAGTGTTAGTTTTAGGGCTAGGGCTAGGGTTTGTTCTAGGGTTAGAGTTAGGGTTATGGCTAGGGCTAGGGCTAGAGTTAATGTTAAGGTTAGGGCTAGGGCTAGGGCTAGGGTTAGCATTAGGGTTAGGATCAGGGCTATGGCTATGTTTAGGGTTAGGGTTAGGGTGAGGGCTCGGGCTATCGTTATGTTTAGGGTTAGCATTTTGCCTAGGGCTAGGGATAGGGTTAGGGTTAAGGTTAGGGCTAAGGCTATGGCTAGGGCTAGGTGTAGGTCTAGGATTTGGGTTAGGGCTAGAGCTAGGGCTATCCTCGGTTTAGGTTTATGCTCAGGGCTAGGGCTAGGGTTAGTGTTAGGGTTAGTGTTAGGGCTAGGGTTGGGGTTAGGATTAGGGCTATGGCTAGGGCTAGGGTTAGTTTTAGGGCTAGGGCTAGGGTTTGGTCTAGGTTAAGAGTTAGGGTTATGGCTAGAGCTAGGTTTAGGGTTAGGTTTAGTGTTTGGGCTAGGGTTAGGGTTAGGGCTAGTGTTTGGTTACGGTTAGGGTTCGGCTTAGGGCTAGTGTTAGGGTTAGTATTATGTTTAGGTTAGGTCAATGGCTATGGATAGGGTCAGCGTTAGGGTTTGGTTTAGGGTTAGTGCTCGGTCTAAGGTTAGTGCCAGGTTAGTGCTAGGGTTCTGGCTAGTGCCAGGGTTAGGGCTAGGGCTAAGGTTAAGGTTATTTTTAGAGTTACTTCTAGGGCTAGGGCTAGGGTTATGGTTACGTTTAGGGTTAGGGCTAGGGCTAGGGCTAGGGCTAGGGCTAGGTTTAGGAAGTGTTAGGGCTAGTGCCAATGCTATTGCTAGGGTTAGTGTTAGGGTTAGGTCTAGGGCCAGGGCTAGGCTAGGGTTAGGGTTAGGGTTATGTCTAGGACCAGGGCTAGGCTAGGGTTAGGGTTAGGATTATGGCTAGGACCAGGGCTCAGGCTAGGGCTAGGGCTACAGCTAGGGTTAGGTTTAGGGTTAGGGTTAGAGTTTGGAATAAGGTTAGGGTTAGGGTTATGGTAATGTTTAGTGTTAGGGTTAGGGCTAGCGTTTGGGTACGGGGTAGGGTTAGATTACGGCTATGGTTAGGGTTAGGGTTAGTGTTAGGTTTAGGCTTAGGTCTAGGTCTAGGGCTAGGTTTAGGGTTAGGGTTAGTGTTTAGGGCCATGGCTAAGGCTAGTGTTAGGGTTAGGTTTAGGGTAGGGCTAGGTCAAGGGCTTGGCCTAGGGTTACAGTTAGGATTAGTGTTAGGGCTACAGCTAGGCCTAGTGCTAGAGTTAGGGTTAGGGTTAGAGTTAGGACTAGGGCTAGGGTTAGGGTTAGGGCTAGGGCTAGGTGTAGGGCTAGGGTTAGGGTTAGGCTTAGCACTAGGGACAGGGCTAGGGCTAGGGTTAGGGCTAAGGTTAGGGTTAAGCTTAGCGCTAGGGACAGGGCTAGCGCTAGGGTTAGGGTTAGGGTTAGGATTAGGGCCAACGTTCGGTTTATGGTTAGGGTTAGAGTTTGGGCTATGATTAGGTTTGGGCTAGGGTTATGGTACGGGTTAGGGTTAGGGCTAGGGCTATGTTATGGTTAGCTTTAGGGTTAGGGTTAGGGCTAGGGCTTAGGGTTAGGGCTAGGGCTAGGTCTAAGCCTAGGTTTAGGTTTAGGTTCACTGCTAGGGTTAGGGTTATAGTTAGGGCTTAGGGTTACAGCTAGGGCTAGGGTTGGATTAGGGCTAGGGCTAGGGCTAGGGCTAGGGTTAGATTTAGGGTTAGGTTTAGGGCTAGGGCTAGGATTTGGTCTAGGTTTGGTCTAGGCTTAGGGTTAGGTTTAGGTCTAGGTTTAGGATTAGGGTTACGGTTAGGGCAAGGGCTAGTGTTATGGTTAGGGTTAGGGCTAGGTCTAGGGCTAGGGCTAGGTTTAGGGTTAGGGTTAGGGTTAGGGTTATGGCTAGGGCTAGGGCTAGGGCTAGGGTTAGGATTAGGGTTAGGGCTAGGGCCAGGGCTAGGGCTATGGTTAGCGTTAGGTTTAGGGTTAGGGTTATGTCTAGTTCTAAGTTTAGAGTTAGGGTTAGGGGAGGGCTAGGGTTAGGGTTAGGGCTAGGGCTAAGGCTAGGGCTAGGGCTAGGGCTAGAGTTAGGGTTAGGGTTAAGCTTAGGGCTAGGGCTAGGGTTAGAGTTAGGGTTAGGGCTAGGGCTAGGGCTAGGGTTAGGTTTAGGATTAGTGCTAAGGCTAGGGCTAGGGTTAGGGTTAGTGTTATGGCTAGCGATAGCTCTAGGGCTAGTGATAGGGGTAGGGTTAGTGCTAGGGCCAGGGCTAGGGCTATGGTTAGTGTTAGTGTTAGGATTAGGGCTAGGGCTAGGGTTTAGTTTTGGGTTAGGTTTAGGGATAGTGATAGCGTTAGGTTTATGGTTAGGTTTAGAGTTTGGCCTAGGGTTAGGTTTAGGGCTAGATTTAGGGTACGGTCTAGTGTTAGGTTTAGGGTTAGGGTTAGGGTGAGGGTTTGTGTTAGGGCTAGGGTTATGTCTAGAGCTAGAGATAGGGTCAGGGTTAGGGTTTGTGTTAGGGTTAGGGCTAGGGCTAGGGCCAGGTCTAGGGCTAGGGTTAAGGTTAGGGTTAGGGCTAGGGCTAGTGTTAGCTGTAGGGTTAGGGTTAGTGTTTGGGCTAGGGTTAGCATTAGGGCTAGTGTTAGGTTACGGGTTAGGGTTCTGCTTAGGGCTAGGGTTAGGGTTAGTGTTAGTGTTAGGGTTAGGTTAGATCATTGGCTAGGGATAGGGTCAGAGTTAGGGTTTGGTTTAGGGTTAGTGCTAGGGCTAGGGTTAGGTTTAGGGTTATAGCTAGGTCTAGGGTTAGTGTTAGGATTAGGGTTTGCACCAGGGTTACGGTTAGGGTTAGGGTTAGGGTTTAGGGCCGGGACTAGGGCTAGGGTTGTGGTTATGTTTAGGGTTAGGGCTAGGGCTAAGTCTAGGGCTAGATTTAGGGTTAGGGTTAGGCTTAGTGCTAGGGCTAGGGTTTGGGCTAGTGCTAGGGCTAGGGCTAGGGTTAGGGTTAGGGTTATGGCTAGGGCTAAGGCTAGGCCTAGGCCTAGTTTTAGGTTTCGGGCCAGGGCTAGTGTTAGGGTTAGAGTTAGTGTTAGGGTTAGGGCTAGGGTTAGGGTTAGGGCTAGGGTTAGGGTTAGGGCTAGGTCTAGTGCTAAGGCTAGGGTTTGATTTAGTGTTAGTTTTAGGGCTAGGGCTAGGGTTTAGTCTAGGTTTAGAGTTAGGGTTATGGCTAGGGCTAGGGCTAGAGTTAATGTTAAGGGTAGGGCTAGGGCTAGGGCTAGGGTTAGCATTAGGGTTAGGATCAGGGCTATGGCTATGTTTAGGGTTAGGGTTAGGGTGAGGGCTCGGCTATCGTTATGTTTAGGGTTAGCATTTTGCCTAGGGCTAGGGCTAGGGTTAGGGTTAAGGTTAGGGCTAAGGCTAGGGCTAGGGCTAGGTGTAGGTCTAGGGTTAGGGTTAGGGCTAGAGCTAGGGCTATCCTAGGTTTAGGTTTATGCTCAGGGCTAGGGTTAGGGTTAGTGTTAGGGTTAGGGTTAGGGCTAGGGTTGGGGTTAGGATTAGGGCTATGGCTAGGGCTAGGGTTAGTTTTAGGGCTAGGGCTAGGGTTTGGTCTAGGTTAAGAGTTAGGGTTATGGCTAGAGCTAGGTTTAGGGTTAGGTTTAGTGTTTGGGCTAGGGTTAGGGTTAGGGCTAGTGTTTGGTTACGGTTAGGGTTCGGCTTAGGGCTAGTGTTAGGGTTAGTGTTATGTTTAGGTTAGGTCAATGGCTATGGATAGGGTCAGCGTTAGGGTTTGGTTTAGGGTTAGTGCTCGGTCTAAGGTTAGTGCCAGGTTAGTGCTAGGGTTCTGGCTAGTGCCAGGGTTAGGGCTAGGGCTAAGGTTAAGGTTATTTTTAGAGTTACTTCTAGGGCTAGGGCTAGGGTTATGGTTACATTTAGGGTTAGGTTTAGGGCTAGGGCTAGGGCTAGGGCTAGGTTTAGGAAGTGTTAGGGCTAGTGCCAATGCTATTGCTAGGGTTAGTGTTAGGGTTAGGTCTAGGGCCAGGGCTAGGCTAGGGTTAGGGTTAGGGTTATGTCTAGGACCAGGGCTAGGCTAGGGTTAGGGTTAGGATTATGGCTAGGACCAGGGCTCAGGCTAGGGCTAGGGCTACAGCTAGGGTTAGGTTTAGGGTTAGGGTTAGAGTTTGGAATAAGGTTAGGGTTAGGGTTATGGTAATGTTTAGTGTTAGGGTTAGGGCTAGGGTTTGGGTACGGGGTAGGGTTAGATTACGGCTATGGTTAGGGTTAGGGTTAGTGTTAGGTTTAGGCTTAGGTCTAGGTCTAGGGCTAGGTTTAGGGTTAGGGTTAGTGTTTAGGGCCATGGCTAAGGCTAGTGTTAGGGTTAGGTTTAGGGTAGGGCTAGGTCAAGGGCTTGGCCTAGGGTTACAGTTAGGATTAGTGTTAGGGCTACAGCTAGGCCTAGTGCTAGAGTTAGGGTTAGGGTTAGAGTTAGGACTAGGGCTAGGGTTAGGGTTAGGGCTAGGGCTAGGTGTAGGGCTAGGGTTAGGGTTAGGCTTAGCACTAGGGACAGGGCTAGGGCTAGGGTTAGGGCTAAGGTTAGGGTTAAGCTTAGCGCTAGGGACAGGGCTAGCGCTAGGGTTAGGGTTAGGGTTAGGATTAGGGCCAACGTTCGGTTTATGGTTAGGGTTAGAGTTTGGGCTATGATTAGGTTTGGGCTAGGGTTATGGTACGGGTTAGGGTTAGGGCTAGGGCTATGTTATGGTTAGCTTTAGGGTTAGGGTTAGGGCTAGGGCTTAGGGTTAGGGCTAGGGCTAGGTCTAAGCCTAGGTTTAGGTTTAGGTTCACTGCTAGGGTTAGGGTTATAGTTAGGGCTTAGGGTTACAGCTAGGGCTAGGGTTGGATTAGGGCTAGGGCTAGGGCTAGGGCTAGGGTTAGATTTAGGGTTAGGTTTAGGGCTAGGGCTAGGATTTGGTCTAGGTTTGGTCTAGGCTTAGGGTTAGGTTTAGGTCTAGGTTTAGGATTAGGGTTACGGTTAGGGCAAGGGCTAGTGTTATGGTTAGGGTTAGGGCTAGGTCTAGGGCTAGGGCTAGGTTTAGGGTTAGGGTTAGGGTTAGGGTTATGGCTAGGGCTAGGGCTAGGGCTAGGGTTAGGATTAGGGTTAGGGCTAGGGCCAGGGCTAGGGCTATGGTTAGCGTTAGGTTTAGGGTTAGGGTTATGTCTAGTTCTAGGTTTAGAGTTAGGGTTAGGGGAGGGCTAGGGTTAGGGTTAGGGCTAGGGCTAAGGCTAGGGCTAGGGCTAGGGCTAGAGTTAGGGTTAGGGTTAAGCTTAGGGCTAGGGCTAGGGTTAGAGTTAGGGTTAGGGCTAGGGCTAGGGCTAGGGTTAGGTTTAGGATTAGTGCTAAGGCTAGGGCTAGGGTTAGGGTTAGTGTTATGGCTAGCGATAGCTCTAGGGCTAGTGATAGGGGTAGGGTTAGTGCTAGGGCCAGGGCTAGGGCTATGGTTAGTGTTAGTGTTAGGATTAGGGCTAGGGCTAGGGTTTAGTTTTGGGTTAGGTTTAGGGATAGTGATAGCGTTAGGTTTATGGTTAGGTTTAGAGTTTGGCCTAGGGTTAGGTTTAGGGCTAGATTTAGGGTACGGTCTAGTGTTAGGTTTAGGGTTAGGGTTAGGGTGAGGGTTTGTGTTAGGGCTAGGGTTATGTCTAGAGCTAGAGATAGGGTCAGGGTTAGGGTTTGTGTTAGGGTTAGGGCTAGGGCTAGGGCCAGGTCTAGGGCTAGGGTTAAGGTTAGGGTTAGGGCTAGGGCTAGTGTTAGGTGTAGGGCTAGGGTTAGTGTTTGGGCTAGGGTTAGCATTAGGGCTAGTGTTAGGTTACAGGTTAGGGTTCTGCTTAGGGCTAGGGTTAGGGTTAGGGTTAGTGTTAGGGTTAGGTTAGATCATTGGCTAGGGATAGGGTCAGAGTTAGGGTTTGGTTTAGGGTTAGTGCTAGAGCTAGGGTTAGGTTTAGGGTTATAGCTAGGTCTAGGGTTAGTGTTAGGATTAGGGTTAGCACCAGGGTTACGGTTAGGGTTAGGGTTAGGGTTTAGGGCCAGGACTAGGGCTAGTGTTGTGGTTATGTTTAGGGTTAGGGCTAGGGCTAAGGCTAGGGCTAGATTTAGGGTTAGGGTTAGGCTTAGTGCTAGGGCTATGTTTAGGGCTAGGGCTAGGGTTTGGGCTAGTGCTAGGGCTAAGCGTAGGGTTAGGGTTAGGGTTATGGCTAGGGCTAGGGCTAGGCCTAGGTTTAAGTTTAGGCCTAGGGCCAGGGTTAGGGTTAGGGTTAGGGTTAGGGTTAGGGTTAGGGCTAGGGCTAGGGCTAGGGCTTTGGCTAGGTTTAGGGCTGGTTTATGGTTAGGGTTATGGTTAGGGCTAGTGCTAGGGCTAGGATTAGGTTTAGGGTTAGGGATAGGGCTATATTTAGGGTTAGGGTTAGGGTAATGGCTAGGGCTAGGGTTAGGGCTAGGGTTATGTTTAGGGCTAGGGCTCGGCCTAGGCCTAGTTTTAGGTTTAGGGCCAGGGCTAGGGTTAGGGTTAGAGTTAGTGTTAGGGTTAGGGCTAGGGTTAGGGTTAGGGTTAGGGCTAGGGCTAGGGCTAGGCCTAGGGCTAGTGCTAAGGCTAGGGTTTGATTTAGTGTTAGTTTTAGGGCTAGGGTTAGGGTTTGGTCAAGGGTTAGAGTTAGGGTTATGGCTAGGGCTAGGGCTAGAGTTAATGTTAAGGTTAGGGCTAGGGCTAGGGCTAGGGTTAGCATTAGGGTTAGGATCAGGGCTATGGCTATGTTTAGGGTTAGGGTTAGGGTGAGCGCTCGGGCTAGCGTTTTGTTTAGGGTTAGCATTCTGGCTAGGGCTAGGGATAGGGTTAGGGTTAGGTTTAGGGTGTAGTTAGGCTTAGGGTTAGGTTTAGGTCTATGGTGTGGGTTAGGGTTTGGTCTGGGTTTAGAGTTAGGGTTATGGCTAGGGCTACGGCTAGTGTTAGTGTTCGGGTTAGGGCTAGGGCTAGTTCTAGGGTTAGGTTTAGTGTTAGGGCTAGTCCTAGGCCTAGTTTTAGGTTTAGGGCAATGGCTAGGGTTAGGGTTAGATTTAGGGTTAGGCTTAGGGCTTGGGTTTGGGTTATGGTTAGGGCTAGGGCTAGGGCTAGGGCTAGGTCTAGGGCTAGGACTAGGCTTTGATTTAGTGTTAGTTTTAGGGCTAGGATTAGGGTTTGGTCTAGGGTTAGAGTTAGGGTTGTGGCTAGGGCTAGGACTAGAGTTAGTGTTAAGGATAGGAATAGGTCTAAGGCTAGGGTTAATTTTATGGTTAGGGTTATGGCTAGGGTTAGGGTTAGGGTTAGGGCTAGGGATATGGTTAGTGTTAAGGTTAGGGCTAAGTCTAGGGCTAGGGCTAGGTGCAGGTAGGGTTAGGGTTAGGGCTAGAGCTAGGGCTAGGCCTAGGTTTAGGTTTATGTTCAGGGCTAGGGTTAGGGTTAGAGTTAGGGTTAGGGTTAGGGCTAGGGCAAAGGCTAGGGCTAGGTTAGGGCTAGGGTTAGGGTTACCTTTAGGTATAGGGCTAGGGCTAGGTTTTGGTCTAGGTTTCGAGTTAGGGTTATGGCTGGAGCTAGGACTAGGTTTATTGTTAGGGTTAGGGCTAGGGCTAGTGCTAGGGTTAGCATTAGGGCTAGGGCTAGGGCTAGGTTTAGGGTTAGGGTTAGCGTTAGGGCTAGTGCCAGGTCTAGGGCTAGGGCTAGAGTTAGGGTTAGGGTTAGGGCTAGGGCTACCGTTAGGTTTAAGGTTAGGATTAGTGTTTGGGCTAGGGTTAGGGTTAGGGCTAGTGTTTGCTTACGGGTTAGGGTTTAGCTTAGGGCTAGAGTTAGGGTTAGTGTTAGGGTTAGGTTAGGTCAATGGCTATGGATAGGGTCAGAGTTAGGGTTTGGTTTAGGGTTAGTGCTAGGGCTAGGGATGGGTTTAGGGTTAGGGTTAGGGTTAGGGTTAGGGTTAGTGTTCTGGCTAGTGCCATGTTTAGGGCTAGGGCTAAGGTTAAGGTTATTGTTAGAGTTACTTCTAGGGCTAGGGCTAGGGCTAGGGTTAGGGTTAGGGTTAGGTTTAGGTTTAGGTTCACTGCTAGGGTTAGGGTTAGAGTTAGGGTTAGGGTTAGGGCTAGGGTTAGGGTTGGATTAGGGCTAGGGCTAGGGCTAGGGTTAGATTTAGGGTTAGGTTTAGGGCTAGGGCTAGGATTGGGTCTAGGTTTGGTCTAGGCTTAGGGTTAGGTTTAGGTCTAGGTTTAGGATTAGGGTTACGGTTAGGGCTACGGCTATTGTTATGGTTAGGGTTAGGGCTGAGTCTAGGGCTAGAGCTAAGTTTAGGGTTAGGGTTAGGGTTATGGCTAGGGAAGGGCTAGGGCTAGGGCTAGGGCTAGGGTTAGGATTAGGGTTAGGGCTAGGGCCAGGGCTAGGGTTAGGTTTAGGATTAGTGCTAAGGCTAGGGCTAGGGTTAGGGTTAGTGTTATGGCTAGGGATAGCTCTAGGGCTAGTGATAGGGGTAGGGTTAGTGCTAGGGCCAGGGCTAGGGCTATGGTTAGTGTTAGTGTTAGGATTAGGGCTAGGGCTAGGGTTTAGTTTTGGGTTAGGTTTAGGGATAGTGATAGCGTTAGGTTTATGGTTAGGTTTAGAGTTTGGCCTAGGGTTAGGTTTAGGGCTAGATTTAGGGTACGGTCTAGTGTTAGGTTTAGGGTGAGGGTTTGTGTTAGGGTTAGGGTTATGTCTAGAGCTAGAGATAGGGTCAGGGTTAGGGTTTGTTTTAGGGTAAGGGCTAGGGATAGGGCCAGGTCTAGGGCTAGTGTTAGGTGTAGGTTTAGGGTTAGTGTTTGGGCTAGGGTTAGCATTAGGGCTAGTGTTAGGTTACGGGTTAGGGTTCTGCTTAGGGCTAGGGTTAGGGTTAGGGTTAGTGTTAGGGTTAGGTTAGATCATTGGCTAGGGATAGGGTCAGAGTTAGGGTTTGGTTTAGGGTTAGTGCTAGGGCTAGGGTTAGGTTTAGGGTTATAGCTAGGTCTAGGGTTAGTGTTAGGATTACGGTTAGCACCAGGGTTAGGGTTAGGGTTAGGGTTAGGGTTTAGGTCCAGGACTAGTGCTAGGGTTGTGGTTATGTTTAGGGTTAGGGCTAGGGCTAAGGCTAGGTCTAGATTTAGGGTTAGGATTAGGCTTAGTGCTAGGGCTATGTTTAGGGCTAGGGCTAGGGTTTTGGCTAGTGCTAGGGCTAGGGCTAGGGTTAGGGTTAGGGTTATGGCTAGGGCTAGGGCTAGGCCTAGGTTTAAGTTTAGGGCTAGGGCCAGGGTTAAGGTTAGGTTTAGGGTTAGGGTTAGGGTTAGGGTTAGGGCTAGGGCTAGGGCTAGGGCTTTGGCTAGTTTTAGGGCTAGTCTATGGTTAGGGTTATGGTTAGGGGTAGGGCTAGGGCTTGGATTAAGTTTAGGGTTAGGGCTAGGGCTATATTTAGGGTTAGGGTTAGGGTAATGGCTAGGGCTAGGGTTAGGTTTAGGGCTAGGTCTCGGCCTAGGCCTAGTTTTAGGTTTAGGGCCAGGGCTAGGGTTAGGGTTAGAGTTAGTGTTAGGGTTAGGGCTAGGGTTAGGGTTAGGGTTAGGGTTAGGGCTAGGGCTAGGGCTAGGGCTAGGGTTAGCATTAGGGTTATGATAAGGGCTATGGCTATGTTTAGGGATAGGTTTAGGGTGAGGGCTCTGGCTAGCGTTATGTTTAGGGTTAGCATTTTGGCTGGGGCTAGTCCTAGGGATAGAGTTAGGGTTAGGTTTAGGGTGGGGTTAGGCTTAGGGTTAGGTTTAGGGCTATTGTGTGGGTTAGGGTTTAGTCTAGGTTTAGAGTTAGGGTTATGGCTAGGGCTACGGCTAGTGTTAGTGTTCGGGTTAGGGCTAGGGCTAGGGCTAGGGCTAGGGCTAGGGCTAGGGTTAGGTTCAGTGTTAGGGCTAGGCCTAAGCCTAGTTTTAGGTTTAGGCCATGGCTAGGGTTAGGGTTAGATTTAGGGTTAGGGTTAGGGCTAGGGTTAGGGTTATGGTTAGGGCTAGGGCTAGGGCTAGGGATAGGGCTAGGGCTAGGGCTAGGACTAGGCTTTGATTTAGTGTTAGTTTTAGGGCTAGGATTAGGGTTTGGTCTAGGGTTAGAGTTAGGGTTATGGCTAGGGCTAGGACTAGAGTTAGTGTTAAGGATAGGAATAGGTCTAAGGCTAGGGTTAATTTTATGGTTAGGGTTATGGCTAGGGTTAGGGTTAGGGTTAGGGCTAGGGATATGTTTAGTGTTAAGGTTAGGGCTAAGTCTAGGGCTAGGGCTAGATGCAGGTAGGGTTAGGGTTAGGGCTAGAGCTAGGGCTAGGCCTAGGTTTAGGTTTATGGTCAGGGCTAGGGTTAGGGTTAGAGTTAGGGTTAGGGTTAGGGCTAGGGCTAGGGCTAGGGCTAGGGCTAGCTTAGGGCTAGGGTTAGGGTTACGTTTAGGTATAGGTCTAGGGCTAGGTTTCGAGTTAGGGTTAGGGCTAGAGCTAGGACTAGGTTTAGTGTTAGGGTTAGGGCTAGGGCTAGGGCTAGGGTTAGCATTAGGGCTAGGGCTAGGTTTAGGGTTAGGTTTAGCGTTAGGGCTAGGGCCACGTCTAGGGCTAGGGCTAGAGTTAGGGTTAGGGTTAGGGCTAGAGCTACCGTTAGGTTTAAGGTTAGGTTTAGTGTTTGAGCTAGGGTTAGGGTTATGGCTAGTGTTTGCTTACGGGTTAGGGTTTAGCTTAGGGCTAGAGTTAGTGTTAGTGTTAGGGTTAGGTTAGGTCAATGGCTATGGATAGGGTCAGAGTTAGGGTTTGGTTTAGGGTTACTGCTAGGGCTAGGGATGGGTTTAGGGTTAGGTTTAGGGTTAGGGTTAGTGTTCTGGCTAGTACCATGTTTAGGGCTAGGGCTAAGGTTAAGGATATTGTTAGAGTTACTTCTAGGGCTAGGGCTAGGGTTAGGGTTACGGTTAGGGTTAGGTTAGGGCTTGTGCTAGGGTTAGGGTTAGGGTTATGGTCAAGGCTAGGGCTAGGGTTAGGGTTAGGGCTAGGGCTAGGGCTAAGGTTCGGAAGGGTTAGGGCTAGTGCTAGTGCTATGCTAGGGTTACTGTTAGTGTTAGGTCTAGGGCCAGGGCTAGGCTAGGGTTAGTGTTAGGGTTATGTCTAGGAACTAGGGCTAGGCTAGGGTTAGGGTTAGGGTTATGGCTAGGACCAGGGCTCGGGCTAGGGCTAGGGCTAGGGCTAGGTTTAGGTTTAGGGTTAGGGTTAGAGTTTGGAATAAGGTTAGGGTTAGGGTTAGGGCTAGGGATATGGTTAGGGTTAGGGTTAGGGCTAAGGCTAGGGCAAGGCTAGTTGCAAGTAGGGTTAGGGTTAGGGCTAGAGCTAGGGCTAGGCCTAGGTTTAGGTTTATGGTCAGTGCTAGTGTTAGTGTTAGTGTTAGGGTTAGGGTTAGGGCTAGGCAAGGGTTAGGTTTAGTGTTAGGTCTAGGCCTAGGCCTAGTTTTAGGTTTAGGGCCATGGCTAGATTTAGGGTTAGATTTAGGGTTAGGGTTAGGGCTAGGGTTAGGGTTAGGGCTAGGGCTAGGGCTAGGGCTAGGGCTAGGGCTAAATTTTGGTTTAGTGTTAGTTTTACGGCTAGGATTAGGGTTTGGTCTAGGGTTAGAGTTAGGGTTATGGCTATGGCTAGGGCTAGAGTTAGTGTTAAGGATAGGAATAGGGCTAGGGCTCAGTTTAATTTTAGGGTTAGGGTTATGGCTAAGGTTAGGCTTAGTGTTAGGGCTAGGGATATGGTTAGGGTTAAGGTTAGGGCTAAGGCTAGGGCTAGGGCTAGGTGTAGGTCTAGGGTTAGGGTTAGGGCTAGAGCTAGGGCTATCCTAGGTTTAGGTTTATGCTCAGGGCTAGGGTAAGGGTTAGTGTTAGGGTTAGGGTTAGGGCTAGGGTTGGGGTTAGGATTAGGGCTATGGCTAGGGCTAGGGTTAGATTTAGGGTTAGGTTTAGGGCTAGGGCTAGGATTTGGTCTAGGTTTGGCTAGGCTTAGGGTTAGGTTTAGGTCTAGGTTTAGGATTAGGGTTACGGTAGGGCTACGGCTAGTGTTATGGTTAGGGTTAGGGCTAGGTCTAGGGCTAGGGCTAGGTTTAGGGTTAGAGTTAGGGTTAGGGTTATGGCTAGGGCTAGGGCTAGGGCTAGGGTTAGGATTAGGGTTAGGGCTAGGGCCAGGGCTAGGGCTATGGTTAGCGTTAGGTTTAGGGTTAGGGTTATGTCTAGTTCTAGGTTTAGAGTTAGGGTTAGGGGAGGGCTAGGGTTAGGGTTAGGGATAGGGCTAGGGCTAGGGCTAGAGTTAGGGTTAGGGTTAAGCTTAGGGCTAGGGCTAGGGTTAGAGTTAGGGTTAGGGCTAGGGCTAGCGCTAGGGTTAGGTTTAGGATTAGTGCTAAGGCTAGGGCTAGGGTTAGGGTTAGTGTTATGGCTAGCGATAGCTCTAGGGCTAGTGATAGGGGTAGGGTTAGTGCTAGGGCCAGGGCTAGGGCTATGGTTAGTGTTAGTGTTAGGATTAGGGCTAGGGCTAGGGTTTAGTTTTGGGTTAGGTTTAGGGATAGTGATAGCGTTAGATTTATGGTTAGGTTTAGAGTTTGGGCTAGGGTTAGGTTTAGGGCTAGATTTAGGGTACGGTCTAGTGTTAGGTTTAGGGTTAGGGTTAGGGTGAGGGTTTGTGTTAGGGCTAGGGTTATGTCTAGAGCTAGAGATAGGGTAAGGGTTAGGGTTTGTGTTAGGGTTAGGGCTAGGGCTAGGGCCAGGTCTAGGGCTAGGGTTAAGGTTAGGGTTAGGGCTAGGGCTAGTGTTAGGTGTAGGGCTAGGGTTAGTGTTTGGGCTAGGGTTAGCATTAGGGCTAGTGTTAGGTTACAGGTTAGGGTTCTGCTTAGGGCTAGGGTTAGGGTTAGGGTTAGTGTTAGGGTTAGGTTAGATCATTGGCTAGGGATAGGGTCAGAGTTAGGGTTTGGTTTAGGGTTAGTGCTAGAGCTAGGGTTAGGTTTAGGGTTATAGCTAGGTCTAGGGTTAGTGTTAGGATTAGGGTTAGCACCAGGGTTACGGTTAGGGTTAGGGTTAGGGTTTAGGGCCAGGACTAGGGCTAGTGTTGTGGTTATGTTTAGGGTTAGGGCTAGGGCTAAGGCTAGGGCTAGATTTAGGGTTAGGGTTAGGCTTAGTGCTAGGGCTATGTTTAGGGCTAGGGCTAGGGTTTGGGCTAGTGCTAGGGCTAAGCGTAGGGTTAGGGTTAGGGTTATGGCTAGGGCTAGGGCTAGGCCTAGGTTTAAGTTTAGGCCTAGGGCCAGGGTTAGGGTTAGGGTTAGGGTTAGGGTTAGGGTTAGGGCTAGGGCTAGGGCTAGGGCTTTGGCTAGGTTTAGGGCTGGTTTATGGTTAGGGTTATGGTTAGGGCTAGTGCTAGGGCTAGGATTAGGTTTAGGGTTAGGGATAGGGCTATATTTAGGGTTAGGGTTAGGGTAATGGCTAGGGCTAGGGTTAGGGCTAGGGTTATGTTTAGGGCTAGGGCTCGGCCTAGGCCTAGTTTTAGGTTTAGGGCCAGGGCTAGGGTTAGGGTTAGAGTTAGTGTTAGGGTTAGGGCTAGGGTTAGGGTTAGGGTTAGGGCTAGGGCTAGGGCTAGGCCTAGGGCTAGTGCTAAGGCTAGGGTTTGATTTAGTGTTAGTTTTAGGGCTAGGGTTAGGGTTTGGTCAAGGGTTAGAGTTAGGGTTATGGCTAGGGCTAGGGCTAGAGTTAATGTTAAGGTTAGGGCTAGGGCTAGGGCTAGGGTTAGCATTAGGGTTAGGATCAGGGCTATGGCTATGTTTAGGGTTAGGGTTAGGGTGAGCGCTCGGGCTAGCGTTTTGTTTAGGGTTAGCATTTTGGCTAGGGCTAGGGATAGGGTTAGGGTTAGGTTTAGGGTGTAGTTAGGCTTAGGGTTAGGTTTAGGTCTATGGTGTGGGTTAGGGTTTGGTCTGGGTTTAGAGTTAGGGTTATGGCTAGGGCTACGGCTAGTGTTAGTGTTCGGGTTAGGGCTAGGGCTAGTTCTAGGGTTAGGTTTAGTGTTAGGGCTAGTCCTAGGCCTAGTTTTAGGTTTAGGGCAATGGCTAGGGTTAGGGTTAGATTTAGGGTTAGGCTTAGGGCTTGGGTTAGGGTTATGGTTAGGGCTAGGGCTAGGGCTAGGGCTAGGTCTAGGGCTAGGACTAGGCTTTGATTTAGTGTTAGTTTTAGGGCTAGGATTAGGGTTTGGTCTAGGGTTAGAGTTAGGGTTGTGGCTAGGGCTAGGACTAGAGTTAGTGTTAAGGATAGGAATAGGTCTAAGGCTAGGGTTAATTTTATGGTTAGGGTTATGGCTAGGGTTAGGGTTAGGGTTAGGGCTAGGGATATGGTTAGTGTTAAGGTTAGGGCTAAGTCTAGGGCTAGGGCTAGGTGCAGGTAGGGTTAGGGTTAGGGCTAGAGCTAGGGCTAGGCCTAGGTTTAGGTTTATGTTCAGGGCTAGGGTTAGGGTTAGAGTTAGGGTTAGGGTTAGGGCTAGGGCAAAGGCTAGGGCTAGGTTAGGGCTAGGGTTAGGGTTACCTTTAGGTATAGGGCTAGGGCTAGGTTTTGGTCTAGGTTTCGAGTTAGGGTTATGGCTGGAGCTAGGACTAGGTTTATTGTTAGGGTTAGGGCTAGGGCTAGTGCTAGGGTTAGCATTAGGGCTAGGGCTAGGGCTAGGTTTAGGGTTAGGGTTAGCGTTAGGGCTAGTGCCAGGTCTAGGGCTAGGGCTAGAGTTAGGGTTAGGGTTAGGGCTAGGGCTACCGTTAGGTTTAAGGTTAGGATTAGTGTTTGGGCTAGGGTTAGGGTTAGGGCTAGTGTTTGCTTACGGGTTAGGGTTTAGCTTAGGGCTAGAGTTAGGGTTAGTGTTAGGGTTAGGTTAGGTCAATGGCTATGGATAGGGTCAGAGTTAGGGTTTGGTTTAGGGTTAGTGCTAGGGCTAGGGATGGGTTTAGGGTTAGGGTTAGGGTTAGGGTTAGGGTTAGTGTTCTGGCTAGTGCCATGTTTAGGGCTAGGGCTAAGGTTAAGGTTATTGTTAGAGTTACTTCTAGGGCTAGGGCTAGGGCTAGGGTTAGGGTTAGGGTTAGGTTTAGGTTTAGGTTCACTGCTAGGGTTAGGGTTAGAGTTAGGGTTAGGGTTAGGGCTAGGGTTAGGGTTGGATTAGGGCTAGGGCTAGGGCTAGGGTTAGATTTAGGGTTAGGTTTAGGGCTAGGGCTAGGATTGGGTCTAGGTTTGGTCTAGGCTTAGGGTTAGGTTTAGGTCTAGGTTTAGGATTAGGGTTACGGTTAGGGCTACGGCTATTGTTATGGTTAGGGTTAGGGCTGAGTCTAGGGCTAGAGCTAAGTTTAGGGTTAGGGTTAGGGTTATGGCTAGGGAAGGGCTAGGGCTAGGGCTAGGGCTAGGGTTAGGATTAGGGTTAGGGCTAGGGCCAGGGCTAGGGTTAGGTTTAGGATTAGTGCTAAGGCTAGGGCTAGGGTTAGGGTTAGTGTTATGGCTAGGGATAGCTCTAGGGCTAGTGATAGGGGTAGGGTTAGTGCTAGGGCCAGGGCTAGGGCTATGGTTAGTGTTAGTGTTAGGATTAGGGCTAGGGCTAGGGTTTAGTTTTGGGTTAGGTTTAGGGATAGTGATAGCGTTAGGTTTATGGTTAGGTTTAGAGTTTGGCCTAGGGTTAGGTTTAGGGCTAGATTTAGGGTACGGTCTAGTGTTAGGTTTAGGGTGAGGGTTTGTGTTAGGGTTAGGGTTATGTCTAGAGCTAGAGATAGGGTCAGGGTTAGGGTTTGTTTTAGGGTAAGGGCTAGGGATAGGGCCAGGTCTAGGGCTAGTGTTAGGTGTAGGTTTAGGGTTAGTGTTTGGGCTAGGGTTAGCATTAGGGCTAGTGTTAGGTTACGGGTTAGGGTTCTGCTTAGGGCTAGGGTTAGGGTTAGGGTTAGTGTTAGGGTTAGGTTAGATCATTGGCTAGGGATAGGGTCAGAGTTAGGGTTTGGTTTAGGGTTAGTGCTAGAGCTAGGGTTAGGTTTAGGGTTATAGCTAGGTCTAGGGTTAGTGTTAGGATTACGGTTAGCACCAGGGTTAGGGTTAGGGTTAGGGTTAGGGTTTAGGTCCAGGACTAGTGCTAGGGTTGTGGTTATGTTTAGGGTTAGGGCTAGGGCTAAGGCTAGGTCTAGATTTAGGGTTAGGATTAGGCTTAGTGCTAGGGCTATGTTTAGGGCTAGGGCTAGGGTTTTGGCTAGTGCTAGGGCTAGGGCTAGGGTTAGGGTTAGGGTTATGGCTAGGGCTAGGGCTAGGCCTAGGTTTAAGTTTAGGGCTAGGGCCAGGGTTAAGGTTAGGTTTAGGGTTAGGGTTAGGGTTAGGGTTAGGGCTAGGGCTAGGGCTAGGGCTTTGGCTAGTTTTAGGGCTAGTCTATGGTTAGGGTTATGGTTAGGGGTAGGGCTAGGGCTTGGATTAAGTTTAGGGTTAGGGCTAGGGCTATATTTAGGGTTAGGGTTAGGGTAATGGCTAGGGCTAGGGTTAGGTTTAGGGCTAGGTCTCGGCCTAGGCCTAGTTTTAGGTTTAGGGCCAGGGCTAGGGTTAGGGTTAGAGTTAGTGTTAGGGTTAGGGCTAGGGTTAGGGTTAGGGTTAGGGTTAGGGCTAGGGCTAGGGCTAGGGCTAGGGTTAGCATTAGGGTTATGATAAGGGCTATGGCTATGTTTAGGGATAGGTTTAGGGTGAGGGCTCTGGCTAGCGTTATGTTTAGGGTTAGCATTTTGGCTGGGGCTAGTCCTAGGGATAGAGTTAGGGTTAGGTTTAGGGTGGGGTTAGGCTTAGGGTTAGGTTTAGGGCTATTGTGTGGGTTAGGGTTTAGTCTAGGTTTAGAGTTAGGGTTATGGCTAGGGCTACGGCTAGTGTTAGTGTTCGGGTTAGGGCTAGGGCTAGGGCTAGGGCTAGGGCTAGGGCTAGGGTTAGGTTCAGTGTTAGGGCTAGGCCTAAGCCTAGTTTTAGGTTTAGGCCATGGCTAGGGTTAGGGTTAGATTTAGGGTTAGGGTTAGGGCTAGGGTTAGGGTTATGGTTAGGGCTAGGGCTAGGGCTAGGGATAGGGCTAGGGCTAGGGCTAGGACTAGGCTTTGATTTAGTGTTAGTTTTAGGGCTAGGATTAGGGTTTGGTCTAGGGTTAGAGTTAGGGTTATGGCTAGGGCTAGGACTAGAGTTAGTGTTAAGGATAGGAATAGGTCTAAGGCTAGGGTTAATTTTATGGTTAGGGTTATGGCTAGGGTTAGGGTTAGGGTTAGGGCTAGGGATATGTTTAGTGTTAAGGTTAGGGCTAAGTCTAGGGCTAGGGCTAGATGCAGGTAGGGTTAGGGTTAGGGCTAGAGCTAGGGCTAGGCCTAGGTTTAGGTTTATGGTCAGGGCTAGGGTTAGGGTTAGAGTTAGGGTTAGGGTTAGGGCTAGGGCTAGGGCTAGGGCTAGGGCTAGCTTAGGGCTAGGGTTAGGGTTACGTTTAGGTATAGGTCTAGGGCTAGGTTTCGAGTTAGGGTTAGGGCTAGAGCTAGGACTAGGTTTAGTGTTAGGGTTAGGGCTAGGGCTAGGGCTAGGGTTAGCATTAGGGCTAGGGCTAGGTTTAGGGTTAGGTTTAGCGTTAGGGCTAGGGCCACGTCTAGGGCTAGGGCTAGAGTTAGGGTTAGGGTTAGGGCTAGAGCTACCGTTAGGTTTAAGGTTAGGTTTAGTGTTTGAGCTAGGGTTAGGGTTATGGCTAGTGTTTGCTTACGGGTTAGGGTTTAGCTTAGGGCTAGAGTTAGTGTTAGTGTTAGGGTTAGGTTAGGTCAATGGCTATGGATAGGGTCAGAGTTAGGGTTTGGTTTAGGGTTACTGCTAGGGCTAGGGATGGGTTTAGGGTTAGGTTTAGGGTTAGGGTTAGTGTTCTGGCTAGTACCATGTTTAGGGCTAGGGCTAAGGTTAAGGATATTGTTAGAGTTACTTCTAGGGCTAGGGCTAGGGTTAGGGTTACGGTTAGGGTTAGGTTAGGGCTTGTGCTAGGGTTAGGGTTAGGGTTATGGTCAAGGCTAGGGCTAGGGTTAGGGTTAGGGCTAGGGCTAGGGCTAAGGTTCGGAAGGGTTAGGGCTAGTGCTAGTGCTATGCTAGGGTTACTGTTAGTGTTAGGTCTAGGGCCAGGGCTAGGCTAGGGTTAGTGTTAGGGTTATGTCTAGGAACTAGGGCTAGGCTAGGGTTAGGGTTAGGGTTATGGCTAGGACCAGGGCTCGGGCTAGGGCTAGGGCTAGGGCTAGGTTTAGGTTTAGGGTTAGGGTTAGAGTTTGGAATAAGGTTAGGGTTAGGGTTAGGGCTAGGGATATGGTTAGGGTTAGGGTTAGGGCTAAGGCTAGGGCAAGGCTAGTTGCAAGTAGGGTTAGGGTTAGGGCTAGAGCTAGGGCTAGGCCTAGGTTTAGGTTTATGGTCAGTGCTAGTGTTAGTGTTAGTGTTAGGGTTAGGGTTAGGGCTAGGCAAGGGTTAGGTTTAGTGTTAGGTCTAGGCCTAGGCCTAGTTTTAGGTTTAGGGCCATGGCTAGATTTAGGGTTAGATTTAGGGTTAGGGTTAGGGCTAGGGTTAGGGTTAGGGCTAGGGCTAGGGCTAGGGCTAGGGCTAGGGCTAAATTTTGGTTTAGTGTTAGTTTTACGGCTAGGATTAGGGTTTGGTCTAGGGTTAGAGTTAGGGTTATGGCTATGGCTAGGGCTAGAGTTAGTGTTAAGGATAGGAATAGGGCTAGGGCTCAGTTTAATTTTAGGGTTAGGGTTATGGCTAAGGTTAGGCTTAGTGTTAGGGCTAGGGATATGGTTAGGGTTAAGGTTAGGGCTAAGGCTAGGGCTAGGGCTAGGTGTAGGTCTAGGGTTAGGGTTAGGGCTAGAGCTAGGGCTATCCTAGGTTTAGGTTTATGCTCAGGGCTAGGGTAAGGGTTAGTGTTAGGGTTAGGGTTAGGGCTAGGGTTGGGGTTAGGATTAGGGCTATGGCTAGGGCTAGGGTTAGATTTAGGGTTAGGTTTAGGGCTAGGGCTAGGATTTGGTCTAGGTTTGGCTAGGCTTAGGGTTAGGTTTAGGTCTAGGTTTAGGATTAGGGTTACGGTAGGGCTACGGCTAGTGTTATGGTTAGGGTTAGGGCTAGGTCTAGGGCTAGGGCTAGGTTTAGGGTTAGAGTTAGGGTTAGGGTTATGGCTAGGGCTAGGGCTAGGGCTAGGGTTAGGATTAGGGTTAGGGCTAGGGCCAGGGCTAGGGCTATGGTTAGCGTTAGGTTTAGGGTTAGGGTTATGTCTAGTTCTAGGTTTAGAGTTAGGGTTAGGGGAGGGCTAGGGTTAGGGTTAGGGATAGGGCTAGGGCTAGGGCTAGAGTTAGGGTTAGGGTTAAGCTTAGGGCTAGGGCTAGGGTTAGAGTTAGGGTTAGGGCTAGGGCTAGCGCTAGGGTTAGGTTTAGGATTAGTGCTAAGGCTAGGGCTAGGGTTAGGGTTAGTGTTATGGCTAGCGATAGCTCTAGGGCTAGTGATAGGGGTAGGGTTAGTGCTAGGGCCAGGGCTAGGGCTATGGTTAGTGTTAGTGTTAGGATTAGGGCTAGGGCTAGGGTTTAGTTTTGGGTTAGGTTTAGGGATAGTGATAGCGTTAGATTTATGGTTAGGTTTAGAGTTTGGGCTAGGGTTAGGTTTAGGGCTAGATTTAGGGTACGGTCTAGTGTTAGGTTTAGGGTTAGGGTTAGGGTGAGGGTTTGTGTTAGGGCTAGGGTTATGTCTAGAG
Source organism: Sylvilagus floridanus (assembly GCA_949820135.1). Lineage (NCBI taxonomy): Eukaryota > Metazoa > Chordata > Mammalia > Lagomorpha > Leporidae > Sylvilagus > Sylvilagus floridanus. Next base: position 166,728,312 of record OX463227.1, on the reverse strand, counting down.
CTAGAGATAGGGTAAGGGTTAGGGTTTGTGTTAGGGTTAGGGCTAGGGCTAGGGCCAGGTCTAGGGCTAGGGTTAAGGTTAGGGTTAGGGCTAGGGCTAGTGTTAGGTGTAGGGCTAGGTTAGTGTTTGGGCTAGGGTTAGCATTAGGGCTAGTGTTAGGTTACAGGTTAGGGTTCTGCTTAGGGCTAGGGTTAGGGTTAGGGTTAGTGTTAGGGTTAGGTTAGATCATTGGCTAGGGATAGGGTCAGAGTTAGGGTTTGGTTTAGGGTTAGTGCTAGAGCTAGGGTTAGGTTTAGGGTTATAGCTAGGTCTAGGGTTAGTGTTAGGATTAGGGTTAGCACCAGGGTTACGGTTAGGGTTAGGGTTAGGGTTTAGGGCCAGGACTAGGGCTAGTGTTGTGGTTATGTTTAGGGTTAGGGCTAGGGCTAAGGCTAGGGCTAGATTTAGGGTTAGGGTTAGGCTTAGTGCTAGGGCTATGTTTAGGGCTAGGGCTAGGGTTTGGGCTAGTGCTAGGGCTAAGCGTAGGGTTAGGGTTAGGGTTATGGCTAGGGCTAGGGCTAGGCCTAGGTTTAAGTTTAGGCCTAGGGCCAGGGTTAGGGTTAGGGTTAGGGTTAGGGTTAGGGTTAGGGCTAGGGCTAGGGCTAGGGCTTTGGCTAGGTTTAGGGCTGGTTTATGGTTAGGGTTATGGTTAGGGCTAGTGCTAGGGCTAGGATTAGGTTTAGGGTTAGGGATAGGGCTATATTTAGGGTTAGGGTTAGGGTAATGGCTAGGGCTAGGGTTAGGGCTAGGGTTATGTTTAGGGCTAGGGCTCGGCCTAGGCCTAGTTTTAGGTTTAGGGCCAGGGCTAGGGTTAGGGTTAGAGTTAGTGTTAGGGTTAGGGCTAGGGTTAGGGTTAGGGTTAGGGCTAGGGCTAGGGCTAGGCCTAGGGCTAGTGCTAAGGCTAGGGTTTGATTTAGTGTTAGTTTTAGGGCTAGGGTTAGGGTTTGGTCAAGGGTTAGAGTTAGGGTTATGGCTAGGGCTAGGGCTAGAGTTAATGTTAAGGTTAGGGCTAGGGCTAGGGCTAGGGTTAGCATTAGGGTTAGGATCAGGGCTATGGCTATGTTTAGGGTTAGGGTTAGGGTGAGCGCTCGGGCTAGCGTTTTGTTTAGGGTTAGCATTTTGGCTAGGGCTAGGGATAGGGTTAGGGTTAGGTTTAGGGTGTAGTTAGGCTTAGGGTTAGGTTTAGGTCTATGGTGTGGGTTAGGGTTTGGTCTGGGTTTAGAGTTAGGGTTATGGCTAGGGCTACGGCTAGTGTTAGTGTTCGGGTTAGGGCTAGGGCTAGTTCTAGGGTTAGGTTTAGTGTTAGGGCTAGTCCTAGGCCTAGTTTTAGGTTTAGGGCAATGGCTAGGGTTAGGGTTAGATTTAGGGTTAGGCTTAGGGCTTGGGTTAGGGTTATGGTTAGGGCTAGGGCTAGGGCTAGGGCTAGGTCTAGGGCTAGGACTAGGCTTTGATTTAGTGTTAGTTTTAGGGCTAGGATTAGGGTTTGGTCTAGGGTTAGAGTTAGGGTTGTGGCTAGGGCTAGGACTAGAGTTAGTGTTAAGGATAGGAATAGGTCTAAGGCTAGGGTTAATTTTATGGTTAGGGTTATGGCTAGGGTTAGGGTTAGGGTTAGGGCTAGGGATATGGTTAGTGTTAAGGTTAGGGCTAAGTCTAGGGCTAGGGCTAGGTGCAGGTAGGGTTAGGGTTAGGGCTAGAGCTAGGGCTAGGCCTAGGTTTAGGTTTATGTTCAGGGCTAGGGTTAGGGTTAGAGTTAGGGTTAGGGTTAGGGCTAGGGCAAAGGCTAGGGCTAGGTTAGGGCTAGGGTTAGGGTTACCTTTAGGTATAGGGCTAGGGCTAGGTTTTGGTCTAGGTTTCGAGTTAGGGTTATGGCTGGAGCTAGGACTAGGTTTATTGTTAGGGTTAGGGCTAGGGCTAGTGCTAGGGTTAGCATTAGGGCTAGGGCTAGGGCTAGGTTTAGGGTTAGGGTTAGCGTTAGGGCTAGTGCCAGGTCTAGGGCTAGGGCTAGAGTTAGGGTTAGGGTTAGGGCTAGGGCTACCGTTAGGTTTAAGGTTAGGATTAGTGTTTGGGCTAGGGTTAGGGTTAGGGCTAGTGTTTGCTTACGGGTTAGGGTTTAGCTTAGGGCTAGAGTTAGGGTTAGTGTTAGGGTTAGGTTAGGTCAATGGCTATGGATAGGGTCAGAGTTAGGGTTTGGTTTAGGGTTAGTGCTAGGGCTAGGGATGGGTTTAGGGTTAGGGTTAGGGTTAGGGTTAGGGTTAGTGTTCTGGCTAGTGCCATGTTTAGGGCTAGGGCTAAGGTTAAGGTTATTGTTAGAGTTACTTCTAGGGCTAGGGCTAGGGCTAGGGTTAGGGTTAGGGTTAGGTTTAGGTTTAGGTTCACTGCTAGGGTTAGGGTTAGAGTTAGGGTTAGGGTTAGGGCTAGGGTTAGGGTTGGATTAGGGCTAGGGCTAGGGCTAGGGTTAGATTTAGGGTTAGGTTTAGGGCTAGGGCTAGGATTGGGTCTAGGTTTGGTCTAGGCTTAGGGTTAGGTTTAGGTCTAGGTTTAGGATTAGGGTTACGGTTAGGGCTACGGCTATTGTTATGGTTAGGGTTAGGGCTGAGTCTAGGGCTAGAGCTAAGTTTAGGGTTAGGGTTAGGGTTATGGCTAGGGAAGGGCTAGGGCTAGGGCTAGGGCTAGGGTTAGGATTAGGGTTAGGGCTAGGGCCAGGGCTAGGGTTAGGTTTAGGATTAGTGCTAAGGCTAGGGCTAGGGTTAGGGTTAGTGTTATGGCTAGGGATAGCTCTAGGGCTAGTGATAGGGGTAGGGTTAGTGCTAGGGCCAGGGCTAGGGCTATGGTTAGTGTTAGTGTTAGGATTAGGGCTAGGGCTAGGGTTTAGTTTTGGGTTAGGTTTAGGGATAGTGATAGCGTTAGGTTTATGGTTAGGTTTAGAGTTTGGCCTAGGGTTAGGTTTAGGGCTAGATTTAGGGTACGGTCTAGTGTTAGGTTTAGGGTGAGGGTTTGTGTTAGGGTTAGGGTTATGTCTAGAGCTAGAGATAGGGTCAGGGTTAGGGTTTGTTTTAGGGTAAGGGCTAGGGATAGGGCCAGGTCTAGGGCTAGTGTTAGGTGTAGGTTTAGGGTTAGTGTTTGGGCTAGGGTTAGCATTAGGGCTAGTGTTAGGTTACGGGTTAGGGTTCTGCTTAGGGCTAGGGTTAGGGTTAGGGTTAGTGTTAGGGTTAGGTTAGATCATTGGCTAGGGATAGGGTCAGAGTTAGGGTTTGGTTTAGGGTTAGTGCTAGGGCTAGGGTTAGGTTTAGGGTTATAGCTAGGTCTAGGGTTAGTGTTAGGATTACGGTTAGCACCAGGGTTAGGGTTAGGGTTAAGGTTAGGGTTTAGGTCCAGGACTAGTGCTAGGGTTGTGGTTATGTTTAGGGTTAGGGCTAGGGCTAAGGCTAGGTCTAGATTTAGGGTTAGGATTAGGCTTAGTGCTAGGGCTATGTTTAGGGCTAGGGCTAGGGTTTTGGCTAGTGCTAGGGCTAGGGCTAGGGTTAGGGTTAGGGTTATGGCTAGGGCTAGGGCTAGGCCTAGGTTTAAGTTTAGGGCTAGGGCCAGGGTTAAGGTTAGGTTTAGGGTTAGGGTTAGGGTTAGGGTTAGGGCTAGGGCTAGGGCTAGGGCTTTGGCTAGTTTTAGGGCTAGTCTATGGTTAGGGTTATGGTTAGGGGTAGGGCTAGGGCTTGGATTAAGTTTAGGGTTAGGGCTAGGGCTATATTTAGGGTTAGGGTTAGGGTAATGGCTAGGGCTAGGGTTAGGTTTAGGGCTAGGTCTCGGCCTAGGCCTAGTTTTAGGTTTAGGGCCAGGGCTAGGGTTAGGGTTAGAGTTAGTGTTAGGGTTAGGGCTAGGGTTAGGGTTAGGGTTAGGGTTAGGGCTAGGGCTAGGGCTAGGGCTAGGGTTAGCATTAGGGTTATGATAAGGGCTATGGCTATGTTTAGGGATAGGTTTAGGGTGAGGGCTCTGGCTAGCGTTATGTTTAGGGTTAGCATTTTGGCTGGGGCTAGTCCTAGGGATAGAGTTAGGGTTAGGTTTAGGGTGGGGTTAGGCTTAGGGTTAGGTTTAGGGCTATTGTGTGGGTTAGGGTTTAGTCTAGGTTTAGAGTTAGGGTTATGGCTAGGGCTACGGCTAGTGTTAGTGTTCGGGTTAGGGCTAGGGCTAGGGCTAGGGCTAGGGCTAGGGCTAGGGCTAGGGTTAGGTTCAGTGTTAGGGCTAGGCCTAAGCCTAGTTTTAGGTTTAGGCCATGGCTAGGGTTAGGGTTAGATTTAGGGTTAGGGTTAGGGCTAGGGTTAGGGTTATGGTTAGGGCTAGGGCTAGGGCTAGGGATAGGGCTAGGGCTAGGGCTAGGACTAGGCTTTGATTTAGTGTTAGTTTTAGGGCTAGGATTAGGGTTTGGTCTAGGGTTAGAGTTAGGGTTATGGCTAGGGCTAGGACTAGAGTTAGTGTTAAGGATAGGAATAGGTCTAAGGCTAGGGTTAATTTTATGGTTAGGGTTATGGCTAGGGTTAGGGTTAGGGTTAGGGCTAGGGATATGTTTAGTGTTAAGGTTAGGGCTAAGTCTAGGGCTAGGGCTAGATGCAGGTAGGGTTAGGGTTAGGGCTAGAGCTAGGGCTAGGCCTAGGTTTAGGTTTATGGTCAGGGCTAGGGTTAGGGTTAGAGTTAGGGTTAGGGTTAGGGCTAGGGCTAGGGCTAGGGCTAGGGCTAGCTTAGGGCTAGGGTTAGGGTTACGTTTAGGTATAGGTCTAGGGCTAGGTTTCGAGTTAGGGTTAGGGCTAGAGCTAGGACTAGGTTTAGTGTTAGGGTTAGGGCTAGGGCTAGGGCTAGGGTTAGCATTAGGGCTAGGGCTAGGTTTAGGGTTAGGTTTAGCGTTAGGGCTAGGGCCACGTCTAGGGCTAGGGCTAGAGTTAGGGTTAGGGTTAGGGCTAGAGCTACCGTTAGGTTTAAGGTTAGGTTTAGTGTTTGAGCTAGGGTTAGGGTTATGGCTAGTGTTTGCTTACGGGTTAGGGTTTAGCTTAGGGCTAGAGTTAGTGTTAGTGTTAGGGTTAGGTTAGGTCAATGGCTATGGATAGGGTCAGAGTTAGGGTTTGGTTTAGGGTTACTGCTAGGGCTAGGGATGGGTTTAGGGTTAGGTTTAGGGTTAGGGTTAGTGTTCTGGCTAGTACCATGTTTAGGGCTAGGGCTAAGGTTAAGGATATTGTTAGAGTTACTTCTAGGGCTAGGGCTAGGGTTAGGGTTACGGTTAGGGTTAGGTTAGGGCTTGTGCTAGGGTTAGGGTTAGGGTTATGGTCAAGGCTAGGGCTAGGGTTAGGGTTAGGGCTAGGGCTAGGGCTAAGGTTCGGAAGGGTTAGGGCTAGTGCTAGTGCTATGCTAGGGTTACTGTTAGTGTTAGGTCTAGGGCCAGGGCTAGGCTAGGGTTAGTGTTAGGGTTATGTCTAGGAACTAGGGCTAGGCTAGGGTTAGGGTTAGGGTTATGGCTAGGACCAGGGCTCGGGCTAGGGCTAGGGCTAGGGCTAGGTTTAGGTTTAGGGTTAGGGTTAGAGTTTGGAATAAGGTTAGGGTTAGGGTTAGGGCTAGGGATATGGTTAGGGTTAGGGTTAGGGCTAAGGCTAGGGCAAGGCTAGTTGCAAGTAGGGTTAGGGTTAGGGCTAGAGCTAGGGCTAGGCCTAGGTTTAGGTTTATGGTCAGTGCTAGTGTTAGTGTTAGTGTTAGGGTTAGGGTTAGGGCTAGGCAAGGGTTAGGTTTAGTGTTAGGTCTAGGCCTAGGCCTAGTTTTAGGTTTAGGGCCATGGCTAGATTTAGGGTTAGATTTAGGGTTAGGGTTAGGGCTAGGGTTAGGGTTAGGGCTAGGGCTAGGGCTAGGGCTAGGGCTAGGGCTAAATTTTGGTTTAGTGTTAGTTTTACGGCTAGGATTAGGGTTTGGTCTAGGGTTAGAGTTAGGGTTATGGCTATGGCTAGGGCTAGAGTTAGTGTTAAGGATAGGAATAGGGCTAGGGCTCAGTTTAATTTTAGGGTTAGGGTTATGGCTAAGGTTAGGCTTAGTGTTAGGGCTAGGGATATGGTTAGGGTTAAGGTTAGGGCTAAGGCTAGGGCTAGGGCTAGGTGTAGGTCTAGGGTTAGGGTTAGGGCTAGAGCTAGGGCTATCCTAGGTTTAGGTTTATGCTCAGGGCTAGGGTAAGGGTTAGTGTTAGGGTTAGGGTTAGGGCTAGGGTTGGGGTTAGGATTAGGGCTATGGCTAGGGCTAGGGTTAGATTTAGGGTTAGGTTTAGGGCTAGGGCTAGGATTTGGTCTAGGTTTGGCTAGGCTTAGGGTTAGGTTTAGGTCTAGGTTTAGGATTAGGGTTACGGTAGGGCTACGGCTAGTGTTATGGTTAGGGTTAGGGCTAGGTCTAGGGCTAGGGCTAGGTTTAGGGTTAGAGTTAGGGTTAGGGTTATGGCTAGGGCTAGGGCTAGGGCTAGGGTTAGGATTAGGGTTAGGGCTAGGGCCAGGGCTAGGGCTATGGTTAGCGTTAGGTTTAGGGTTAGGGTTATGTCTAGTTCTAGGTTTAGAGTTAGGGTTAGGGGAGGGCTAGGGTTAGGGTTAGGGATAGGGCTAGGGCTAGGGCTAGAGTTAGGGTTAGGGTTAAGCTTAGGGCTAGGGCTAGGGTTAGAGTTAGGGTTAGGGCTAGGGCTAGCGCTAGGGTTAGGTTTAGGATTAGTGCTAAGGCTAGGGCTAGGGTTAGGGTTAGTGTTATGGCTAGCGATAGCTCTAGGGCTAGTGATAGGGGTAGGGTTAGTGCTAGGGCCAGGGCTAGGGCTATGGTTAGTGTTAGTGTTAGGATTAGGGCTAGGGCTAGGGTTTAGTTTTGGGTTAGGTTTAGGGATAGTGATAGCGTTAGATTTATGGTTAGGTTTAGAGTTTGGGCTAGGGTTAGGTTTAGGGCTAGATTTAGGGTACGGTCTAGTGTTAGGTTTAGGGTTAGGGTTAGGGTGAGGGTTTGTGTTAGGGCTAGGGTTGTGTCTAGAGCTAGAGATAGGGTAAGGGTTAGGGTTTGTGTTAGGGTTAGGGCTAGGGCTAGGGCCAGGTCTAGGGCTAGGGTTAAGGTTAGGGTTAGGGCTAGGGCTAGTGTTAGGTGTAGGGCTAGGGTTAGTGTTTGGGCTAGGGTTAGCATTAGGGCTAGTGTTAGGTTACAGGTTAGGGTTCTGCTTAGGGCTAGGGTTAGGGTTAGGGTTAGTGTTAGGGTTAGGTTAGATCATTGGCTAGGGATAGGGTCAGAGTTAGGGTTTGGTTTAGGGTTAGTGCTAGAGCTAGGGTTAGGTTTAGGGTTATAGCTAGGTCTAGGGTTAGTGTTAGGATTAGGGTTAGCACCAGGGTTACGGTTAGGGTTAGGGTTAGGGTTTAGGGCCAGGACTAGGGCTAGTGTTGTGGTTATGTTTAGGGTTAGGGCTAGGGCTAAGGCTAGGGCTAGATTTAGGGTTAGGGTTAGGCTTAGTGCTAGGGCTATGTTTAGGGCTAGGGCTAGGGTTTGGGCTAGTGCTAGGGCTAAGCGTAGGGTTAGGGTTAGGGTTATGGCTAGGGCTAGGGCTAGGCCTAGGTTTAAGTTTAGGCCTAGGGCCAGGGTTAGGGTTAGGGTTAGGGTTAGGGTTAGGGTTAGGGCTAGGGCTAGGGCTAGGGCTTTGGCTAGGTTTAGGGCTGGTTTATGGTTAGGGTTATGGTTAGGGCTAGTGCTAGGGCTAGGATTAGGTTTAGGGTTAGGGATAGGGCTATATTTAGGGTTAGGGTTAGGGTAATGGCTAGGGCTAGGGTTAGGGCTAGGGTTATGTTTAGGGCTAGGGCTCGGCCTAGGCCTAGTTTTAGGTTTAGGGCCAGGGCTAGGGTTAGGGTTAGAGTTAGTGTTAGGGTTAGGGCTAGGGTTAGGGTTAGGGTTAGGGCTAGGGCTAGGGCTAGGCCTAGGGCTAGTGCTAAGGCTAGGGTTTGATTTAGTGTTAGTTTTAGGGCTAGGGTTAGGGTTTCGTCAAGGGTTAGAGTTAGGGTTATGGCTAGGGCTAGGGCTAGAGTTAATGTTAAGGTTAGGGCTAGGGCTAGGGCTAGGGTTAGCATTAGGGTTAGGATCAGGGCTATGGCTATGTTTAGGGTTAGGGTTAGGGTGAGCGCTCGGGCTAGCGTTTTGTTTAGGGTTAGCATTTTGGCTAGGGCTAGGGATAGGGTTAGGGTTAGGTTTAGGGTGTGGTTAGGCTTAGGGTTAGGTTTAGGTCTATGGTGTGGGTTAGGGTTTGGTCTGGGTTTAGAGTTAGGGTTATGGCTAGGGCTACGGCTAGTGTTAGTGTTCGGGTTAGGGCTAGGGCTAGTTCTAGGGTTAGGTTTAGTGTTAGGGCTAGTCCTAGGCCTAGTTTTAGGTTTAGGGCAATGGCTAGGGTTAGGGTTAGATTTAGGGTTAGGCTTAGGGCTTGGGTTAGGGTTATGGTTAGGGCTAGGGCTAGGGCTAGGGCTAGGTCTAGGGCTAGGACTAGGCTTTGATTTAGTGTTAGTTTTAGGGCTAGGATTAGGGTTTGGTCTAGGGTTAGAGTTAGGGTTGTGGCTAGGGCTAGGACTAGAGTTAGTGTTAAGGATAGGAATAGGTCTAAGGCTAGGGTTAATTTTATGGTTAGGGTTATGGCTAGGGTTAGGGTTAGGGTTAGGGCTAGGGATATGGTTAGTGTTAAGGTTAGGGCTAAGTCTAGGGCTAGGGCTAGGTGCAGGTAGGGTTAGGGTTAGGGCTAGAGCTAGGGCTAGGCCTAGGTTTAGGTTTATGTTCAGGGCTAGGGTTAGGGTTAGAGTTAGGGTTAGGGTTAGGGCTAGGGCAAAGGCTAGGGCTAGGTTAGGGCTAGGGTTAGGGTTACCTTTAGGTATAGGGCTAGGGCTAGGTTTTGGTCTAGGTTTCGAGTTAGGGTTATGGCTAGAGCTAGGACTAGGTTTAGTGTTAGGGTTAGGGCTAGGGCTAGTGCTAGGGTTAGCATTAGGGCTAGGGCTAGGGCTAGGTTTAGGGTTAGGGTTAGCGTTAGGGCTAGTGCCAGGTCTAGGGCTAGGGCTAGAGTTAGGGTTAGGGTTAGGGCTAGGGCTACCGTTAGGTTTAAGGTTAGGATTAGTGTTTGGGCTAGGGTTAGGGTTAGGGCTAGTGTTTGCTTACGGGTTAGGGTTTAGCTTAGGGCTAGAGTTAGGGTTAGTGTTAGGGTTAGGTTAGGTCAATGGCTATGGATAGGGTCAGAGTTAGGGTTTGGTTTAGGGTTAGTGCTAGGGCTAGGGATGGGTTTAGGGTTAGGGTTAGGGTTAGGGTTAGGGTTAGTGTTCTGGCTAGTGCCATGTTTAGGGCTAGGGCTAAGGTTAAGGTTATTGTTAGAGTTACTTCTAGGGCTAGGGCTAGGGCTAGGGTTAGGGTTAGGGTTAGGTTTAGGTTTAGGTTCACTGCTAGGGTTAGGGTTAGAGTTAGGGTTAGGGTTAGGGCTAGGGTTAGGGTTGGATTAGGGCTAGGGCTAGGGCTAGGGTTAGATTTAGGGTTAGGTTTAGGGCTAGGGCTAGGATTGGGTCTAGGTTTGGTCTAGGCTTAGGGTTAGGTTTAGGTCTAGGTTTAGGATTAGGGTTACGGTTAGGGCTACGGCTATTGTTATGGTTAGGGTTAGGGCTGAGTCTAGGGCTAGAGCTAAGTTTAGGGTTAGGGTTAGGGTTATGGCTAGGGAAGGGCTAGGGCTAGGGCTAGGGCTAGGGTTAGGATTAGGGTTAGGGCTAGGGCCAGGGCTAGGGTTAGGTTTAGGATTAGTGCTAAGGCTAGGGCTAGGGTTAGGGTTAGTGTTATGGCTAGGGATAGCTCTAGGGCTAGTGATAGGGGTAGGGTTAGTGCTAGGGCCAGGGCTAGGGCTATGGTTAGTGTTAGTGTTAGGATTAGGGCTAGGGCTAGGGTTTAGTTTTGGGTTAGGTTTAGGGATAGTGATAGCGTTACGTTTATGGTTAGGTTTAGAGTTTGGCCTAGGGTTAGGTTTAGGGCTAGATTTAGGGTACGGTCTAGTGTTAGGTTTAGGGTGAGGGTTTGTGTTAGGGTTAGGGTTATGTCTAGAGCTAGAGATAGGGTCAGGGTTAGGGTTTGTTTTAGGGTAAGGGCTAGGGATAGGGCCAGGTCTAGGGCTAGTGTTAGGTGTAGGTTTAGGGTTAGTGTTTGGGCTAGGGTTAGCATTAGGGCTAGTGTTAGGTTACGGGTTAGGGTTCTGCTTAGGGCTAGGGTTAGGGTTAGGGTTAGTGTTAGGGTTAGGTTAGATCATTGGCTAGGGATAGGGTCAGAGTTAGGGTTTGGTTTAGGGTTAGTGCTAGGGCTAGGGTTAGGTTTAGGGTTATAGCTAGGTCTAGGGTTAGTGTTAGGATTACGGTTAGCACCAGGGTTAGGGTTAGGGTTAGGGTTAGGGTTTAGGTCCAGGACTAGTGCTAGGGTTGTGGTTATGTTTAGGGTTAGGGCTAGGGCTAAGGCTAGGTCTAGATTTAGGGTTAGGATTAGGCTTAGTGCTAGGGCTATGTTTAGGGCTAGGGCTAGGGTTTTGGCTAGTGCTAGGGCTAGGGCTAGGGTTAGGGTTAGGGTTATGGCTAGGGCTAGGGCTAGGCCTAGGTTTAAGTTTAGGGCTAGGGCCAGGGTTAAGGTTAGGTTTAGGGTTAGGGTTAGGGTTAGGGTTAGGGCTAGGGCTAGGGCTAGGGCTTTGGCTAGTTTTAGGGCTAGTCTATGGTTAGGGTTATGGTTAGGGGTAGGGCTAGGGCTTGGATTAAGTTTAGGGTTAGGGCTAGGGCTATATTTAGGGTTAGGGTTAGGGTAATGGCTAGGGCTAGGGTTAGGTTTAGGGCTAGGTCTCGGCCTAGGCCTAGTTTTAGGTTTAGGGCCAGGGCTAGGGTTAGGGTTAGAGTTAGTGTTAGGGTTAGGGCTAGGGTTAGGGTTAGGGTTAGGGTTAGGGCTAGGGCTAGGGCTAGGGCTAGGGTTAGCATTAGGGTTATGATAAGGGCTATGGCTATATTTAGGGATAGGTTTAGGGTGAGGGCTCTGGCTAGCGTTATGTTTAGGGTTAGCATTTTGGCTGGGGCTAGTCCTAGGGATAGAGTTAGGGTTAGGTTTAGGGTGGGGTTAGGCTTAGGGTTAGGTTTAGGGCTATTGTGTGGGTTAGGGTTTAGTCTAGGTTTAGAGTTAGGGTTATGGCTAGGGCTACGGCTAGTGTTAGTGTTCGGGTTAGGGCTAGGGCTAGGGCTAGGGCTAGGGCTAGGGCTAGGGCTAGGGTTAGGTTCAGTGTTAGGGCTAGGCCTAAGCCTAGTTTTAGGTTTAGGCCATGGCTAGGGTTAGGGTTAGATTTAGGGTTAGGGTTAGGGCTAGGGTTAGGGTTATGGTTAGGGCTAGGGCTAGGGCTAGGGATAGGGCTAGGGCTAGGGCTAGGACTAGGCTTTGATTTAGTGTTAGTTTTAGGGCTAGGATTAGGGTTTGGTCTAGGGTTAGAGTTAGGGTTATGGCTAGGGCTAGGACTAGAGTTAGTGTTAAGGATAGGAATAGGTCTAAGGCTAGGGTTAATTTTATGGTTAGGGTTATGGCTAGGGTTAGGGTTAGGGTTAGGGCTAGGGATATGTTTAGTGTTAAGGTTAGGGCTAAGTCTAGGGCTAGGGCTAGATGCAGGTAGGGTTAGGGTTAGGGCTAGAGCTAGGGCTAGGCCTAGGTTTAGGTTTATGGTCAGGGCTAGGGTTAGGGTTAGAGTTAGGGTTAGGGTTAGGGCTAGGGCTAGGGCTAGGGCTAGGGCTAGGGCTAGCTTAGGGCTAGGGTTAGGGTTACGTTTAGGTATAGGTCTAGGGCTAGGTTTCGAGTTAGGGTTAGGGCTAGAGCTAGGACTAGGTTTAGTGTTAGGGTTAGGGCTAGGGCTAGGGCTAGGGTTAGCATTAGGGCTAGGGCTAGGTTTAGGGTTAGGTTTAGCGTTAGGGCTAGGGCCACGTCTAGGGCTAGGGCTAGAGTTAGGGTTAGGGTTAGGGCTAGAGCTACCGTTAGGTTTAAGGTTAGGTTTAGTGTTTGAGCTAGGGTTAGGGTTATGGCTAGTGTTTGCTTACGGGTTAGGGTTTAGCTTAGGGCTAGGGTTAGTGTTAGTGTTAGGGTTAGGTTAGGTCAATGGCTATGGATAGGGTCAGAGTTAGGGTTTGGTTTAGGGTTACTGCTAGGGCTAGGGATGGGTTTAGGGTTAGGTTTAGGGTTAGGGTTAGTGTTCTGGCTAGTACCATGTTTAGGGCTAGGGCTAAGGTTAAGGATATTGTTAGAGTTACTTCTAGGGCTAGGGCTAGGGTTAGGGTTACGGTTAGGGTTAGGTTAGGGCTTGTGCTAGGGTTAGGGTTAGGGTTATGGTCAAGGCTAGGGCTAGGGTTAGGGTTAGGGCTAGGGCTAGGGCTAAGGTTCGGAAGGGTTAGGGCTAGTGCTAGTGCTATGCTAGGGTTACTGTTAGTGTTAGGTCTAGGGCCAGGGCTAGGCTAGGGTTAGTGTTAGGGTTATGTCTAGGAACTAGGGCTAGGCTAGGGTTAGGGTTAGGGTTATGGCTAGGACCAGGGCTCGGGCTAGGGCTAGGGCTAGGTTTAGGTTTAGGGTTAGGGTTAGAGTTTGGAATAAGGTTAGGGTTAGGGTTAGGGCTAGGGATATGGTTAGGGTTAGGGTTAGGGCTAAGGCTAGGGCAAGGCTAGTTGCAAGTAGGGTTAGGGTTAGGGCTAGAGCTAGGGCTAGGCCTAGGTTTAGGTTTATGGTCAGTGCTAGTGTTAGTGTTAGTGTTAGGGTTAGGGTTAGGGCTAGGCAAGGGTTAGGTTTAGTGTTAGGTCTAGGCCTAGGCCTAGTTTTAGGTTTAGGGCCATGGCTAGATTTAGGGTTAGATTTAGGGTTAGGGTTAGGGCTAGGGTTAGGGTTAGGGCTAGGGCTAGGGCTAGGGCTAGGGCTAGGGCTAAATTTTGGTTTAGTGTTAGTTTTACGGCTAGGATTAGGGTTTGGTCTAGGGTTAGAGTTAGGGTTATGGCTATGGCTAGGGCTAGAGTTAGTGTTAAGGATAGGAATAGGGCTAGGGCTCAGTTTAATTTTAGGGTTAGGGTTATGGCTAAGGTTAGGCTTAGTGTTAGGGCTAGGGATATGGTTAGGGTTAAGGTTAGGGCTAAGGCTAGGGCTAGGGCTAGGTGTAGGTCTAGGGTTAGGGTTAGGGCTAGAGCTAGGGCTATCCTAGGTTTAGGTTTATGCTCAGGGCTAGGGTAAGGGTTAGTGTTAGGGTTAGGGTTAGGGCTAGGGTTGGGGTTAGGATTAGGGCTATGGCTAGGGCTAGGGTTAGATTTAGGGTTAGGTTTAGGGCTAGGGCTAGGATTTGGTCTAGGTTTGGCTAGGCTTAGGGTTAGGTTTAGGTCTAGGTTTAGGATTAGGGTTACGGTAGGGCTACGGCTAGTGTTATGGTTAGGGTTAGGGCTAGGTCTAGGGCTAGGGCTAGGTTTAGGGTTAGAGTTAGGGTTAGGGTTATGGCTAGGGCTAGGGCTAGGGCTAGGGTTAGGATTAGGGTTAGGGCTAGGGCCAGGGCTAGGGCTATGGTTAGCGTTAGGTTTAGGGTTAGGGTTATGTCTAGTTCTAGGTTTAGAGTTAGGGTTAGGGGAGGGCTAGGGTTAGGGTTAGGGATAGGGCTAGGGCTAGGGCTAGAGTTAGGGTTAGGGTTAAGCTTAGGGCTAGGGCTAGGGTTAGAGTTAGGGTTAGGGCTAGGGCTAGCGCTAGGGTTAGGTTTAGGATTAGTGCTAAGGCTAGGGCTAGGGTTAGGGTTAGTGTTATGGCTAGCGATAGCTCTAGGGCTAGTGATAGGGGTAGGGTTAGTGCTAGGGCCAGGGCTAGGGCTATGGTTAGTGTTAGTGTTAGGATTAGGGCTAGGGCTAGGGTTTAGTTTTGGGTTAGGTTTAGGGATAGTGATAGCGTTAGATTTATGGTTAGGTTTAGAGTTTGGGCTAGGGTTAGGTTTAGGGCTAGATTTAGGGTACGGTCTAGTGTTAGGTTTAGGGTTAGGGTTAGGGTGAGGGTTTGTGTTAGGGCTAGGGTTATGTCTAGAGCTAGAGATAGGGTAAGGGTTAGGGTTTGTGTTAGGGTTAGGGCTAGGGCTAGGGCCAGGTCTAGGGCTAGGGTTAAGGTTAGGGTTAGGGCTAGGGCTAGTGTTAGGTGTAGGGCTAGGGTTAGTGTTTGGGCTAGGGTTAGCATTAGGGCTAGTGTTAGGTTACAGGTTAGGGTTCTGCTTAGGGCTAGGGTTAGGGTTAGGGTTAGTGTTAGGGTTAGGTTAGATCATTGGCTAGGGATAGGGTCAGAGTTAGGGTTTGGTTTAGGGTTAGTGCTAGAGCTAGGGTTAGGTTTAGGGTTATAGCTAGGTCTAGGGTTAGTGTTAGGATTAGGGTTAGCACCAGGGTTACGGTTAGGGTTAGGGTTAGGGTTTAGGGCCAGGACTAGGGCTAGTGTTGTGGTTATGTTTAGGGTTAGGGCTAGGGCTAAGGCTAGGGCTAGATTTAGGGTTAGGGTTAGGCTTAGTGCTAGGGCTATGTTTAGGGCTAGGGCTAGGGTTTGGGCTAGTGCTAGGGCTAAGCGTAGGGTTAGGGTTAGGGTTATGGCTAGGGCTAGGGCTAGGCCTAGGTTTAAGTTTAGGCCTAGGGCCAGGGTTAGGGTTAGGGTTAGGGTTAGGGTTAGGGTTAGGGCTAGGGCTAGGGCTAGGGCTTTGGCTAGGTTTAGGGCTGGTTTATGGTTAGGGTTATGGTTAGGGCTAGTGCTAGGGCTAGGATTAGGTTTAGGGTTAGGGATAGGGCTATATTTAGGGTTAGGGTTAGGGTAATGGCTAGGGCTAGGGTTAGGGCTAGGGTTATGTTTAGGGCTAGGGCTCGGCCTAGGCCTAGTTTTAGGTTTAGGGCCAGGGCTAGGGTTAGGGTTAGAGTTAGTGTTAGGGTTAGGGCTAGGGTTAGGGTTAGGGTTAGGGCTAGGGCTAGGGCTAGGCCTAGGGCTAGTGCTAAGGCTAGGGTTTGATTTAGTGTTAGTTTTAGGGCTAGGGTTAGGGTTTGGTCAAGGGTTAGAGTTAGGGTTATGGCTAGGGCTAGGGCTAGAGTTAATGTTAAGGTTAGGGCTAGGGCTAGGGCTAGGGTTAGCATTAGGGTTAGGATCAGGGCTATGGCTATGTTTAGGGTTAGGGTTAGGGTGAGCGCTCGGGCTAGCGTTTTGTTTAGGGTTAGCATTTTGGCTAGGGCTAGGGATAGGGTTAGGGTTAGGTTTAGGGTGTAGTTAGGCTTAGGGTTAGGTTTAGGTCTATGGTGTGGGTTAGGGTTTGGTCTGGGTTTAGAGTTAGGGTTATGGCTAGGGCTACGGCTAGTGTTAGTGTTCGGGTTAGGGCTAGGGCTAGTTCTAGGGTTAGGTTTAGTGTTAGGGCTAGTCCTAGGCCTAGTTTTAGGTTTAGGGCAATGGCTAGGGTTAGGGTTAGATTTAGGGTTAGGCTTAGGGCTTGGGTTAGGGTTAGGGTTATGGTTAGGGCTAGGGCTAGGGCTAGGGCTAGGTCTAGGGCTAGGACTAGGCTTTGATTTAGTGTTAGTTTTAGGGCTAGGATTAGGGTTTGGTCTAGGGTTAGAGTTAGGGTTGTGGCTAGGGCTAGGACTAGAGTTAGTGTTAAGGATAGGAATAGGTCTAAGGCTAGGGTTAATTTTATGGTTAGGGTTATGGCTAGGGTTAGGGTTAGGGTTAGGGCTAGGGATATGGTTAGTGTTAAGGTTAGGGCTAAGTCTAGGGCTAGGGCTAGGTGCAGGTAGGGTTAGGGTTAGGGCTAGAGCTAGGGCTAGGCCTAGGTTTAGGTTTATGTTCAGGGCTAGGGTTAGTGTTAGTGTTAGGGTTAGGTTAGGTCAATGGCTATGGATAGGGTCAGAGTTAGGGTTTGGTTTAGGGTTACTGCTAGGGCTAGGGATGGGTTTAGGGTTAGGTTTAGGGTTAGGGTTAGTGTTCTGGCTAGTACCATGTTTAGGGCTAGGGCTAAGGTTAAGGATATTGTTAGAGTTACTTCTAGGGCTAGGGCTAGGGTTAGGGTTACGGTTAGGGTTAGGTTAGGGCTTGTGCTAGGGTTAGGGTTAGGGTTATGGTCAAGGCTAGGGCTAGGGTTAGGGTTAGGGCTAGGGCTAGGGCTAAGGTTCGGAAGGGTTAGGGCTAGTGCTAGTGCTATGCTAGGGTTACTGTTAGTGTTAGGTCTAGGGCCAGGGCTAGGCTAGGGTTAGTGTTAGGGTTATGTCTAGGAACTAGGGCTAGGCTAGGGTTAGGGTTAGGGTTATGGCTAGGACCAGGGCTCGGGCTAGGGCTAGGGCTAGGTTTAGGTTTAGGGTTAGGGTTAGAGTTTGGAATAAGGTTAGGGTTAGGGTTAGGGCTAGGGATATGGTTAGGGTTAGGGTTAGGGCTAAGGCTAGGGCAAGGCTAGTTGCAAGTAGGGTTAGGGTTAGGGCTAGAGCTAGGGCTAGGCCTAGGTTTAGGTTTATGGTCAGTGCTAGTGTTAGTGTTAGTGTTAGGGTTAGGGTTAGGGCTAGGCAAGGGTTAGGTTTAGTGTTAGGTCTAGGCCTAGGCCTAGTTTTAGGTTTAGGGCCATGGCTAGATTTAGGGTTAGATTTAGGGTTAGGGTTAGGGCTAGGGTTAGGGTTAGGGCTAGGGCTAGGGCTAGGGCTAGGGCTAGGGCTAAATTTTGGTTTAGTGTTAGTTTTACGGCTAGGATTAGGGTTTGGTCTAGGGTTAGAGTTAGGGTTATGGCTATGGCTAGGGCTAGAGTTAGTGTTAAGGATAGGAATAGGGCTAGGGCTCAGTTTAATTTTAGGGTTAGGGTTATGGCTAAGGTTAGGCTTAGTGTTAGGGCTAGGGATATGGTTAGGGTTAAGGTTAGGGCTAAGGCTAGGGCTAGGGCTAGGTGTAGGTCTAGGGTTAGGGTTAGGGCTAGAGCTAGGGCTATCCTAGGTTTAGGTTTATGCTCAGGGCTAGGGTAAGGGTTAGTGTTAGGGTTAGGGTTAGGGCTAGGGTTGGGGTTAGGATTAGGGCTATGGCTAGGGCTAGGGTTAGGTTTAGGGCTAGGGCTAGTGTTTGGTCTAGGTTAAGAGTTAGGGTTATGGCTAGAGCTAGGTTTAGGGTTAGGTTTAGTGTTTGGGCTAGGGTTAGGGTTAGGGCTAGTGTTTGGTTATGGGTTAGGGTTCGGCTTAGGGCTAGGGTTAGGGTTAGTGTTATGTTTAGGTTAGGTCAATGGCTATGGATAGGGTCAGCGTTAGGGTTTGGTTTAGGGTTAGTGCTCGGTCTAAGGTTAGTGCCAGGTTAGTGCTAGGGTTCTGGCTAGTGCCAGGGTTAGGGCTAGGGCTAAGGTTAAGGTTATTTTTAGAGTTACTTCTAGGGCTAGGGCTAGGGTTATGGTTACGTTTAGGGTTAGGTTTAGGGCTAGGGCTAGGGTTAGGGTCATGGTCAAGGCTAGGGCTAGGGCTAGGGTTAGGGTTAGGGCTAGGGCTAGGGCTAGGGCTAGGGTTAGGAAGTGTTAGGGCTAGTGCCAATTCTATGGCTAGGGTTAGTGTTAGGGTTAGTTCTAGGGCCAGGGCTAGGCTAGGGTTAGGGTTAGGGTTCTGTCTAGGACCAGGGCTAGGCTAGGGTTAGGGTTAGGATTATGGCTAGGACCAGGGCTCAGGCTAGGGCTAGGGCTACAGCTAGGGTTAGGTTTAGGGTTAGGGTTAGAGTTTGGAATAAGGTTAGGGTTAGGGTTATGGTAATGTTTAGTGTTAGGGTTAGGGCTAGGGTTTGGGTACGGGGTAGGGTTAGATTTAGGGCTATGGTTAGGGTTAGGGTTAGTGTTAGGTTTAGGCTTAGGTCTAGGTCTAGGGCTAGGTTTAGGGTTAGGGTTAGTGTTTAGGGCCATGGCTAAGGCTAGTGTTAGGGTTAGGTTTAGGGTAGGGCTAGGTCAAGGGCTTGGCCTAGGGTTACAGTTAGGATTAGGGTTAGGGCTACGGCTAGGGCTATGGCTAGAGTTAGGGTTAGGGTTAGAGTTAGTACTAGGGCAATGGTTAGGGTTAGGGCTAGGGCTAGGTGTAGGGCTAGGGTTAGGGTTAGGCTTAGCACTAGGGACAGGGCTAGGGCTAGGGTTAGGGCTAAGGTTAGGGTTAGGCTTAGCACTAGGGACAGGGCTAGGGCTAAGGTTAGGGCTAGGGTTAGGATTAGTGCCTATGTTCGGTTTATGGTTAGGGTTAGAGTTTGGGCTATGATTAGGTTTGGGCTAGGGTTATGGTACGGGTTAGGGTTAGGGCTAGGTCTATGTTATGGTTAGCTTTATGGTTAGGATTAGGTCTAGGGCTTAGGGTTAGGGCTAGGGCTAGGGCTAAGCCTTGGTTTAGGTTTAGGTTCATTGCTAGGGTTAGGGTTAGAGTTAGGGTTAGAGTTAGGGCTAGGGTTAGGGCTAGGGTTAGGGTTGGATTAGGGCTAGGGCTAGGGCTAGGACTAGATTTAGGGTTAGGGTTAGGCTTAGTGCTATGGCTATGTTTAGGGCTAGGGCTAGGGTTTGGGATAGTGCTAGGGCTAGGGCTAGAGTAAGGGTTACGGTTATGGCTAGGGCTAGGGCTAGGCCTAGGTTTAAGTTTAGGGCTAGGGCCAAGGTTAGGGTTAGGTTTAGGGTTATGGTTAGGGTTAGGGTTAGGGCTAGGGCTAGGGCTAGGGCTAGGGCTAGGGCTTCGGCTAGCTTTAGGGCTGGTTTATGGTTAGGGTTATGGTTAGGGCTAGGCCTAGTGCTAGGGCTAGGATTAGGTTTAGGGTTAGGGCTAGGGCTATATTTAGGGTTAGGGTAGGGTAATGGCTAGGGCTAGGTTTATGGCTAGGATTTGGTTTAGGGCTAGGGCTAGGCCTAGGCCTAGTTTTAGGTTTAGGGCCAGGGCTAGGGTTAGGGTTAGAATTAATGTTACGGTTAGGGCTAGGGTTAGGTTTAGGGTTAGGGCTAGGGCTTGGGCTAGGGCTAGTGCTAAGGCTATTGTTTGATTTAGTGTTAGTTTTAGGGCTAGGGCTAGGGTTTGGTCTAGGGTTAGAGTTAGGGTTATGGCTAGGGCTAGGGCTAGAGTTAATGTTAAGGTTAGGGCTAGGGCTAGGGCTAGGGTTAGCATTAGGGTTAGGATCAGGGCTATGGCTATGTTTAGTGTTAGGGTTAGTGTTAGGGTGAGAGCTCGGGCTAGCGTTATGTTCAGTGTTAGCATTTTGCCTGGGGCTAGGGCTAGGGATAGGTTTAGGGTTAGGTTTAGGGTGGGGTTAGGCTTAGGGTTAGGTTTAGGGCTATGGTGTGGGTTAGGGTTTGGTCTAGGGTTAGAGTTAGGGTTATGGCTAGGGCTAGGACTAGAGTTAGTGTTCGGGTTAGGGCTAGGGCTAGGGCTAGGGCTAGGGCTAGGGCTAGGGCTAGGGTTAGGTTTAGTGTTAGGGCGAGGCCTAGGCCTAGTTTTAGGTTTAGGGCCATGGCTAGGGTTAGGGTTAGATTTAGGGTTAGGGTTAGGGCTTGGGTTAGGTTTATGGTTAGGGCTAGGGCTAGGGCTAGGCTAGGACTAGAGTTAGTGTTAAGGATAGGAATAGGTCTAAGGCTAGGGTTAATTTTATGGTTAGGGTTATGGCTAGGGTTAGGTTTAGGGTTAGGGCTAGGGATATGGTTAGTGTTAAGGTTAGGGCTAAGGCTAGTTCTAGGGCTAGGTGCAGGTAGGGTTAGGGTTAGGGCTAGAGCTAGGGCTAGGCCTAGGTTTAGGTTTATGGTCAGGGCTAGTTTTAGGGTTAGATTTAGGGTTAAGGTTAGGGCTAGGGCTAGGGCAAGGGCTAGCTTAGGGCTAGAGTTAGGGTTACGTTTAGGTATAGGTCTAGGGCTAGGTTTTGGTCTAGGTTTCGAGTTAGGGTTATGGCTAGAGCTAGGACTAGGTTTAGTGTTAGTGTTAGGGCTAGGGCTAGGGCTAGGGTTAGCATTAGGGCTAGGGCTAGGGCTAGGTTTAGGGTTAGGGTTAGCGTTAGGGCTAGTGCCAGGTCTAGGGCTAGGGCTAGAGTTAGGGTTAGGGTTAGGGCTAGGGCTACCGTTAGGTTTAAGGTTAGGTTTAGTGTTTGGGCTAGGGTTAGGGTTAGGGCTAGTGTTTGCTTACGGGTTAGGGTTTAGCTTAGGGCTAGGGTTAGGGTTAGTGTTAGGGTTAGGTTAGGTCAATGGCTATGGATAGAGTCAGAGTTAGGGTTTGGTTTAGGGTTACTGCTAGGGCTAGGGATGGGTTTAGGGTTAGGGTTAGGGTTAGGGTTAGTGTTCTGGCTAGTGCCATGTTTAGGGCTAGGGCTAAGGTTAAGGTTATTGTTACAGTTACTTCTAGGGCTAGGGCTACGGTTAGGGTTAGGGTTAGGGTTAGGTTTAGGGCTAGGGCTAGGGTTAGGGTTATGGTCAAGGCTAGGGCTAGGGTTAGGGTTAGGGCTAGGGCTAGGGCTAAGGTTCGGAAGGGTTAGGGCTAGTGCTAGTGCTATGGCTAGGGTTACTGTTAGTGTTAGGTCTAAGGCCCGGGCCAGGCTAGGGTTAGGGTTAGGGTTATGTCTAGGAACTAGGGCTAGGCTAGGGTTAGGGTTAGGGTTATGGCTAGGACCAGGGCTCAGGCTAGGGCTAGGGCTAGGGTTAGGTTTAGGGTTAGGGTTAGTGTTTGGAATAAGGTTAGGGTTAGGGTTAGGGCTAGGGATATGTTTAGGGTTAAGGTTATGGTTAGAGTTAGGTCTAGGGCTAGGGCTAGGTTTAGGGTTACGGTTAGGGTTAGGTTTAGGGTTAGGGCTAGGGTTAGGGTTACGGTTAGGGCTAGGGTTAGGATTAGGATTAGGGCTAGGGCTAGGGCTAGGGTCAGGGTTACGGTCAGGGCTAGGGCTAGGGTTAGGTTTACGGCTAGGGCTAGGGCTAGGTTTAGGATTAGGTTTAGGGCTAGTGCTAGTGCTAGGTCTAGGGTTAGGGTTAGGGTTAGGGCTAGGGCCAGGGCTAGGCTAGGTTTAGGGTTAGGGTTATTTCTAGGACAGGGCTAGGCTAGGGTTAGGGTTAGGGTTATGGCTAGGACCAGGGCTAGGGCTAGTGCTAGGGCTAGGGCTAGGGTTAGGTTTAGGGTTAGGGTTAGGGTTAGGTTCAGCATTATTGTTAGGGCTTGGAATAGCGTTAGGTTTAGTGTTAGTCTTAGAGTTTGGGTTTTGTTTAGGTTTTGGGCTAGCGTTTGAGTACGGGGTAGGGTTAGTTTTAGGGCTATGGTTAGGGTTAGGGTTAGTGTTAGGTTTAGGTTTAGGTCTAGGTCTAGGGCTAGGTTTGGTGTTAGGGTTCGTGTTAGGGCTACGGCTAGGTTAGCGTTAGGATTAGGGTTAGGGCAGCGTTGGGTTTAAGGTTAGTGTTAGGGTTATGGCTAGGGCTAGGGCTTGGGCTAGGTCTAGGTTTAGGATTAGGGTTAGGGTTAGGGCTAGGTCCAGGGCTCGGTTAGGATTAGGGTTAGGGTTAGGTTTAGGGCTAGGGCTGGGGTTAGGATTAGGGTTAGGTTTAGGGCTAGGGCCAGCATTAGGTTTAGGTTTAGGGTTAGAGTCGGCTAGGGTTAGTGTTTTGCCTAGGGTTAGAATACGGGCTAGGGTTAGGGTTAGGTTTAGGGTTCCTGTTAGTGTTAGGGTTAGGTCTAGGGCTAGGTCTAGGGTTAGGGTTAGGGTTCGGGTTAGGTTTAGGGGTAGGGCTAGGGTTAGTGTTAGGGTTATGGTTAGGGTCAGGTCTAGGGCTAGGGCTATGGTCAGGGTTATGGTTCGGGTTAGATTTAGGACTAGAGCTAGGGTTAGGTTTATGGTTAGGGCTAGGGCAAGGGTAGGGCTAGGGTCAGGGCTAGGGCTAGGGCTAGGGCTACGGTTAGGCTTAGGTTTAGCACTAGGTACAGGGCTAGCGCTAGTGTTAGGGTTAGGGTTGGGATTAGGGCTAGCGTTAGGTTTAGGGTTAAGGTTAGAGTTAGGGCTATGGTTAGGTTTGGTCTAGGGTTAGGGTACGGGTTAGGGTACAGGTTAGGGCTAGGGTTACGTTTAGGTTTAGTGTTAGGGTTAGAGTTCAGGTTCGGGCTAGGGCTAAGTTAGGGCTAGGGCTAGGGGTAGGGCTAGGGCTTAGGTTTAGTGCCAGGGCTAGGGCTATGGCTAGGGTTATGGGTAGGGTTAGGGTTAGTGCTAGGGCTAGGTCTAGGGCTAGAGTTAGGTTTAAGGTTAGGGTTAGGTCTAGGGCTAGGGTTAGGGTTAGTGTTAGAGTTAGGGTTAGGGTTAGGGCTAGGGTTAGTGTTCAGATCAGGGCTAGGACTAGGGCTAGGGTTAGATTTAGGGTTAGGTTTAGGTATAGGGCTAGGGTTTGGTCTAGGTTAAGATTTAGGGGTATTGCTAGAGCTAGGGCTAGGTTTAGTGTTTGGTTAGTGCTAGGGCTAGGGCTATGGTTAACATTAGGGTTAGGATTAGGGCTATGTCTAGGGTTAGGGTTAGGGCTAGGACTAGCATTAGGTTTAGGGTTAGGGTTAGGGCTAGGGCTAGGGCTAGATTTAGGGTTAGCGTTAGGGTTAGGGCTAGGGTTAGGGTTAGGGTTAGGGCTAGAGCCAGGTCTAGGGCTATGGTTAGCGTTAGGGTTAGGATTATGGCTAGGGCTTGGGTTTGGTTTGGGATAGGGTTATGGCTAGAGCTAGTGTTAGATTTAGGGTAAGAGTATGGGCTAGGGTTAGGTTTAGGGCAAGTGTTAGAGTACGGTCTAGTGTTAGGGTTATGGCTAGGGTTAGGGTGAGGGTTAGTGTTAGGGTTAGGGTTAGGTCTAGAGCTAGGGATAGGGTCAGGGTTAGTGTTTGTATCAGGGTTAGGGCTGGAGCTAGTGTTAGGGTTAGGGTTAGGTTTAGGGTTGGGTTAGAGCTAGGTCTAGGGTTATCGTTAGGATTAGGTTTAGGGCCAGTGTTAGGGTTAAAGTTTGGGTTAAATTTTAGGGCCAGGGCTAGGGCTAGGGTTAGGGTAGGGTTAGGGCTAGGGCTAGGGTTAGGGTTAGTGTTAGGGCTAAGGCTAAGGCTACGGCTAGGGTAGGGTTAATGTTATGGTTAGGCTTAGGGCCATGGCTAGGGCTAAGTTTAGGGTTAGAGTTAGGATTAGTTCTAAGGCTAGGGTTAGGGTTCGAATTAGGGTGAGGGTTAGGGCTATGGCTATGGTTAGGGTTAGGGTTAGGGTTAGGGTTAGGGTTAGGGTTAGAGCTATGGCTAGGTTTCGGGTTAGGGTTAGGTTTACGGCCAGATGAAGGTTAGGGTTAGGCTTAGTTTTAGGGACAGTGTTAGGGCTAGTGTTAGGGTTATGGTTCGGTTAGGGATAGGGTTAGGTTTAGATTTAGGGCTAGAGCTAGGGCTAGGGCTAAGGCTAGGATTAGGGTTAGGGCTACGGTATGGGCTAGGGTTAGGGTATGGGCTAGTGTTAGGATATGGTTAGGCTTAGGTTTAGGGTTTGTGTTAGGTCTAGGGATAGGGCTAGGTTTAGGGTTAGGGTTCAGGTTAGGGTTAGGGCTAGGGCTAAGGATAGGGTTAGGGTTAGTTCTAGGGCTAGGGTTAGATCTAAGCTAGGGCTAGGGCTAGGGCTAGGGTTAGTGTTCGAGCCAGGGCCAGGGTTAGGGCTAGATGCTAGGGTTAAGGTTATGGTTAGAGTCAGGTCTAGGGCTAGGGCTAGGGTTAGGATTAGGTTAGGGTTAGGTTTAGGGCTAGGGTTATTGTTTGGATTAGGGCTAGGGTAGTGCTAGGGCTAGGGCTAGGTTTAGGGTAAGAGTTAGGGCTAGGGCCAGGGGTAGGCCTACGCTTAGGGTTAGGGTTAGGATTAGGTAGGGTTGTGGTTATGGTTAGGGTTAGGGCTAGGGCTAGGGCTAGAGTTAGGGTTAGGGTTAGGCTTATGGCTAGGGCTAGGGTTAGGGTTAGAGCTAGGGCTAGTGCTAGGGCTAGGACTAGGGTTAGGGTCAGGGCTAGGGCTAGGGCTAGAGTTAGGGTTAGGGTTTAGTGCTAGGGTTAGTGTTAGTGTTAGGGCTAGTGCTAGGACTAGGGCTAGGGTTAGATTCAGGGTTAGGTTTAGGGCTAATGCTAGGGTTTTGTCTAGTGTTAGAGTTAGGGTTATGGCTAGTGCTAGTGTTAGGGATAGTGTTAGGGTTAGGTCTAGAGCTAGGGCTAGGGTTAGTTTTAAGTTTAGCATTAGGGCTAGTGTTAGGGTTCGGGTTAGGGCTAGGTCTAGGGTTAGGGTTAGTGTTAGGGCTAAGGCTACAGCTAGGGTAGGGTTAATGCTATGGTTAGGCTTAGGGCCATGGCTAGGGCTAAGGTTAGGTTTAGAGTTAGGATTAGTTCTAGGGCTAATGTTAGGATTCGGGTTAGGGCTATGGCTCTGGTTTGGGTTAGGGTTAGGGTTAGTGCTATGGCTAGGTTTCGGATTTTGGTTAGGTTTAGGGCCAGATGTAGGTTAGGGTTGGGCTTAGTTTTAGGGCCAGTGCTAGGGCTAGTTTTAGGGTTATGGTTCGGGTTAGGGATAGGGTTAGGTTTAGCTTTAGGGCTAGGGCTAAGGCTAGGGCTAAGGCTAGGATTAGGTTTGGGGCTACGTTCGGGCTAGGGTTAGGGTTAGGGCTAGGGTTAGGGTATGGGCTAGTTTTATGATTACGGTTAGGGTTAGGGTTAGGGTTTGTGTTAGGTCTAGGGATAGGGCTAGGTTTAGGGTTAGGATTAGGGCTATTGCTAGGGTTAGGGTTAGGGTTAGTTCTAGGGCTAGGGTTAGATCTAGGGCTAGGGCTAGGGCTAGGGTTAGGGTTAGTCTTCGGGCTAGGGCTAGGGTTAAGGTTATGGTTAGAGTTAGGTTTAGGGTTAGGGCTAGGGTTAGGGTTACAGTTAGGGCTAGGGTTAGGATTAGGATTAGGGATAGGGCTAGGGTTAGGTTTAGGGCTAGGGCTAGGGCTAGGGTTAGGATTAGGTTTAGGGCTAGTGCTAGTGCTAGGTCTAGGGTTAGGGTTAGGGTTAGGGCTAGGGCCAGGGCTAGGCTAGGGTTAGGGTTAGGGTTATGTCTAGGACCAGGGCTAGGCTAGGGTTAGGGTTAGGGTTATGGCTAGGACCAGGGCTAGGGCTAGGGCTAGGGCTAGGGCTAGGGCTAAAGCTAGGGCTAGGGCTAGGGCTAGGTCTATTGTTAGGGTTAGGGTTCAGGTTAGGGTTAGGGGTAAGGCTAGGGTTAGTGTTAGGGTTATGGTTAGGGTCAGGTCTAGAGCTAGGGCTATGGTCAGGGTTATGGTTCGGGTTAGATTTAGGACTAGAGCTAGGGTTAGGTTTATGGTTAGGGCTAGGGCAAGGGTTGGGCTAGGGTCAGGGCTAGGGCTAAGGCTAGGGCTACGGTTAGGCTTAGGTTAGCACTAGGTACAGGGCTAGGGCTAGGGTTAGGGTTAGGGTTGGGATTAGGGCCAGCGTTACGTTTAGGGTTAAGGTTAGAGTTAGGGCTATGGTTAGGTTTGGTCTAGGGTTAGGGTACAGGTTAGGGTACGGGTTAGGGCTAGGGTTATGTTTAGGTTTAGTGTTAGGGTTAGAGTTCAGGTTCGGGCTAGGGCTATGTTAGGGCTAGGGCTAGGGGTAGGGCTAGGGCTTAGTTTTAGGGCTAGGGCTAGGCTATGGCTAGGGTTATGAGTAGGGTTAGGGTTAGTGCTAGGGCTAGGTCTAGGGCTAGAGTTAGGGTTAGGGTTAGGTCTAGGGCTAGGGTTAGGGTTAGTGTTAGGGTTAGGGTTAGGGTTAGGGCTAGGGTTAGTGTTCGGATCAGGGCTAGGGCTAGGTCTAGGGTTAGATTTAGGGTTAGGTTTAGGTATAGGGTTAGGCTTTGGTCTAGGTTAAGATTTAGGGGTATTGCTAGAGCTAGGGCTAGGTTTAGTGTTTGGTTAGGGCTAGGGCTAGGGCTATGGTTAACATTAGGGTTAGGATTAGGGCTATGTCTAGGGTTAGGGTTAGGGCTAGGACTAGCATTAGGTTTAGGGTTAGGGTTAGGGCTAGGGCTAGGGCTAGATTTAGGGTTAGGGTTAGGGTTAGGGCTAGGGTTAGGGTTAGGGTTAGGGCTAGAGCCAGGTCTAGGGCTATGGTTAGCGTTAGCGTTAGGATTATGGCTAGGGCTAGGGTTTGGTTTTGGGTTAGGGTTATGGCTAGGGCTAGTGTTAGCTTTAGGGTAAGAGTTTGGGCTAGGGTTAGGTTTAGGGCTAGTGTTAGAGTACGGTCTAGTGTTAGGGTTATGGCTAGGGTTAGGGTGAGGGTTAGTGTTAGGGTTAGGGTTAGGTCTAGAGCTAGGGATAGGGTCAGGGTTAGTGTTTGTATCAGGGTTAGGGCTGGAGCTAGTGTTAGGGTTAGGGTTAGGGTTGGGTTAGAGCTAGGTCTAGGGTTATCGTTAGGATTAGGTTTAGGGCCAGTGTTAGGGTTAAGGTTTGGGTTAACTTTTAGGGCCAGGGCTAGGGCTAGGGTTAGGGTAGGGTTAGGGCTAGGGCTAGGGTTAGGTTTAGTGTTAGGGCTAAGGCTACGGCTAGGGTAGCGTTAATATTATGGTTAGGCTTAGGGCCATGGCTAGGGCTAAGTTTAGGGTTAGAGTTAGGATTAGTTCTAAGGCTAGGGTTAGGGTTCGGGTTAGGGTGAGGGTCAGGGCTATGGCTATGGTTAGGGTTAGGGTTAGGGTTAGAGCTATGGCTAGGTTTCGGGTTAGGGTTAGGTTTACGGCCAGATGAAGGTTAGGGTTAGGCTTAGTTTTAGGGACAGTGTTAGGTCTAGTGTTAGGGTTATGGTTCGGGTTAGGGATAGGGTTAGGTTTAGATTTAGGGCCAGGGCTAGGGCTAGGGCTAAGGCTAGGATTAGGGTTAGGGCTACGGTACGGGCTAGGGTTAGGGTATGGGCTAGTGTTAGGATTACAGTTAGGGTTACGGTTAGGGTTTGTGTTAGGTCTAGGGATAGGGCTAGGTTTAGGGTTAGGGTTCAGGTTAGGGTTAGGGCTAGGGCTAAGGATAGGGTTAGGGTTAGTTCTAGGGCTAGGGTTAGATCTAGGGCTAGGGCTAGGGCTAGGGCTAGGGTTAGGGTTAGTGTTCGAGCAGGGCCAGGGTTAGGGCTAGATGCTAGGGTTAAGGTTATGGTTAGAGTTAGGTCTAGGGCTAGGGCTAGGGTTAGGGTTAGGTTAGGGTTAGGTTTAGGGCTAGGGCTAGGGTTAGGGTTATGGTTAGGGCTTGGGTTAGGGTTAGGTTTAGGGCCAGTGCTAGTGCTAGGGCTAGTGTTAGGGTTATGGTCAGGGCTAGGGCTAGGGTTAGGGTTATGTCTAGGGCTAGGGCTAGGGTTAGGATTAGGTTTAGGGCTACTGCAAGTGCTAGTGCTAGGGTTAGGGTTAGGGTTACGGTTAGGGCTAGAGCCAGGGATAGGCTAGTGTTAGGTTTAGGGTTATGTCTAGGACCAGGGCTAGGCTAGGGTTAGGGTTAGGGTTATGGCTAGGACCAGGGCTAAGCTAGGGTTAGGTTTAGGATTATGGCTAGGACCAGGGCTAGGGCTAGGGCTAGGGCTAGGGGTAGGTTAAGGGTTAGGGTTAGGTTTAGCATTATTGTTAGGGCTAGGAATAGCATTAGGTTTAGTGTTAGTCTTAGAGTTTGGGTTTTGTTTCGGTTTTGGGCTAGCGTTTGGGTACCTGGTAGGGTTAGTTTTAGGGCTATGGTTAGGGTTAGGGTTAGTGTTAGGTTTAGGGTTAGTTCTAGGTCTAGGGCTAGGTTTGGTGTTAGGGTTTGGGTTGGGCTACGGCTAGGGTAGCGTTAGGATTACGGTTAGGGCAGCGTTGGGTTTAGGGTTAGTGTTAGGGTTTATGGCTAGGGCTAGGGCTTGGGCTAGGTCTAGGGTTAGGATTAGGGTTAGGGCTAGGGCTAGGGCCAGGGCTCGTTCTAGGATTAGGGTTAGGGTTAGGATTAGGGCTAGGGCTATGGTTAGGATTAGGGCCAGGGCGATGGTTAGGGTTAGAGTTAGATTTAGGGTTACTGCTAGGGTTAGGGTTAGGTTTAGGGCTAGGGCTAGGTCTAGGTTTAGGGCTAGGTCTATGGTTAGGGTTAGGGTTATGTTTAGATCTAGGGAAGGTTTAGGGTTAGAGTTAGGGTTAATGTTAGGGTTAGGGTTAGGGCTAGGGCTAGGGCTTGAGCTAGGTCTAGGGCTAGGTTTATGGTTAGGGTGAATGTTAGGGCTAGAGCTAGGGTTAGGTTTAGGTTTCGGACTAGGGCTCTATTTAGGTTTAGGGTTAGGTTTAGTGCTAGGGCTAAGGTTAGGGACAGGGCTAGGTTTAGGCAAGGGGTTAGGGTTAGGGTTATGACTAGTGCTAGGGTTAGGGTTAGGGTTAGGTCTATGGTTGCGTTAGGTTTAGGGTTATGGTTAGATTTAGCGCTCGGGTTAGGGTTATGGTTAGGGCTAGTGTACGGCTATGGGTGTGGTTGGGACTATGATTATGGTTAGGGATAGGGCTAGGGTAAAGGCTAACGCTAAGGTTAGGGCTTGGGCTAGGGCTAGGTCTACAGTTAGGGTTAGGCTTAGGCCTAGGGCCAAGGCTAGGGCTAGGGTAAGAGTTAGGGTTAGGATTAGGGCTAGGGTTAGGATTAGAGTTAGGATTAGGGCTATTGTAGTTTTGAGCTGTGGTTAGGGTACTGGCTAGGGTTAGGGTTAGGGCTAGGGTTACCTTCAGTGTTTGTGTTAGGGTTAGGGTTACGTCTAGGGCTAGGGCTAGGGTTAGGGTTACGGTTAGGGTTAGGGTTAGGGTTAGGGCTAGGGCTAGGGCTAGGGCTAGGGCTAGTGTTAGGTTTAGGGTTAGGGTTAGAGTTGGGCTAGGTTTATGGTTAGGGCTAATTTAGGGTTAGGGTTAGTGTTAGGGTTAGTGTTAGGTTTAGCGCTAGGGCTAGGGTTAGTTTTAGGGTTTGCTTTAGGGCTAGGGCTAGCGTTAGGTTAGGGTTAGGGTTAGAGTTTGGGCTAGGGTTAGGGCTAAGGTTAGGTTTAGTGCTAGGTCTAGGGTTAGCGTTAGGATTAGGGTTAAGGCCAGGTTAGGGTTAGGGTTAGGGTTAGGGTTTAGGGTCAGGGCTAGGGCTAGGGTTATGGTAAGGGTTAGGGCTAGGGCATGGGCTTAGGCTAGACCTAAGTTTAGGGTTAGTGTTAGCACTAAGGCTAGGGTTATGGTTATGGTTAGGGCTAGAGTTAGGTTTAGGATTATGGCTAGGACCAGGGCTAGGGCTAGGGCTAGGGCTAGGGTTAGGTTAAGGGTTAGGATTAGGTTCAGCATTATTGTTAGTGCTAGGAATAGCATTAGGTTTAGTGTTAGTCTTAGAGTTTGGGTTTTGTTTAGGTTTTGGGCTAGCGTTTGGGTACCTGGTAGGGTTAGTTTTAGGGCTATGTTTAGGGTTAGGGTTAGTGTTAGGTTTAGGGTTAGTTCTAGGTCTAGGGCTAGGTTTGGTGTTAGGGTTTGGGTTGGGCTACGGCTAGGGTAGCGTTAGGATTACGGTTAGGGCAGCGTTGGGTTTAGGGTTAGTGTTAGGGTTATTGCTAGGGCTAGGGCTTGGGCTAGGTCTAGGGTTAGGATTAGTGTTAGGGCTAGGGCTAGGGCCAGGGCTCGTTTTAGGATTAGGGTTAGGGTTAGGATTAGGGTTAGGGCTATGGTTAGGGTTAGAGCTAGAGTTAGGGTTAGTGCTAGGGTTATGGTTAGGTTTAGGGCTAAGGCTAGGGCTAGGGTTAGGGCTAGGGCTATGGTTAGGTTTAGGGTAATGTTTAGATCTAGGGAAGGTTTAGGGTTAGGGTTAGGGTTGGCGTTAGGGTTAGGGTTAGGGTTAGGGCTAGGGCTAGGGCTTGAGCTAGGTCTAGGGCTAGGTTTATGGTTAGGGTGAGTGTTAGGGCTAAAGCTAGGGTTAGGTTTAGGTTTCGGACTAGGGCTATATTTAGGTTTAGGGTTAGGTTTAGTGCTAGGGCTAAGGTTAGGGATAGGGCTAGGTTTAGGCAAGGGGTTAGGGTTAGGGTTATGACTAGTGCTAGGGTTAGTGTTAGGGTTAGGTCTATGGTTGCGTTAGGTTTAGGGTTATGGTTAGATTTAGCGCTTGGGTTAGGGTTATGGTTAGGCTTAGTGTACGGCTATGGGTGTGTTTGGGACTATGATTATGGTTAGGGATAGGGCTAGGGCAAAGGCTAGGGCTAAGGTTAGGGCTAGGGCTAGGGCTAGGTCTACAGTTAGGGTTAGGCTTAGGCCTAGGGCCAAGGCTAGGGCTAGGGTAAGAGTTAGGGTTAGGATTAGGGCTAGGGTTAGGATTAGAGTTAGGATTAGGGCTATTGTAGTTTTGAGCTGTGGTTAGGGTACTGGCTAGGGTTAGGGTTAGGGCTAGGGTTACCTTCAGTGTTTGTGTTAGGGTTAGGGTTACATCTAGGGCTAGGGCTAGGGTTAGGGTTACGGTTCGTGTTAGGTTTAGGGCTAGGGCTAGGGCTAGTGTTAGGTTTAGGGTTAGGGTTAGAGTTTGGGCTAGGTTTATGGTTAGGGCTAGGTTTAGGGTTAGGGTTAGTGTTAGGGTTAGTGTTAGGTTTAGCGCTAGGGCTAGGGTTAGTTTTAGGGTTTGCTTTAGGGCTAGGGCTAGCGTTAGGTTAGGGTTAGGGTTAGAGTTTGGGCTAGGGTTAGGGCTAGGGTTATGTTTAGTGCTAGGTCTAGGGTTAGCGTTAGGATTAGGGTTAAGGCCAGGTTAGGGTTAGGGTTAGGGTTAGTGTTTAGGGTCAGGGCTAGGGCTAGGGTTACGGTAAGGTTTAGGGCTAGGACATGGGCTAAGGCTAGGCCTAAGTTTAGGGTTAGTGTTAGGGCTAAGCCTAGGGTTATGGTTAGTGTTAGGGCTAGGGTTAGGTTTAGGTTTAGGGCTAGGGTAGGGCTAGGGCTAGGGCTAGGGTTAGGGTTAAGGTTAGGGTTAGTGTACGTGCTACGGTGAGGGTTAGGGCTCGGGTTAGGTTTAGCGTTACTGTCGGACTAGGGCTAGGGCTACAGTTAGGGATTGAGTTCGGATTAGGGTTAGTTCTAGGGCTAGGATTAGGTTTAGGGTTAGGGCTAGGGCTATATTTAAGGTTAGGGCTAGGGTTAGGTTTAGGGCTAGGGCTAGGCCTAGGCATAGTTTTAGGTTTAGGGCCAGGGCTAGGGTTCGGGTTAGAGTTAGTGTTAGGGTTAGGGCTAGGGTTAGGGTTAGGGCTAGGGCTATGGCTAGGGCTAGAGTTAGGGTTAGGGTTAGGTCTAGGGCTAGGGTTAGGGTTAGTGTTAGAGTAAGGGTTAGGGTTAGGGCTAGGGTTAGTGTTCGGATCAGGGCTAGGGCTAGGGCTAGGGTTAGATTTAGGGTTAGGTTTAGGTATAGGGCTAGGGTTTGGTCTAGGTTAAGATTTAGGGGTATTGCTAGAGCTAGGGCTAGGTTTAGTGTTTGGTTAGGGCTAGGGCTAGGGCTATGGTTAACATTAGGGTTAGGATTAGGGCTATGTCTAGGGTTAGGGTTAGGGCTAGGACTAGCATTAGGTTTAGGGTTAGGGTTAGGGCTAGGGCTAGGGCTAGATTTAGGGTTAGGGTTAGGGTTAGGGCTAGGGTTAGGGTTAGGGTTAGGGCTAGAGCCAGGTCTAGGGCTATGGTTAGCATTAGGGTTAGGATTATGGCTAGGGCTAGGGTTTGGTTTTGGGTTAGGGTTATGGCTAGGGCTAGTGTTAGCTTTAGGGTAAGAGTTTGGGCTAGGGTTAGGTTTAGGGTAGTGTTAGGGTACGGTCTAGTGTTAGGGTTATGGCTAGGGTTAGGGTGAGGGTTAGTGTTAGGGTTAGGGTTAGGTCTAGAGCTAGGGATAGGGTCAGGGTTAGTGTTTGTATCAGGGTTAGGGCTGGAGCTAGTGTTAGGGTTAGGGTTAGGGTTGGGTTAGAGCTAGGTCTAGGGTTATTGTTAGGATTAGGTTTAGGGCCAGTGTTAGGGTTAAGGTTTGGGTTAACTTTTAGGGCCAGGGCTAGGGCTAGGGTTAGGGTAGGGTTAGGGCTAGGGCTAGGGTTAGGATTAGTGTTAGGGCTAAGGCTACGGCTAGGGTAGCGTTAATGTTATGGTTAGGCTTAGGGCCATGGCTAGGGCTAAGTTTAGGGTTAGAGTTAGGATTAGTTCTAAGGCTAGGGTTAGGGTTCGGGTTAGGGTGAGGGTTAGGGCTATGGCTATGGTTAGGGTTAGGGTTAGGGTTAGGGTTAGGGTTAGAGCTATGGCTAGGTTTCGGGTTAGGGTTAGGTTTACGGCCAGATGAAGGTTAGGGTTAGGCTTAGTTTTAGGGACAGTGTTAGGGCTAGTGTTAGGGTTATGGTTCGGGTTAGGGATAGGGTTAGGTTTAGATTTAGGGCCAGGGCTAGGGCTAGGGCTAAGGCTAGGATTAGGGTTAGGGCTACGGTACGGGCTAGGGTTAGGGTATGGGCTAGTGTTAGGATTACAGTTAGGGTTACGGTTAGGGTTTGTGTTAGGTCTAGGGATAGGGCTAGGTTTAGGGTTAGGGTTCAGGTTAGGGTTAGGGCTAGGGCTAAGGATAGGGTTAGGGTTAGTTCTAGGGCTAGGGTTAGATCTAGGGCTAAGGTTAGGGCTAGGGCTAGGGCTAGGGTTAGGGTTAGTGTTCGAGCAGGGCCAGGGTTAGGGCTAGATGCTAGGGTTAAGGTTATGGTTAGAGTTAGGTCTAGGGCTAGGGCTAGGGTTAGGGTTAGGTTAGGGTTAGGTTTAGGGCTAGGGCTAGGGTTAGGGTTATTGTTAGGGCTTGGGTTAGGGTTAGGTTTAGGGCTAGTGCTAGTGCTAGGGCTAGTGTTAGGGTTATGGTCAGTGCTAGGGCTAGGGTTAGGGTTATGTCTAGGGCTAGGGCTAGGGTTAGGATTAGGTTTAGGGCTACTGCAAGTGCTAGTGCTAGGGTTAGGGTTAGGGTTACGGTTAGGGCTAGAGCCAGGGCTAGGCTAGGGTTAGGTTTAGGGTTATGTCTAGGACCAGGGCTAGGCTAGGGTTAGGGTTAGGGTTATGGCTAGGACCAGGGCTAAGCTAGGGTTAGGTTTAGGATTATGGCTAGGACCAGGGCTAGGGCTAGGGCTAGGGCTAGGGTTAGGTTAAGGGTTAGGATTAGGTTTAGCATTATTGTTAGGGCTAGGAATAGCATTAGGTTTAGTGTTAGTCTTAGAGTTTGGGTTTTGTTTAGGTTTTGGGCTAGCGTTTGGGTACCTGGTAGGGTTAGTTTTAGGGCTATGGTTAGGGTTAGTGTGAGTGTTAGGTTTAGGGTTAGGTCAGGTCTAGGGCTAGGTTTGGTGTTAGGGTTTGGGTTGGGCTACGGCTAGGGTAGCGTTAGGATTACGGTTAGGGCAGCGTTGGGTTTAGGGTTAGTGTTAGGGTTATTGCTAGGGCTAGGGCTTGGGCTAGGTCTAGGGTTAGGATTAGGGTTAGGGCTTGGGCTAGGGCCAGGGCTCGTTTTAGGATTAGGGTTAGGGTTAGGATTAGGGTTAGGGCTATGGTTAGGGTTAGAGCTAGAGTTAGGGTTAGTGCTAGGGTTATGGTTAGGTTTAGGGCTAAGGCTAGGGCTAGGGTTAGGGCTAGGTCTATGGTTAGGTTTAGGGTAATGTTTAGATCTAGGGAAGGTTTAGGGTTAGGGTTGGGGTTAGGGTTAGGGCTAGGGCTAGGGCTTGAGCTAGGTCTAGGGCTAGGTTTATGGTTAGGGTGAGTGATAGGGCTAAAGCTAGGGTTAGGTTTAGGTTTCGGACTAGGGCTATATTTAGGTTTAGGGTTAGGTTTAGTGCTAGGGCTAAGGTTAGGGATAGGGCTAGGTTTAGGCAAGGGGTTAGGGTTAGGGTTATGACTAGTGCTAGGGTTAGGGTTAGGGTTAGGTCTATGGTTGCGTTAGGTTTAGGGTTATGGTTAGATTTAGCGCTTGGGTTAGGGTTATGGTTAGGCTTAGTGTACGGCTATGGGTGTGGTTGGGACTATGATTATGGTTAGGGATAGGGCTAGGGCAAAGGCTAGGGCTAAGGTTAGGGCTAGGGCTAGGGCTAGGTCTACAGTTAGGGTTAGGCTTAGGCCTATGGCAAGAGTTAGGGTTAGGATTAGGGCTAGGGTTAGGATTAGAGTTAGGATTAGGGCTATTGTAGTTTTGAGCTGTGGTTAGGGTACTGGCTAGGGTTAGGGTTAGGGCTAGGGTTACCTTCAGTGTTTGTGTTAGGGTTAGGGTTACATCTAGGGCTAGGGCTAGGGTTAGGGTTACGGTTCGTGTTAGGTTTAGGGCTAGGGCTAGGGCTAGTGTTAGGTTTAGGGTTAGGGTTAGAGTTTGGGCTAGGTTTATGGTTAGGGCTAGGTTTAGGGTTAGGGTTAGTGTTAGGTTTAGCGCTAGGGCTAGGGTTAGTTTTAGGGTTTGCTTTAGGGCTAGGGCTAGCGTTAGGTTAGGGTTAGGGTTAGAGTTTGGGCTAGGGTTAGGGCTAGGGTTAGGTTTAGTGCTGGGTCTAGGGTTAGCGTTAGGATTAGGGTTAAGGCCAGGTTAGGGTTAGGGTTAGGGTTAGTGTTTAGGGTCAGGGCTAGGGCTAGGGTTACGGTAAGGTTTAGGGCTAGGACATGGGCTAAGGCTAGGCCTAAGTTTAGGGTTAGTGTTAGGGCTAAGCCTAGGGTTATGGTTAGTGTTAGGGCTAGGGTTAGGTTTAGGTTTAGGGCTAGGGTAGGGCTAGGGCTAGGGCTAGGGTTAGGGTTAGTGTTAGGGCTAGGCCTAGGCCTAGTTTTAGGTTTAGGGCCATGGCTAGATTTAGGGTTAGATTTAGGGTTAAGGTTAGGGTTAGGGTTAGGTTTAGGGCTAGGGCTAGGGCTAGGGCTAGGGCTTTGGTTTGATTTAGTGTTAGTTTTACGGCTAGGATTAGGGTTTGGTCTAGGGTTAGAGTTAGGGTTATGGCTAGGGCTAGGGCTAGAGTTAGTGTTAAGGATAGGAATAGGCCTAGGGCTCAGGTTAATTTTATGGTTAGGGTTATGGCTAAGGTTAGGCTTAGTGTTAGGGCTAGGAATATGGTTAGGGTTAAGGTTAGGGCTAAGGCTAGGGCTAGGGCTAGGTTAGGTCTAGGGTTAGGGTTAGGGCTAGAGCTAGGGCTATCCTAGGTTTAGATTTATGATCAGGGCTAGCGTTAGTGTTAGTGTTAGGGTTAGGGTTAGGGCTAGGGTTGGGGTTAGGATTAGGGCTATGGCTAGGGCTAGGGTTAGGTTTAGGGCTAGGGCTAGTTAGGGTTATGGCTAGAGCTAGGTTTAGGGTTAGGTTTAGTGTTTGGGCTAGGGTTATGGTTAGGGCTAGTGTTTGGTTACGGGTTATGGTTCGGCTTAGGACTAGGGTTAGGGTTAGTGTTATGTTTAGGTTAGGTCAATGGCTATGGATAGGGTCAGAGTTAGGGTTTGGTTTAGGGTTAGTGCTCGGTCTAAGGTTAGTGCCAGGTTAGTGCTAGTGTTCTTGCTAGTGCCAGGGTTAGGGCTAGGGCTAAGGTTAAGGTTATTTTTAGAGTTACTTCTAGGGCTAGGGCTAGGGTTATGGTTACGTTTAGGGTTAGGTTTAGGGCTAGGGCTAGGGTTAGGGTTACGGTCAAGGCTAGGGCTAGGGTTAGGGTTAGGGCTAGGGCTAGGGCTAGGGCTAGGGTTAGGAAGTGTTAGGGCTAGTGCCAATGCTATTGCTAGGGTTAGTGTTAGGGTTAGGTCTAGGGCCAGGGCTAGGCTAGTGTTAGGGTTAAGGTTATGTCTAGGACCAGGGCTAGGCTAGGCTTAGCGTTAGGATTATGGCTAGGACCAGGGCTCAGGCTAGGGCTAGGGCTACAGCTAGGGTTAGGTTTAGGGTTAGGGTTAGAGTTTGGAATAAGGTTAGGGTTAGGGTTATGGTAATGTTTAGTGTTAGGGTTAGGGCTAGCGTTTGGGTATGGGGTAGGGTTAGATTTAGGGCTATGGTTAGGGTTAGGGTTAGTGTTAGGTTTAGGCTTAGGTCTAGGTCTAGGGCTAGGTTTAGGGTTAGGGTTAGTGTTTAGGGCCATGGCTAAGGCTAGTGTTAGGGTTAGGTTTAGGTTAGGGCTAGGTCAAGGGCTTGGCCTAGGGTTACAGTTAGGATTAGGGTTAGGGCTAGGGCTAGGGCTAGGGCTAGAGTTAGGGTTAGGGTTAGAGTTAGGACTAGGGCTAGGGTTAGGGTTAGGGCTAGGGCTAGGGGTAGGGCTAGGGTTAGGGTTAGGCTTAGCATTAGGGACAGGGCTAGGGCTAGGGTTAGGGCTAAGGTTAGGGTTAGGCTTACCATTAGGGACAGGGCTAGCGCTAGGGTTAGGGTTAGGGTTAGGATTAGGGCCAACGTTCGGTTTATGGTTAGGGTTAGAGTTTGGGCTATGATTAGGTTTGGGCTAGGGTTATGGTACGGGTTAGGGTTAGGGCTAGGGCTATGTTATGGTTAGCTTTATGGTTAGGGTTAGGTCTAAGGCTTAGGGTTAGGGCTAGGGCTAGGGCTAAGCCTAGGTTTAGGTTTAGGTTCACTTCTAGGGTTAGGGTTAGAGTTAGGGTTAGGGATAGGGTTAGGATTAGGGTTGGATTAGGGCTAGGGCTAGGGCTAGGGTTTAGTTTTGGGTTAGGTTTAGGGATAGTGATAGCGTTAGATTTATGGTTAGGTTTAGAGTTTGGCCTAGGGTTAGGTTTAGGGCTAGATTTAGGGTACGGTCTAGTGTTAGGTTTAGGGTTAGAGTTAAGGTGAGGGTTTGTGTTAGGGTTAGGGTTATGTCTAGAGCTAGAGATAGGGTCAGGGTTAGGGTTTGTGTTAGGGTTAGGGCTAGGGCTAGGGCCAGGTCTAGGGCTAGGGTAAAGGTTAGGGCTAGGGCTAGGGCTAGTGTTAGGTTACGGGTTAGGGTTCTGCTTAGGGCTAGGGTTAGAGTTAGGGTTAGTGTTAGGGTTAGGTTAGA
This sequence comes from Sylvilagus floridanus, assembly GCA_949820135.1. Taxonomy (NCBI): domain Eukaryota; kingdom Metazoa; phylum Chordata; class Mammalia; order Lagomorpha; family Leporidae; genus Sylvilagus; species Sylvilagus floridanus. Next base: position 166,691,305 of record OX463227.1, on the reverse strand, counting down.
TCATTGGGTAGGGATAGGGTCAGAGTTAGGGTTTGGTTTAGGGTTAGTGCTAGGGCTAGTTTTAGGTTTAGGGTTAGGTTTAGGGTTATAGCTAGGTCTAGGGTTAGTGTTAGGATTAGGGTTAGCACCAGGGTTAGGGTTAGGGTTAGGGTTAGGGTTTAGGGCCAGGACTAGGGCTAGGGTTGTGGTTATGTTTAGGGTTAGGGCTAGGGCTAAGGCTAGGGCTAGATTTAGGGTTAGGGTTAGGCTTAGTGCTAGGGCTATGTTTAGGGCTAGGGCTAGGGTTTGGGCTAGTTGTAGGGCTAGGGCTAGGGTTAGGGTTAGGGTTATGGCTAGGGCTAGGGCTAGGCCTAGGTTTATGTTTAGGGCTAGGGCCAGGGTTAGGGTTAGGTTTAGGGTTAGGGTTTGGGTTAGGGTTAGGGCTAGGGCTAGGGCTAGGGCCTCGGCTAGGTTTAGGGCTGGTTTATGTTTAGTGTTATGGTTATGGCTAGGGCTAGGATTAGGTTTAGGGTTAGGGCTAGGGCTATATTTAGGGTTAGGGTTAGGGTAATGGCTAGGGCTAGGGTTAGGGCTAGGGTTAGGTTTAGGGCTAGGGCTAGGCCTAGGCCTAGTTTTAGGTTTAGGGTCAGGGCTAGGTTTAGGGTTAGAGTTAGTGTTAGGGTTAGGGCTAGGGTTAGGGTTAGGGCTAGGGCTAGGGCTAGGGCTAGGGCTAGGGCTAGTGCTAGGGCTAGGGTTTGATTTAGTGTTAGTTTTTGGCTAGGGCTAGGGCTAGGGTTTGGTCCATGGTTAGAGTTAGGGTTATGGCTAGGGCTAGGGCCAGAGGTAATGTTAAGGTTAGGGCTAGGGCTAGGGCTAGGGTTAGCATTAGGGTTAGGATAAGGGCTATGGCTATGTTTAGGGTTATGTTAGGGTGAGGGCTTGGGCTAGCATTATGTTTAGGGTTAGCATTTTGGCTGGGGCTAGGGCTAGGGATAGGGTTAGGGTTAGGTTTAGGGTGGGGTTAGGCTTAGGGTTAGCTTTAGGGGTATGGTGTGGGTTAGGGTTTGGTCTAGGTTTAGAGTTAGGGTTATGGCTAGGGCTACGGCTAGTGTTAGTGTTCGGGTTAGGGCTAGGGCTAGGGCTAGGGCTAGGGCTAGTGCTAGGGCTAGGGTTAGGTTTAGTGTTAGGGCTAGGCCTAGGCCTAGTTTTAGGTTTAGGGCCATGGCTAGGATTAGGGTTAGATTTAGGATTAGGGTTAGGGCTTGGGTTAGGATTATGGTTATGGTTAGGGATAGGGCTAGGGCTAGGGCTAGGACTAGGGTTTGATTTAGAGTTAGTTTTAGGGCTAGGATTAGGGTTTGGTCTAGGGTTAGAGTTAGGGTTATGTCTAGGGCTAGGACTAGAGTTAGTGTTAAGGATAGGAATAGGTCTAAGGCTAGGGTTAATTTTATGGTTAGGGTTATGGCTAGGGTTAGGGTTAGGGTTAGGGCTAGGGATATGGTTAGTGTTAAGGTTAGGGCTAAGTCTAGGGCTAGGGCTAGGTGCAGGTAGCGTTAGGGTTAGGGCTAGAGCTAGGGCTAGGCCTAGGTTTAGGTTTTTGGTCAGAGCTAGGGTTAGGTTTAGAGTTAGGGTTAAGGTTAGGGCTAGGGCTAGGGCTAGGGCTAGGGCTAGGTTAGGGCTAGGGTTAGGGTTACGTTTAGGTATAGGGCTAGCGCTAGGTTTTGGTCTAGGTTTCGAGTTAGTGTTATGGCTAGAGCTAGGACTAGGTTTAGTGTTAGCATTAGGGCTAGGTCTAGGGCTAGGGTTAGCATTAGGGCTAGGGCTAGGGCTAGGTTTAGGGTTAGGGTTAGCGTTAGGGCTAGGGCCAGGTCTAGGGCTAGGGCTAGATTTAGGGTTAGGGTTAGGGCTAGGGCTAGCGTTAGGTTTAAGTTTAGGTTTAGTGTTTGGGCTAGGGTTAGGGCTAGTGTTTACTTACGGGTTAGGGTTTAACTTAGGGCTAGGGTTAGGGTTAGTGTTAGGGTTAGGTTAGGTCAATGGCTATGGATAGGGTCAGAGTTTGGGTTTGGTTTAGGGTTAGTGCTAGGGCTAGGGATGGGTTTAGGGTTAGGGTTAGGTTTAGGGTTAGTGTTCTGGCTAGTGCCATGTTTAGGGCTAGGGCTAAGGTTAAGGTTTGTTAGAGTTACTTCTAGGGCTAGGGCTACGGTTAGGGTTAGGGTTATGGTTAGGGTTAAGTTTAGGGCTAGGGCTAGGGTTAGGGTTATGGTCAAGGCTAGGGCTAGGGTTAGGGTTAGGGCTAGGGCTAGGGCTAAGTTTCGGAAGGGTTAGGGCTAGTGCTAGTGCTATGGCTATGGTTACTGTTAGTGTTAGGTCTAGGGCCAGGGCTAGGCTAGGGTTAGGGTTAGGGTTATGTCTAGGAACTAGGGCTAGGCTAGGGTTAGGGTTAGGGTTATGGCTAGGACCAGGGCTCGGGCTAGGGCTAGGGCTAGGGCTAGTGTTAGGTTTAGGGTTAGGGTTAGAGTTTGGAATAAGCTTAGGGTTAGGGTTAGGGCTAGGGATATGGTTAGGGTTAAGTTTAGGGCTAAGGCTAGGGCTAGGGCTAGGTGCAGGTAGGGTTAGTGTTAGGGCTAGAGCTAGGGCTAGGCCTAGGTTTAGGTTTATGGTCAGGGCTAGGCTTAGGGTTAGTGTTAGGGTTAGGGTTAGGGCTAGGGCTAGGGTTAGGTTTAGTGTTAGGTCTAGGCCTAGGCCTAGTTTTAGGTTTAGGGCCATGGCTAGATTTAGGGTTAGATTTAGGGTTAGGGTTAGGGTTAGAGTTTGGAATAAGGTTAGGGTTAGGGTTAGGGCTAGGGATATGGTTAGGGTTAAGGTTAGGGCTAAGGCTAGGGCTAGGGCTAGGTGCAGGTAGGGTTAGGGTTAGGGCTAGAGCTAGGGCTAGGCCTAGGTTTAGGTTTATGGTCAGGGCTAGGGTTAGGGTTAGAGTTAGGGTTAGGGTTAGGGCTAGGACTAGGGCTAGGGTTAGGGCTAGGGTTAGGGTTATATTTAGGTATAAGTCTAGGACTAGGTTTTGGTCTAGGTTTCGAGTTAGGTTTATGGCTAGAGCTAGGGTTCCGTTTAGTGTTAGGGTTAGGGCTAGGGCCAGGGCTAGGGTTATCGTTAGGACTAGGGCTAGGGCTAGTGATAGGTTTAGGGTTAGGTTTAGCGTTAGGGCTAGGGCCAGGTCTAGGGCTAGGGCTAGGGTTAGGGTTAGGGTTAGTGCTAGGGCTAGCGTTAGGTTTAAGGTTAGGTTTAGTGTTTGGGCCAGGGTTAGGTTTAGGGCTAGTGTTTGCTTACGGGTTAGGGTTCATCTTAGGGCTAGGGTTAGGGTTAGTGTTAGGGTTAGGTTAGGTCAATGGCTATGGATAGGGTCAGAGTTAGGGTTTGGTTTAGGGTTAGTGCTAGGGCTAGGGATGGGTTTAGGTTAGGGGTTAGGGTTAGGGTTAGTGTTCTGGCTAGTGCCATGTTTAGGGCTAGGGCTATGGTTAAGGTTATTATTAGAGTTACTTCTAGGGCTAGGGCTAGGGTTATGGTTATGGTTAGGTTTAGGTTTAGGGGTAGGTCTAGGGTTAGGGTTATGGTCAATGCTAGGGCTAGGGTTAGGGTTAGGGCTAGGACTAGGGCCAGGGCTAGGCTAGGTTTATGGTTAGGGTTATGTGTAGGAACTAGGGCTAGGTTAGGGTTAGGGTTAGAGTTATGGCTAGGACCAGGGCTCAGGCTAGGGCTAGGGCTAGGGTTAGGTTTAGGGTTAGGGTTAGAGTTTGGAATAAGGTTAGGGTTAGGGTTATGGTAATGTTTAGTGTTAGGGTTAGGGCTAGGGTTTGGGTACGGGGTAGTGTTAGGTTTAGGGCTATGGTTAGGATTAGGGTTAGTGTTAGGTTTAGGCTTAGGTCTAGCTCTAGGGCTAGGTTTAGGGTTAGGGTTAGGGTTTATGGCCAAGGCTAAGGCTTGGTTAGGGTTAGGTTTAGGGTAGGGCTAGGTCAAGGGCTTGGCCTAGGGTTATGGTTAGAATTAGGTTTAGGGCTACGGCTAGGGCTAGGGCTAGAGTTAGGGTTAGGATTAGAGATAGGACTAGGGCTAGGGTTAGGGTTAGGGCTAGGGCTAGGGGTAGGGCTAGGTTTAGGGTTAGGCTTAATGCTAGGGACAGGGCTAGGGCTAGGGTTAGGGCTAGGGTTAGGGTTAGGCTTAGTGCTAGGGACAGGGCTAGGGCTAGGGTTAGGGTTATTCGGGATTGGGGCCAGCGTTCGGTTTATGGTTAGGGTTAGAGTTTGGGCTATGATTAGGTTTGGGCTAGGGTTAGGGTACGGGTTAGGGTTAGTGCTAGGGCTATGTTATGGTTAGCTTTAGGGTTAGGGTTAGGGCTAGGGCTTAGGGTTAGGGCTAGGGCTAGGGCTAAGCCTAGGTTTAGGTTTAGGTTCACTGCTAGGGTTAGGGTTAGAGTTAGGGTTAGTGTTAGGGCTAGGGTTAGGGTTGGATTAGGGCTAGGGCTAGGGCTAGAGCTAGGGTTAGATTTAGGGTTAGGTTTAGGGTTAGGGCTAGGATTTGGTCTAGGTTTGGTCTAGGCTTAGGGTTAGGTTTAGGTCTAGGTTTAGGATTAGGGTTACAGTTAGGGCTAGGGCTAGGGTTAGGGTTAGGGTTAGGGCTAGGGCTAGGGTTAGGGTTAGGGTTAGGGCTAGGGCTAGGGCTAGGGTTAGGGTTAGGGTTAGGACTAGGGCCAGGTTTAGGGCTATCGTTAGCGTTAGGTTTAGGGTTAGGGTTAGGTTTAGTTCCATGTTTCGGGTTAGTGTTAGGGGAGGGCTTGGGTTAGGGTTAGGGCTAGGGCTAGGGCTAGGGCTAGAGTTAGGGTTAGGGTTAAGCTTAGGGCTAGGGCTAGGGTTAGAGTTAGTTTTAGGACTAGGGCTAGGTTTAGTTTTATGGTTAGGGTTAGGCCTGGGTTAGGTTTAGGGTTAGGGCTAGGGCTAGGGTTAGTGTTTGTGTTATGGCTAGGGATAGCTCTAGGGCTAGTGATAGGGTCAGGGTTAGTGCTAGGGCCAGGGCTAGGGCTATGGTTAGTGTTAGGCTTAGGATTAGGGCTAGGGCTAGCGTTTAGTTTTGGGATAGGTTTGGGCTAGTGATAGCATTAGGTTTATGGTTAGGTTTAGAGTTTGGGCTAGGGTTAGGTTTAGGGCTAGGGTTAGGGTACGGTCTAGTGTTAGGTTTAGGGTTAGGGTTAGGGTGAGGGTTTGTGTTTTGGTTAGGGTTATGTCTAGAGCTAGGGATAGGGTCAGGGTTAGGTTTTGTGTTAGGGTTAGGGCTAGGTCTAGTTTTAGGTTTAGGGTTATGATTAGGGTTAGGGTTAGAGCTAGTTCTACGGTTAGCGTTAGGATTACGTTTAGGGCCAGGGTCAGGGTTAGGGTTTGGATTAAAATTTAGGGCCAGGGCTAGGGCTAGGGTTATATTTGGGTTAGGGTTAGGGTTAGGCTAGGGCAAGGGCTAGGGCTAGGTTTATGGGTAAGGATACAGTTAGTACTTGGGCTAGGACTAAGGCTAGAGTTAGGGTAGGGTTAGGGTTACGGTTAGGGCTAGGGCTAGGACTAGGGCTAGGGCTAGGGTTTGATTTAATGTTCGTTTTAGGGCTAGGGGTAGGGTTTGATCTAGGGTTAGAGTTAGGGTTATGGCTAGGGTTAGAGTTAGTGTTAAGGATAGGGCTTGGGCTAGGGCAAGGGTTACTTTTAGGGTTAGGTTTAGGGCTTGGGTTAGGTTTAGGTTTAGGGTTAGGGTTATGGTTAGGGTTAAGGTTAGGGCTAAAGCTAAGTCTAGGGAGAGGTTTAAGGTTAGAGTTAAGGTTTGGGCCTGGGATAGGGCTAGGTTTAGAGTTAGGTTTAGGGTTAAGATCTGGCTAGGGCTAGGGTTAGGGTCGGGTTACGGTTAGGGTTAGAGCTAGGGCTATGTTTAGGTTTAGGGTTAGGGTTAGAGCTATGGAATTTTAGCGACAGGATTATGGTCAGGGCTCAGAGTTAGGGTTAGGGTTAGGGTTGGGTCTAGGGCCAGGGCGAGGGCTAGGGTTAGGGTTAGGTATAGGGCTAGGGCTAGGTCTAGGGCTTGGGCTAGTTCTAGGGCTAGGTTTATGGTTAGTGTTAGTGTTAGGGCTTGAGCTAGGGTTAGGTTTAGGTTTATGGCAAGTCTATATTTAGGATTATGGGTAGGGTTAGGGCTAGGGCTAAGGTTAGGGCTAGGGCTAAGATTAGGTTATGGGTTAGGGTTAGGGTTATGACTAGTGCTATGGTTAGGATTAGGGTTAGGACTAGGGTTGCGTTAAGTTTAGGGTTATGGGTAGAGTTAGGGCTAGGGTTAGGGTTTTGGTTAGGGTTAGGGTACGGCTATGGGTAGGGTTAGGGCTTTTGTTCGGGTTAGGGTTAGGGTTAGGTCTAGGGCTAGGGCTAGGTTAGGGTTAGGGTTCGGGTTAGGTCTAGGGCTAAGGCTTGGTTGAGGGTTAGGTTTAGGTCTAGGGCTAGGGCTAGGGCTAGCATTAGGTTTAGGGTTAGGGTTAGAGTTTGGGCTAGGTTTATGGTTAGGGCTATCGTTAGGGTTAGGGTTAGGTTTAGGGTTTAGGTTAAGGGCTAGGGCTAGGGTTATGGTTATGGTTAGGGTTAGGGCAAGGGCTAGAGCTAGGGTTTGGGTTTGGGTTAGGACTAGGGCTAGCGTTAGGTTTAAGGTTAGTGATTGTGTTAGGGTTTGTGTTAGGGCTAGGGCTAGGGCTAGGTGTAGTTCTAAGGCTAGCATTAGGTTTAGGGCTAGGGCTAGGGTTTTGTCTAGGTTTAGAGTTAGGGTTGTGGCTGGAGCTAGGGCTAGGGATAGTGTTAGGGTTAGGGCTAGGGTTAGCGTTAGTGTAGGATTAGGGCTATGGCTAGTGTTAGGGTTAGGGTTAGGGTTATGGCTAGGGCTAGCGTTACGTTTACGGTTAAGGTTAGGGCTATGTATAGGGTTATGGTTAGGTTTAGGGTCATGTATAGGGCTAGGGTTATTGTTTGGATTAGGGCTAGGGTAGTGCTAGGGCTAGGGCTAGGTTTAGGGTTAGAGTTAGGGCTAGGGCCAGGGGTAGGGCTACGCTTAGGGTTAGGGTTAGGATTAGGCTAGGGTTGTGGTTATGGTTAGTGTTAGGGCTAGGGCTAGTGCTAGAGTTAGGGTTAGGGTTAGGCTTATGGCTAGGGCTAGGGTTAGGGTTAGAGCTAGGGCTAGTGCTAGGGTTAGGGTCAGGGCTAGGGCTAGGGCTAGAGTTAGGGTTAGGGTTTAGGGCTAGGGTTAGGGTTAGTGTTAGTGCTAGTGCTAGGACTAGGGCTAGGGTTAGATTCAGGGTTAGGTTTAGGGCTAATGCTAGGGTTTTGTCTAGGGTTAGAGTTAGGGTTATGGCTAGTGCTAGTGTAGGGATAGTGTTAGGGTTAGGTCTAGAGCTAGGGCTAGGGTTAGTTTTAGGTTTAGCATTAGGGCTAGTGTTAGGGTTAGGGTTAGGGCTAGGGCTAGGGTTAGGGTTAGGGTTAGGGCTAAGGCTACAGCTAGGGTAGGGTTAATGCTATGGTTAGGCTTAGGGCCATGGCTAGGACTAAGGTTTGGTTTAGAGTTAGGATTAGTTCTAGGGCTAATGTTAGGGTTCAGGTTAGGGCTATGGCTCTGGTTAGGGTTAGGGTTAGGGTTAGAGCTATGGCTAGGTTTCGGGTTTTGTTAGGTTTAGGGCCAGATGTAGGTTAGGGTTAGGCTTAGTTTTAGGGCCAGTGCTAGGGCTAGTTTTAGTGTTATGGTTAGGGTTAGTATAGGGTTAGGTTTAGCTTTAGGGCTAGGGCTAAGGCTAGGGCTAAGGCTAGGATTAGGTTTGGGGCTACGGTCGGGCTAGGGTTAGGGTTAGGGCTAGGGTTAGGGTATGGACTAGTCTTAGGATTATGGTTAGGGTTAGGGTTAGGGTTTATGTTAGGTCTAGGGATAGGGCTAGGTTTAAGGTTAGGGTTAGGGTTCGGGTTAGGGTTAGGGCTAGGGCTAGGGTTAGGGTTACAGTTAGTTCTAGGGCTAGGGTTAGATCTAGGGCTAGGGCTAGGGTTAGGGTTAGTGTTCGGGCTAGGGCTAGGGTTAAGGTTATGGTTAGAGTTAGGTCTAGGGCTAGGGCTACGATTAGGGTTACGGTTAGTGTTAGGTTTAGGGTTAGGGCTAGGGTTAGCGTTACGGTTAGGGCTAGGGTTAGGATTAGGATTAGGGATAGGGCTAGGGTTAGGGTTACGGTCAGGGCTTGGGCTAGGGTTAGGTTTAGGGCTAGGGCTAGGGCTAGGGTTAGGATTAGGTTTAGGGCTAGTGCTAGTACTAGGTCTAGTGTTAGGGTTAGGGTTAGGGCTAGGGCCAGGGCTAGGCTAGGGTTAGGGTTAGGGTTATGTCTAGGACCAGGGCTAGGCTAGGGTTAGGATTAGGGTTATGGCTAGGTCCTGGGCTAGGGCTAGGTCTAGTGCTAGGGCTATGGCTAGGGTCATGTTTAGGGTTAGGGTTAGGTTCAGCGTTATTGTTAGGGCTTGGAATAGCGTTAGGTTTAGTGTTACTCTTAGAGTTTGGGTTTTGTTTAGGTTTTGGGCTAGCGTTTGAGTACGGGGTAGGGTTAGTTTTAGGGTTATGGTTAGGGTTAGGGTTAGTGTTATTTAGGGATAGGTTTAGGTCTAGGGCTAGGTTTGGTGTTAGGGTTCGGGTTAGGGCTACGGCTAGGGTAGCGTTAGGATTAGGGTTAGGGCAGCGTTGGGTTTAGGGTTAGTGTTAGGGTTTATGGCTAGTGCTAGGGCTTGGGCTAGGTCTAGGTTTAGGATTAGGGTTAGGGTTAGGGCTAGGGCCAGGGCTCGTTTTAGGATTAGGGTTAGGGTTAGGATTAGGGCTAGGGCTAGGGTTAGGATTAGGGTTAGGTTTAGGGCTAGGGCTAGCATTAGTTTAGGTTTAGGGTTAGAGTTTGGGCTAGGGTTAGTGTTTTGCCTAGGGTTAGAATACGGGCTAGGGTTAGGGTTAGGTTTAGGGTTACTGTTAGGGTTAGGTTAGGTCTAGGGCTAGGTCTAGGGTTAGGGTTAGGGTTCGGGTTAGGGTGAGGGGTAGGGCTAGGGTTAGTGTTAGGGTTATGGTTAGGGTCAGGTCTAGGGCTATGGCAATGGTCAGGGTTATGGTTCGGGTTAGATTTAGGACTAGAGCTAGGGTTAGGTTTATGGTTAGGGCTAGGGCAAGGGTAGGGCTAGGGTCAGGGCTAGGGCTAGGGCTAGGGCTACGGTTAGGCTCTGGTTTAGCACTAGGTACAGGGCTAGGGCTAGGGTTAGGGTTAGGGTTGGGATTAGGGCCAGCGTTAGGTTTAGGGTTAAGGTTAGAGTTAGGGCTATGGTTAGGTTTGGTCTAGGGTTAGGGTACAGGTTAGGGTACGGGTTAGGGCTAGGGTTACGTTTAGGTTTAGTGTTAGGGTTAGAGTTCAGGTTCGGGCTAGGGCTATGTTAGGGCTAGGGCTAGGGCTTAGGTTTAGGGCTAGGGCTAGGGCTATGGCTAGGGTTATGGGTAGGGTTAGGGTTAGTGCTAGGGCTAGGTCTAGGGCTAGAGTTAGGGTTAGGGTTAGGTCTAGGGCTAGGGTTAGGGTTAGTGTTAGGGTTAGGGTTAGGGTTAGGGCTAGGGTTAGTGTTCGGATCAGGGCTAGGGCTAGGGCTAGGGTTAGATTTAGGGTTAGGTTTAGGTATAGGGCTAGGGTTTGGTCTAGGTTAAGATTTAGGGGTATTGCTTGAGCTAGGGCTAGGTTTAGTGTTTGCTTAGGGCTAGGGCTAGGGCTATGGTTAACATTAGGGTTAGGATTAGGGCTATGTCTAGGGTTAGGGTTAGGGCTAGGACTAGCATTAGGTTTAGGGTTAGGGTTAGGGCTAGGGCTAGGGCTAGATTTAGGGTTAGGGTTAGGGTTAGGGCTAGGGTTAGGGTTAGGGTTAGGGCTAGAGCCAGGTCTAGGGCTATGGTTAGCATTAGGGTTAGGATTATGGCTAGGGCTAGGGTTTGGTTTTGGGTTAGGGTTATGGCTAGGGCTAGTGTTAGCTTTAGGGTAAGAGTTTGGGCTAGGGTTAGGTTTAGGGCTAGTGTTAGGGTACGGTCTAGTGTTAGGGTTATGGCTATGGTTAGGGTGAGGGTTAGTGTTAGGGTTAGGGTTAGGTCTAGAGCTAGGGATAGGGTCAGGGTTAGTGTTTGTATCAGGGTTAGTGCTGGAGCTAGTGTTAGGGTTAGGGTTAGGGTTGGGTTAGAGCTAGGTCTAGGGTTATTGTTAGGATTAGGTTTAGGGCCAGTGTTAGGGTTAAGGTTTGGGTTAAATTTAAGGGCCAGGGCCTGGGCTAGGGCTTGGGTTAGGGTAGGGTTAGGGCTAGGGCTAGGGTTAGGGTTAGTGTTAGGGCTAAGGCTACGGCTAGGGTAGCGTTAATGTTATGGTTAGGCTTAGGGCCATGGCTAGGGCTAAGTTTAGGGTTAGAGTTAGGATTAGTTCTAAGGCTAGGGTTAGGATTCGGGTTAGGGTGAGGGTTAGGGCTATGGCTATGGTTAGGGTTAGGTTTAGGTCTAGGGCCAGGGCTAGGCTAGAGTTAGGGTTAGGGTTATGTCTAGGACCAGGGCTAGGCTAGGGTTAGGGTTAGGGTTAGGGCTAGAGCCAGGTCTAGGGCTATGGTTAGCGTTAGCCTTAGGATTATGGCTAGGGCTAGTGTTTGGTTTTGGGTTAGGGTTATGGCTAGGGCTAGTGTTAGCTTTAGGGTAAGATTTTGGGCTAGGGTTAGGTTTAGGGCTAGTGTTAGGGTACGGTCTAGTGTTAGGGTTATGGCTATGGTTAGGGTGAGCGTTAGTGTTAGGGTTAGGGTTAGGTCTAGAGCTAGGGATAGGGTCAGGGTTAGTGTTTGTATCAGGGTTAGGGCTGGAGCTAGTGTTAGGGTTAGGGTTAGGGTTAGGGTTGGGTTAGAGCTAGGTCTAGGGTTATCGTTAGGATTAGGTTTAGGGCCAGTGTTAGGGTTAAGGTTTGGGTTAAATTTTAGGGCCAGGGCTAGGGCTAGGGTTAGGATTAGTGTTAGGGCTAAGGCTACGGCTAGGGTAGCGTTAATGTTATGGTTAGGCTTAGGGCCATGACTAGGGCTAAGTTTAGGGTTAGAGTTAGGATTAGTTCTAAGGCTAGGGTTAGGGTTCGGGTTAGGGTGAGGGTTAGGGCTATGGCTATGGTTAGGGTTAGGGTTAGGGTTAGATCTATGGCTAGGTTTCGGGTTAGGGTTAGGTTTACAGCCAGAAGAAGGTTAGGGTTAGGCTTAGTTTTAGGGCCAGTGTTAGGGCTAGTGTTAGGGTTATGGTTCGGGTTAGGGATAGGGTTAGATTTAGATTTAGGGCTAGGGCTAGGGCTAGGGCTAAGGCTAGGATTAGGGTTAGGGCTACGGTACGGGCTAGGGTTAGGGTATGGGCTAGTGTTAGGATTACAGTTAGGGTTACGTTTAAGGTTTGTGTTAGGTCTAGGGATAGGGCTAGGTTTAGGGTTAGGGTTCAGGTTAGGGTTAGGGCTAGGGCTAAGGATAGGGTTAGGGTTAGTTCTAGGGCTAGGGTTAGATCTAGGGCTAGGGCTAGGGCTAGGGCTAGGGTTAGGGTTAGTGTTCGAGCCAGGGCCAGGGTTAGGGCTAGATGCTAGGGTTAAGGTTATGGTTAGAGTTAGGTCTAGGGCTAGGGCTAGGGTTAGGGTTAGGTTAGGGTTAGGTTTAGGGCTAGGGCTAGGGTTAGGGTTATGGTTAGGGCTTGGGTTAGGGTTAGGTTTAGGGCTAGTGCTAGCGCTAGTGCTAGGGTTAGGGTTATGGTCAGGTCTAGGGCTAGGGCTAGGGTTAGGATTAGGTTTAGGGCTACTGCAAGTGCTAGTGCTAGGGTTAGGGTTAGGGTTACGGTTAGGGCTAGAACCATGGCTAGGCTAGGGTTAGGGTTAGGTTTAGTGCTAGGGCTAGGGCTAGGGTAGGGTTAGGGCTAGGGCTATGGTTAGGTTTAGGGTTATGTTTAGATCTAGGGAAGGTTTAGGGTTAGGGTTAGCGTTAGGGTTAGGGTTAGGGTTAGGGTTAGGGCTAGGGCTAGGGCTTTAGCTAGGTCTAGGGCTAGGATTATGGTTAGGGTGAGTGTTAGGGCTAGAGCTAGGGTTAGGTTTAGGTTTCGGACTAGGTCTATATTTAGGTTTAGGGTTAGGTTTAGTGCTAGGGCTAAGGTTAGGGACAGGGCTAGGTTTAGGCAAGGGGTTAGGGTTAGGGTTATGACTAGTGCTAGGGTTAGTGTTAGGGTTAGGTCTATGGTTGCGTTAGGTTTAGGGTTATGGTTAGATTTAGCGCTTGGGTTAGGGTTATGGTTAGGGCTAGTGTACGGCTATGGGTGTGGTTGGGACTATGATTATGGTTAGGGATAGGGTAGGAAAAAGGCTAGGGCTAAGGTTAGGGCTAGGGCTAGGGCTAGGTCTACAGTTAGGGTTAGGCTTAGGCCTAGGGCCAAGGTTAGGGCTAGGGTAAGAGTTAGGGTTATGATTAGGGCTAGGGTTAGGATTAGAGTTAGGATTAGGGCTATTGTAGTATTGAGCTGTGGTTAGGGTACTGGTTAGGGTTAGGGTTAGGGCTAATGTTACCTTCAGTGTTTGTGTTAGGGTTAGGGTTACGTCTAGGGCTAGGGCTAGGGTTAGGGCTAATGTTAGGTTTAGGGTTAGGGTTAGAGTTTGGGCTAGGTTTATGCTTAGGGCTAGGTTTTGGATTAGGGTTAGTGTTAGGTTTAGCGCTAGGGCTAGGGTTAGGGTTAGGGTTTGCTTTAGGGCTAGGGCTAGCGTTAGGTTAGGGTTAGGGTTAGAGTTTGGGCTAGGGTTAGGGCTAGGGTTAGGTTTAGTTCTAGGTCTAGGGTTAGCGTTAGGATTAGGGTTAAGGCCAGGTTAGGGTTAGGGTTAGGGTTAGGGTTTAGGGTCAGGGCTAGGGCTAGGGTTACGGTAAGGTTTAGGGCTAGGTCATGGGCTAAGGCTAGGCCTAAGTTTAGGGTTAGTGTTAGGGCTAAGGCTAGGGTTATGGTTATGTTTAGGGCTAGGGTTAGTTTTAGGTTTAGGGCTAGGGCTAGGGCTAGGGCTAGGGTTAGGGTTAGGGTTAGGATTAGTGTACGTGCTACAGTTAGGGTTAGGGCTCGGGTTAGGTTTAGCGTTACTGTCGGACTAGGGCTAGGGCTACAGTTAGGGATTGTGTTCGGATTAGGGTTAGTTCTAGAGCTAGGATTAGGTTTAGGTTAGGGTAATGGCTAGGGCTAGGGTTAGGGCTAGGGTTAGGTTTAAGGCTAGGGCTAGGCCTAGGCCTAGTTTTAGGTTTAGGGCCAGGGCTAGGGTTCAGGTTAGAGTTAGTGTTAGGGTTAGGGCTAGGGTTAGGGTTAGGGTTAGGGCTAGGGCTAGGGCTAGGGCTAGTGCTAGGGCTAGGGTTGATTTAGTGTTAGTTTTAGCGCTAGGGTTAGGATTTGTTCTAGGGTTAGAGTTAGGTTATGGCTTGGGCTAGGGCTAGAGTTAATGTTATGTTTAGGGCTAGGGCTAGGGTTAGCTTTAGGGTTAGTATATGGCTATGGCTATGGCTATGGTTAGGGTTAGGACTCAGGCTAGCATTATGTTTAGGGTTAGCGTTTTTCCTGGGGCTAGGGCTAGGTTTAGGGTTAGGGTTAGGGCTAAGTGTAGGGATAGGGTTAGTGTTAGGTTTAGGGCTATGGTGTGGGTTAGGGTTTGGTCTAGGTTTAGAGTTAGGGTTATGGGTAGGGCTAGGGCTAGGGGCAGTGTTCAGGTTAGGGCTAGGGCTAGGGCTAGGGCTAGGGCTAGGGCTAGGGCTAGTGCTAGGGTTAAGTTTAGTGTTAGGGCTAGGCCTAGGCCTAGTTTTAGGTTTAGGGCCATGGCTAGATTTAGGGTTAGATTTAGGGTTAGGGTTAGGGCTAGGGTTAGGCTTAGAGTTATCCCTAGGGTTAGGGTTAGGGTTAGGGCTAGGGCTAGGGCTAAGATTAGGAAGGTTTAGGGCTAGTGCTAGTGCTATGGCTAGGGTTACTGTTAGTGTTAGGTCTAGGGCCAGGGCTAGGCTCGGGTTAGGGTTAGGGTTATGTCTAGGAACTAGGGCTAGGCTAGGGTTAGGGTTAGGTTTATGGCTAGGACCAGGGCTTGGGCTAGGGCTAGGGCTAGGGTTAGGTTTAGGGTTAGGGTTAGAGTTTGGAATAAGGTTAGGGTTAGGGTTAGGGCTAGGGATATGGTTAGGGTTAAGGTGAGGGCTAAGGCTAGGGCTAGGGCTAGGTGCAGGTAGGGTTAGGGTTAGGGCTAGAGCTAGGGCTAGGCCTAGGTTTAGGTTTTTGCCAGGTCTAGGGTTAGGTTTAGTGTTAGAGTTAGGGTTAGGGCTAGGGCTAGGGTTAGGTTTAGTGTTAGTGCTAGGCCTAGGCCTAGCTTTAGGTTTAGGGCCATGGCTAGATTTAGGGTTAGATTTAGGGTTAGGGTTATGGCTAGGGTTAGGGTCAGGGTTAGGGCTAGGGTTAGGGCTAGGGCTAGGGTTAGGGCTATGATTTGTTTTAGTGTTAGTTTTATGGCTAGGATTAGGGTTTGTTCTAGGGTTAGAGTTAGGGTTATGGCTAGGGCTAGGGCTAGAGTTAGTGTTAAGGATAGGAATAGGGCTAGGGCTCAGGTTAATTTTAGGGTTAGGGTTATGGCTAAGGTTAGGCTTAGTGTTAGGGCTAGGAATATGGTTAGGGTTAAGGTTAGGGCTAAGGCTAGGGCTAGGGCTAGGTGTAGGTCTAGGGTTAGGGTTAGGGCTAGAGCTAGGGCTATCCTAGGTTTAGGTTTATGCTCAGGGCTAGGGTCAGTGTTAGTGTTAGGGTTAGGGTTAGGGTTAGGGTTGGGGTTAGGATTAGGGCTATGGCTAGGGCTAGGGTTATGTTTAGGGCTAGGGCTAGTTAGGGTTATGGCTAGAGCTAGGTTTAGGGTTAGGTTTAGTGTTTGGGCTAGGGTTATGGTTAGGGCTAGTGTTTGGTTACGGGTTAGGGTTCGGCTTAGGGCTAGGGTTAGGGTTAGTGTTATGTTTAGGTTAGGTCAATGGCTATGGATAGGGTCAGCGTTAGGGTTTGGTTTAGGGTTAGTGCTCGGTCTAAGGTTAGTGCCAGGTTAGTGCTAGGGTTCTGGCTAGTGCCAGGGTTAGGGCTTGGCTAAGGTTAAGGTTCTTTATAGAGTTACTTCTAGGGCTAGGGCTAAGGTTATGGTTACGTTTAGGGTTAGGTTTAGGGCTAGGGCTAGGGTTAGGGTTACGGTCAAGGCTAGGGCTAGGGTTAGGGTTAGGGTTAGGGCTAGGGCTAGGGCTAGGGCTAGGGTTCGGAAGTGTTAGGGCTAGTGCCAATGCTATGGCTAGGGTTAGTGTTAGGGTTAGGTCTAGGGCCAGGGCTAGGCTAGGGTTAGGGTTAGGGTTATGTCTAGGACCAGGGCTAGGCTAGGGTTAGGGTTAGGATTATGGCTAGGACCAGGGCTCAGGCTAGGGCTAGGGCTACAGCTAGGGTTAGGTTTAGGGTTAGGGTTAGAGTTTGGAATAAGGTTAGGGTTAGGGTTATGGTAATGTTTAGTGTTAGGGTTAGGGCTAGGGTTTGGGTACGGGGTAGGGTTAGATTACGGCTATGGTTAGGGTTAGGGTTAGTGTTAGGTTTAGGCTTAGGTCTAGGTCTAGGGCTAGGTTTAGGGTTAGGGTTAGTGTTTAGGGCCATGGCTAAGGCTAGTGTTAGGGTTAGGTTTAGGGTAGGGCTAGGTCAAGGGCTTGGCCTAGGGTTACAGTTAGGATTAGGGTTAGGGCTAGGGCTAGGGCTAGGGCTAGAGTTAGGGTTAGGGTTAGAGTTAGGACTAGGGCTAGGCTTAGGGTTAGGGCTAGGGCTAGGGGTAGGGCTAGGGTTAGGGTTAGGCTTAGCACTAGGGACAAGGCTAGGGCTAGGGTTAGGGTTAGGGTTAGTCTTAGCGCTAGGGACAGGGCTAGCGCTAGGGTTAGGGTTAGGGTTAGGATTAGGGCCAACGTTTGGTTTATGGTTAGGGTTAGAGTTTGGGCTATGATTAGGTTTGGGCTAGGGTTATGGTACGGGTTAGGGTTAGGGCTAGGGCTATGTTATGGTTAGCTTTATGGTTAGGGTTAGGTCTAGGGCTTAGGGTTAGGGCTAGGGCTAGGTCTAAGCCTAGGTTTAGGTTTAGGTTCACTGCTAGGGTTAGGGTTAGAGTTAGGGTTAGGGTTATGGGAGGGTTAGGGTTGGATTAGGGCTAGGGCTAGGGCTACGGCTAGGGTTAGATTTAGGGTTAGGTTTAGGGCTAGGGCTAGGATTTGGTCTAGGTTTGGTCTATTCTTAGGGTTAAGTTTAGGTCTAGGTTTAGGGTTAGGGTTATGGTTAGGGCTAGGGCTAGTGTTATGGTTAGGGTTAGGGCTAGGTCTAGGGCTAGGGCTAGGTTTAGGGTTAGGGTTAGGGTTATGGCTAGGGCTAGGGCTAGGGCTAGGGTTAGGATTAGGGTTAGGGCTAGGGCCAGGGCTAGGGCTATGGTTAGCGTTAGGTTTAGGGTTAGGGTTATGTCTAGTTCTAGGTTTAGAGTTAGGGTTAGAGGAGGGCTAGAGTTAGGGTTAGGGCTAGGGCTAGGGCTAGGGCTAGGGCAAGGGCTAGGACTAGAATTAGGGTTAGGGTTAAGCTTAGGGCTAGGGCTAGGGTTAGATTTAGGGTTAAGGCTAGGGCTAGGGCTAGGGTGAGGTTTAGGATTAGTGCTAAGGCTAGGGCTAGGGTTATGGTTAGTGTTATGGCTATGGATAGCTCTAGGGCTAGTGATAGGGGTAGGGTTAATGCTAGGGCCAGGGCTAAGGCTATGGTTAGTGTTGGTGTTAGGATTAGGGCTAGGGCAAGGGTTTAGTTTTGGGTTAGGTTTAGGGCTAGTGATAGCGTTAGGTTTATGGTTAGGTTTAGAGTTTGGGCTAGGGTTAGGTTTAGGGCTAGATTTAGGGTACGGTCTAGTGTTAGGTTTAGGGTTAGGGTTAGGATGAGGGTTTGTGTTAGGGTTAGGGTTATGTCTAGAGCTAGAGATAGGGTCAGGGTTAGGGTTTGTGTTAGCGTAGGGCTAGGGCTAGGGCCAGGTCTAGGGCTAGGGTTAAGATTAGGGTTAGAGCTAGGGCTAGTGTTAGGTGTAGGGTTAGGGTTAATGTTTGGGCTAGGATTAGTATTAGGGCTAGTGTTAGGTTACGGGTTAGGGTTCTGCTTAGGGCTAGGGTTAGGGTTAGGGTTAGTGTGAGGGTTAGGTTAGATCATTGGCTAGGGATAGGGTTAGAGTTAGGGTTTGGTTTAGGGTTAGTGCTATGGCAAGGGTGAGGTTTAGGGTTAGGTTTAGGGTTATAGCTAGGTCTAGGGTTAGTGTTAGGATTAGGGTTAGCACCAGGGTTAGGGTTAGGGTTAGGGTTATGGCTAGGGCTAGGGCTAGGCCTAGGTTTACGTTTAGGGCTAGGGCCAGGGTTAGGGTTAGGTTTAGGGTTAGGGTTAGGATTAGGGCTAGGGCTAGGGCTAGGTCTTCGGCTAGGTTTAGGGCTGGTTTATGGTTATGGTTATGGTTAGGGCTTGGGCTAGGGCTAGGATTAGGTTTAGGGTTAGGGCTAGGGCTATATTTAGGTTTAGTGTTAGGGTAATGGCTAGGGCTAGGGTTAGGGCTAGGGTTAGGTTTAGGTCTAGGTCTAGGCCTAGGCCAAGTTTTAGGTTTAGGGCCAGGGCTAGGGTTAGGGTTAGAGTTAGTGTTACGGTTAGGGCTAGGGTTAGGGTTAGGGTTAGGGCAGTGCTAGGGCTAGGGCTAGTGCTAGGGCTAGGGTTTGTTTTAGTGTTAGTTTTAGGGCTAGGGCTAGGGTTTGGCCTAGGGTTAGAGTTAATTTATGGCTAGGGCTAGGGCTAGAGTTAATGTTAAGGTTAGGGCTAGGGCTAGGGTTAGCTTTAGGATTAGCATAAAGGCTATGGCTATGGTTAGGGTTAGGACTCGGGCAAGCATTATGTTTAGGGTTAGCGTTTTGGCTGGGGCTAGGGCTAGGTTTAGGGTTACTGTTAGGGCTAAGGCTAGGGCTAGGGTTAGGGTTAGGTTTAGGGCTATGGTGTGGGTTAGGGTTTGGTCTAGGTTTAGAGTTAGGGTTATGGCTAGGGCTACGGCTAGGGGTAGTGTTCAGGTTAGGGCTAGGGCTAGGGCTAGGGCTAGGGCTAGTGCTAGGGTTAGGTTTAGTGTTAGGGCTAGGCCTAGGCCTAGTTTTAGGTTTAGGGCCATGGCTAGATTTAGGGTTAGATTTAGGGTTAGGGTTAGGGCTAGGGTTAGGTTTAGGGTTAGGTCTAGGGCTAGGGCGAGGGCTAGGGCTAGGGCTATGGTTTGATTTAGTGTTAGTTTTACGGCTAGGATTAGGGTTTGGTCTAGGGTTAGAGTTAGGGTTATGGTTAGGGCTAGGGCTAGAGTTAGTGTTAAGGATAGGAATAGGGCTAGGGCTCAGGTTAATTTTAGGGTTAGGGTTATGGCTAAGGTTAGGCTTAGTGTTAGGGCTAGGGATATGGTTAGGGTTAAGGTTAGGGCTAAGGATAGGGCTAGGGCTAGGTGTAGGTCTAGAGTTAGGGTTAGGGCTAGAGCTAGGGCTATCCTAGGTTTAGGTTTATGCTCAGGGCTAGGGTTAGGGTTAGTGTTAGGGTTAGGGTTAGGGCTTGGGTTGGGGTTAGGATTAGGGCTATGTCTAGGGCTAGGGTTGGGGTTAGGATTAGGGCTATGGTTTGGTCTAGGTTAACATTTCGGGTTATGGCTAGAGCTAGGTTTAGGGTTAGGTTTAGTGTTTGGGCTAGGGTTATGGTTAGGGCTAGTGTTTGGTTACGGGTTAGTTTTCGTCTTAGGGCTAGGGTTAGGGTTAGTGTTATGTTTAGGTTAGGTCAATGGCTATGGATAGGGTCAGCGTTAGGGTTTGGTTTAGGGTTAGTGCTCGGTCTAAGGTTAGTGCCAGGTTAGTGCTAGGGTTCTGGCTAGTGCCAGGGTTAGGGCTAGGGCTAAATTAAGGTTATTTTTAGAGTTACTTCTAGGGCTAGGGCTAGGGTTATGGTTACGTTTAGGGTTAGGTTTAGGGCTAGGGCTAGGGTTAGGGTTACGGTCAAGGCTAGGGCTAGGGTTAGGGTTAGGGCTAGGGCTAGGGCTAGGGTTAGGAAGTGTTAGGGCTAGTGCCAATGCTATGGCTAGGGTTAGTGTTAAGGTTAGGTCTAGGGCCAGGGCTAGGCTAGGGTTAGGGTTAGGGTTATGTCTAGGACCAGGGCTAGGCTAGGGTTAGGGTTAGGATTATGGCTAGGACCAGGGCTCAGGCTAGGGCTAGGGCTACAGCTAGGGTTAGGTTTAGGGTTAGGGTTAGAGTTTGGAATAAGGTTAGGGTTAGGGTTATGGTAATGTTTAGTGTTAGGGTTAGGGCTAGGGTTTGGGTACGGGGTAGGGTTAGATTTAGGGCTATGGTTAGGGTTAGGGTTAGTGTTAGGTTTAGGCTTAGGTCTAGGTCTAGGGCTAGGTTTAGGGTTAGGGTTAGGGTTTATGGCCAAGGCTAAGGCTTGGTTAGGGTTAGTTTTAGGGTAGGGCTAGGTCAAGGGCTTGGCCTAGGGTTACGGTTAGGATTAGGGTTAGGGCTACGGCTAGGCCTAGGGCTAGAGTTAGGGTTAGGGTTAGAGTTAGGACTAGGGCTAGGGTTAGGGTTAGGGCTAGGGCTAGGGGTAGGGCTAGGGTTAGGGTTAGGCTTAGCACTAGGGACAGGGCTAGGGCTAGGGTTAGGGCTAAGGTTAGAGTTAGGCTTAGCGCTAGGGACAGGGCTAGCGCTAGGGTTAGGGTTAGGGTTAGGATTAGGGCCAACGTTCGGTTTATGGTTAGGGTTAGAGTTTGGGCTATGATTAGGTTTGGGCTAGGGTTATGGTACAGGTTAGGGTTAGGGCTAGGGCTATGTTATGGTTAGCTTTATGGTTAGGGTTAGGTCTAGGGCTTAGGGTTAGGGCTAGGGCTAGGTCTAAGCCTAGGTTTAGGTTTAGGTTCACTGCTAGGGTTAGGGTTAGAGTTAGGGTTAGGGTTAGGGCTAGGGTTAGGGTTGGATTAGGGCTAGGGCTAGGGCTACGGCTAGGGTTAGATTTAGGGTTAGGTTTAGGGCTAGGGCTAGGATTTGGTCTAGGTTTGGTCTATTCTTAGGGTTAAGTTTAGGTCTAGGTTTAGGGTTAGGGTTATGGTTAGGGCTAGGGCTAGTGTTATGGTTAGGGTTAGGGCTAGGTCTAGGGCTAGGGCTAGGTTTAGGGTTAGGGTTAGGCTTAGTGCTAGGGCTATGTTTAGGGCTAGGGCTAGTGTTTGCGCAGGTGCTAGGGCTAGGGCTAGGGTTAGGGTTAGGGTTAGGCTAGGGCTAGGGCTAGGCCTAGGTTTAAGTTTGGGGCTAGGGCCAGGGTTAGGGTTAAGTTTAGGGTTAGGGTTAGGGTTAGGGCTCGGGCTAGGGCTAGCTTAGGGCTAGGGTTAGGGTTACGTTTAGGTATAGGGCTAAGGCTAGGTTTTGGTCTAGGTTTCGAGTTAGGGTTATGGCTAGAGCTAGGACTAGGTTTAGTGTTAGGGTTGGGGCTAGGGCTAGGGCTAGGGTTAGCATTAGGGCTAGGGCTAGGGCTAGGTTTAGGGTTAGGGTTAGCGTTAGGGCTAGGGCCAGGTCTAGGGCTAGGGCTAGATTTAGGGTTAGGGTTAGGGCTAGGGCTAGCGTTAGGTTTAAGTTTAGGTTTAGTGTTTGGGCTAGGGTTAGGGCTAGTGTTTACTTACGGGTTAGGGTTTAACTTAGGGCTAGGGTTAGGGTTAGTGTTAGGGTTAGGTTAGGTCAATGGCTATGGATAGGGTCAGAGTTAGGGTTTGGTTTATGGTTAGTGCTAGGGCTAGGGATGGGTTTAGGGTTAGGGTTAGGGTTAGGGTTAGTGTTCTGGCTAGTGCCATGTTTAGGGCTAGGGCTAAGGTTAAGGTTATTGTTAGAGTTACTTCTAGTGCTAGGGCTAGGGTTAGGGTTATGGTTAGGGTTAGGGCTAGTGCTAGTGCTATGGCTAGGGTTACTGTTAGTGTTAGGTCTAGGGCCAGGGCTAGGCTAGGGTTAGGGTTAGGGTTATGTCTAGGAACTAGGGCTAGGCTAGGGTTAGGGTTAGGTTTATGGCTAGGACCAGGGCTCGGGCTAGGGCTAGGGCTAGGGTTATGTTTAGTGTTAGGGTTAGAGTTTGGAATAAGCTTAGGGTTAGGGTTAGGGCTAGGGATATGGTTAGGGTTAAGGTGAGGGCTAAGGCTAGGGCTAGGGCTAGGTGCAGGTAGGGTTAGGGTTAGGGCTAGAGCTAGGGCTGGGCCTAGGTTTAGGTTTATGGTCAGGGCTAGGGTTAGGGTTAGTGTTAGGGTTAGGGTTAGGGCTAGGGCTAGCGTTAGGTTTAGTGTTAGGGCTAGGCCTAGGCCTAGTTTTAGGTTTAGGGCCATGGCTAGATTTAGGTTTAGATTTAGGTTTAGGGTTAGGATTAGATTTTGGAATAAGGTTAGGGTTAGGGTTAGGGCTAGGGATATGGTTAGTGTTAAGGTTAGGGCTAAGGTTAGTTCTAGGGATAGGTGCAGGTAGGGTTAGGGTTTGGGCTAGAGCTAGGGCTATCCTAGGTTTAGATTTATGCTCAGGGTTAGGGTTAGGGTTAGAGTTAAGGTTAGGGTTAGGGCTAGGGCTAGGGCTAGGGCTAGGGCTAGGGTTAGGGCTAGGGTTAGGGTTACGTTTAGTTATAGGGCTAGGGCTAGGTTTTGGTTTAGGTTTCGAGTTAGGTTTATGGCTAGAGCTAGGGCTAGGTTTAGTGTTAGGGTTAGGTCTAGGGCCAGGACTAGGGTTAGAGTTAGGGCTAGGGCTAGGGCTAGGGCTAGGTTTAGGGTTAGGGTTAGCATTAGGGCTAGGGCCAGGTCTAGTTCTAGGGCTAGAGTTAGGGTTAGGGTTAGGGCTAGGGCTACCGTTAGGTTAAAGGTTAGGTTTAGTGTTTGGGCTAGGGTTAGGTTTAGGGCTAGTGTTTGCTTATGGGTTAGGGTTCAGCTTATGGCTAGGGTTAGGGTTAGTGTTAGGGTTAGGTTAGGTCAATGGCTATGGATAGGGTCAGAGTTAGGGTTTGGTTTAGGTTTAGTGCTAGGGCTAGGGATGGGTTTAGGGTTACGGTTAGGGTTAGGGTTAGTGTTCTGGCTAGTGCCATGTTTAGGGCTAGGGCTAAGGTTAAGGTTATTATTAGAGTTATTTCTAGGGCTAGGGCTAGGGTTAGGGTTACGGTTAGGGTCAGGTTAGGGCTTGTGCTAGGGTTAGGGTTATGGTCAAGGCTAGGGCTAGGGTTAGGGTTAGGGCTAGGGCTAGGGCTAGGGTTAGGAAGGGTTAGGGCTAGTGCTAGTGCTATGGCTAGGGTTAGTGTTAGGGTTAGGTCTAGGGCCAGGGCTAGGCTAGGTTTAGTGTTAGGGTTATGTCTAGGAACTGGGGCTAGGCTAGTGTTAGGGTTAGGGTTATGTCTAGGACCAGGGCTCGGGCTAGGGCTAGGGCTAGGGTTAGGTTTAGGGTTAGGGTTAGAGTTTGGAATAAGGTTAGGGTTAGGGTTATGTTTAGTGTTAGGGTTAGGGCTAGGGTTTGGGGTACGTGGTAGTGTTAGTTTTCGGGCTATGGTTAGGGTTAGGGTTAGTGTTAGTTTTAGGCTTAGGTCTAGGTCTAGGGCTAGGTTTATGGTTAGGGTTAGGGTTTAGGGCCATGGCTAAGGCTTGGTTAGGGTTAGGTTTAGGGTAGGGCTAGGTCAAGGGCTTGGCCTAGGGTTATGGTTAGAATTAGGGTTAGGGCTACGGCTAGGGCTAGGGCTAGATTTAGGGTTAGGGTTAGAGATAGGACTAGGGCTAGGGTTAGGGTTAGGGCTAGGGCTAGGGGTAGGGCTAGGGTTAGGGTTAGGCTTAACGCTAGGGACAGGGCTAGGGCTAGGGTTAGGGCTAGGGTTAGGGTTAGGCTTAGCGCTAGGGACAGGGCTAGGGCTAGGGTTAGGTTTAGCGTTGGGATTGGGGCCAGCGTTCGGTTTATGGTTAGGGTTAGAGTTTGGGCTATGATTAGGTTTGGGCTAGGGTTATGGTATGGGTTAGGGTTAGTGCTAGGGCTATGTTAAGTTTGCTTTAGGGTTAGGGTTAGGGCTAGGGCTTAGGGTTAGGGCTAGGGCTAGGTCTAAGCCTAGGTTTAGGTTTAGGTTCACTGCTAGGGTTAGGGTTATAGTTAGGGTTAGGGTTATGGGAGGGTTAGGGTTGGATTAGGGCTAGGGCTAGGGCTAGAGCTAGGGTTAGATTTACGGATAGGTTTAAGCTAGGGCTAGGGTTTGGTCTAGGTTTGGTCTAGGCTTAAGGTTAGGTTTAGGTCTAGGTTTAGGATTAGGGTTACGGTTAGTGCTAGGGCTAGGGTTAGGGTTAGGGTTTGCGCTAGGGCTAGGGTTAGGGTTAGGGTTAGGGCTAGGGCTAGGGCTAGGGTTATGGTTAGGGGTAGGGTTAGGACTAGGGCCAGGGCTAGGGCTATGGTTAGCGTTAGGTTTAGGGTTAGGGTTAGTATTAGTTCCAGGTTTTGGGTTAGTGTTAGGGGAGGGCTAGGGTTAGGGTTAGGATTAGGGCTAGGGCAAGGGCTAGGGCTAGGGCTAGAGTTAGGGTTAGGGTTAAGCTTAGGGCTAGGGCTTGGGTTAGAGTTAGTTTTAGGACTAGGGCTAGGTTTAGTTTTATGGTTAGGGTTAGGCCTGGGTTAGGTTTAGGGTTAGGGCTAGGGCTAGGGTTAGTTTTAAGTTTAGGGCTAAGCCTAGGGCTAGGGCTAGGGTTAGGGTTAGTGTTATGGGTAGGGATAGCTCTAGGGCTAGTGATAGGGTCAGGGTTAGTGCTAGGGCCAGGGCTAGGGCTATGGTTAGTGTTAGGGTTAGGATTAGGGCTAGGGCTAGCGTTTAGTTTTGGGTTAGGTTTGGGCTAGTGATAGCGTTAGGTTTATGGTTAGGTTTAGAGTTTGGGCTAGGGTTAGGTTTAGGGCTAGGGTTAGGGTACGGTCTAGTGTTAGGTTTAGGGTTAGGGTTAGGGTGAGGGTTTGTGTTAGGGTTAGGGTTATGTCTAGAGCTAGGGATAGGGTCAGGGTTAGGGTTTGTGTTAGGGTTAGGGCTAGGTCTAGTTTTAGGTTTAGGGTTATGATTAGGGTTAGGGTTAGAGCTAGTTCTACGGTTAGCGTTAGGATTACGTTTAGGGCCAGGGTCAGGGTTAGGGTTTGGGTTAAAGTTTAGGGCCATGGCTAGGTCTAGAGTTAGGGTTAGGGTTAGGGTTAGGCTAGGGCAAGGGCTAGGGCTAGGGTTATGGGTAAGGTTACAGTTAGTACTTGGGCTAGGACTAAGGCTAGAGTTAGGGTAGGGTTAGGGTTACGGTTAGGGGTAGGGCTAGGACTAGGGCTAGGGCTAGGATTTGATTTAATATTCGTTTTAGGGCTAGGGCTAGGGTTTGATCTAGGGTTAGAGTTAGGGTTATGGCTAGGGCTAGAGTTAGTGTTAAGGATAGGGCTTGGGCTAGGGCAAGGGTTACTTTTAGGGTTAGGGTTAGGGCTTGGGTTAGGTTTAGGTTTAGGGCTAGGGCTATGGTTAGGGTTAAGGTTAGGGCTAAAGCTAAGTCTAGGGCCAGGTTTAAGGTTAGGGTTATGGTTTGGGCCTGGGATAGGGCTAGGATTAGAGTTAGGTTTAGGGATAGATCTGGCTAGGGCTAGGGTTAGGGTCTGGTTACGGTTAGGGTTAGAGCTAGGGCTATGTTTAGGTTTAGGGTTAGGGTTAGAGCTATGGAATTTTAGCGTCAGGGTTAGGGTCAGGGCCAGAGTTAGGGTTAGGGTTAGGGTTAGGGTTAGGTCTAGGGCCAGGGCGAGGGCTAGGGTTAGGGTTAGGTATAGGGCTAGGGCTAGGTCTAGTGCTTGGGCTAGTTCTAGGGCTAGGTTTATGGTTAGTGTTAGTGTTAGGGCTTGAGCTAGGGTTAGGTTTAGGTTTATGGCAAGTCTATATTTAGGATTATGGGTAGGGTTAGGACTAGGGCTAAGGTTAGGGCTAGGGCTAAGATTAGGTTATGGGTTAGGGTTAGGGTTAGGACTAGGGTTGCGTTAGTTTAGGGTTATGGTTAGAGTTAGGGCTAGGGTTAGGGTTATGGTTAGGGTTAGGGTACGGCTATGGGTAGGGTTAGGGCTTTTGTTCGGGTTAGGGTTAGGGTTAGGGTTCGGGTTAGGTCTAGGGCTAGGGCTTGGTTGAGGGTTAGGTTTAGGTCTAGGGCTAGGGCTAGGGCTAGCATTAGGTTTAGGGTTAGGGTTAGAGTTTGGGCTAGGTTTATGGTTAGGGCTATCGTTAGGGTTAGGGTTAGGTTTAGGGTTTAGGTTAAGGGCTAGGGCTAGGGTTATGGTTAGGGTTAGGGTTAGGGCAAGGGCTAGAGCTAGGGTTAGGGTTTGGGTTAGGGCTAGGGCTAGCGTTAGGTTTAGGGTTAGGGATTGTGTTAGGGTTTGGTTAAGGCTAGGGCTAGGGCTAGGTGTAGTTCTAAGGCTAGCGTTAGGTTTAGGGCTAGGGCTAGGGTTTTGTCTAGGTTTAGAGTTAGGGTTGTGGCTGGAGCTAGGGCTAGGGATAGTGTTAGGGTTAGGGCTAGGGTTAGCGTTAGTGTAGGATTAGGGCTATGGCTAGTGTTAGGGTTAGGGTTAGGGTTATGGCTAGGGCTAGCGTTACGTTTACGGTTAAGATTAGGGCTATGTATAGGGTTATGGTTAGGTTTAGGGTCAGGTATAGGGCTAGGGTTATTGTTTGGATTAGGGCTAGGTTAGTGCTAGGGCTAGGGTAGGTTTAGGGTTAGAGTTAGGGCTAGGGCCAGGGGTAGGGCTACGCTTAGGGTTAGGGTTAGGATTAGGCTAGGGTTGTGGTTATGGTTAGGGTTAGGGCTAGGGCTAGGGCTAGAGTTAGTGTAAGGGTTAGGCTTATGGCTAGGGCTAGGGTTAGGGTTAGAGCTAGGACTAGTGCTAGGGCTAGGACTAGGGTTAGGGTCAGGGCTAGGGCTAGGGCTAGAGTTAGGGTTAGGATTTAGGGCTAGGGTTAGGGTTAGTGTTAGTGCTAGTGCTAGGACTAGGGCTAGGGTTAGATTAAGGGTTAGGTTTAGGGCTAATGCTAGGGTTTTGTCTAGGGTTAGAGTTAGGGTTAAGTTTGGGGCTACGTTCAGGCTAGCGTTAGGGTTAGGGCTAGGGTAAGGTTATGGGCTAGTGTTAGGATTACGGTTAGGGTTAGGGTTAGGATTTGTGTTAGGTCTAGGTATATGGCTAGGTTTAGGGTTAGGGTTAGGGTTAGGGTTCGGGTTAGGGTTAGGGCTAGGGCTAGGGTTAGGGTTACGGTTAGTTCTAGGGCTAGGGTTAGATCTAGGGCCAGGGCTAGGGCTAGGGCTAGGGTTAGGGTAAGTGTTCGGGCTAGGGCTAGGGTTAAGGTTATGGTTAGAGTTAGGTCTAGGGCTAGGGCTAGGTTTAGGGTTACGGTTAGCGTTAGGTTTAGGGTTAGGGCTAGGGTTAGTGTTACGGTTAGGGCTAGGGTTAGGATTAGGATTAGGGATAGGGCTAGGGTTAGGGTTACGCTCAGGGCTAGGGCTAGGGTTAGGTTTAGGGCTAGGGCTAGGGCTAGGTTTAGGATTAGGTTTAGGGCTAGTGCTAGAGCTAGGTCTAGGGTTAGGGTTAGGGTTAGGGCTAGGGTCAGAGCTAGGCTAGGGTTAGGGTTAGGGTTAGGGTTATGTCTAGGACCAGGGCTAGGCTAGGGTTAGGGTTATGGTTATGGCTAAGACCAGGGCTAGGGCTAGGGCTAGGGCTAGGGTTATGTTTAGGGTTAGGGTTAGGTTCAGCGTTATTGTTAGGGCTTTGAATAGCGTTAGCTTTAGTGTTAGTCTTAGAGTTTGGGTTTTGTTTAGGTTTTGGGCTAGCGTTTGAGTACGGGGTAGGGTTAGTTTTAGGGCTATGGTTAGGGTTAGGGTTAGTGTTAAGTTTAGGGTTAGGTCTAAGTCTAGGGCTAGGTTTGGTGTCAGGGTTCGGGTTAAGGCTACGGCTAGGGTAGCGTTAGGATTAGGGTTAGGGCAGCGTTGGGTTTAGGTTTAGTGTTAGGGTTTATGGCTTGGGCTAGGGCTTGGGCTAGGTCTAGGTTTAGGATTAGGGTTAGGGTTAGGGCTAGGGCCAGGGCTCGTTTTAGGATTAGGGTTAGGGTTAGGATTAGGGCTAGGGCTAGGGTTAGGATTAGGGTTAGGGCTAGGGTTAGGATTAGGGTTAGGTTTAGGGCTAGTGCTAGCATTAGGTTTAGGTTTAGGGTTAGAGTTTGGGCTAGGGTTAGTGTTTTGCCTAAGGTTAGAATACGGGCTAGGGTTAGGGTTAGGTTTAGGGTTACTGTTAGGGTTAGGGTTAGGGCTAGGGCTAGGTCTAGGGTTAGGTTTAGGGTTCGGGTTAGGGTTAGAGGTAGGGCTAGAGTTAGTGTTAGGGTTATGGTTAGGGTCAGGTCTAGGGCTAGGGCTATGGTCAGGGTTATGGTTTGGGTTAGATTTAGGACTAGAGCTAGGGTTAGGTTTATGGTTAGGGCTAGGGCAAGGGTAGGGCTAGGGTCAGACTAGGGCTAGGGCTAGGGCTAGGGCTACGGTTAGGCTTAGGTTTAACACTAGGTACAGGGCTAGGGCTAGGGTTAGGGTTAGGGTTGGGATTAGGGCCAGCGTTAGGTTTAGGGTTAAGGTTAGAGTTAGGGCTATGGTTAGGTTTGGTCTAGGGTTAGGGTACAAGTTAGGGTACGGGTTAGGGCTAGGGTTACGTTTAGGTTTAGTGTTAGGGTTAGAGTTCAGGTTCGGGCTAGATTTAGGGTTAGGGTTAGGGTTAGGGCTAGGGTTAGGGTTAGGGTTAGGGCTAGAGCCAGGTCTAGGGCTATGGTTAGCGTTAGCGTTAGGATTATGGCTAGGGCTAGGGTTTGGTTTTGGGTTAGGTTTATGGCTAGGGCTGGTGTTACCTTTAGGGTAAGAGTTTGGGCTAGGGTTAGGTTTAGGGCTAGTGTTAGGGTACGGTCTAGTGTTAGGGTTATGGCTAGGGTTAGGGTGAGGGTTAGTGTTAGGGTTAGGGTTAGGTCTAGAGCTAGGGATAGGGTCAGGGTTAGTGTTTGTATCAGGGTTAGGGCTGGAGCTAGTGTTAGGGTTAGGGTTAGGGTTGGGTTAGAGCTAGGTCTAGGGTTATCGTTAGGATTAGGTTTAGGGCCAGTGTTAGGGTTAAGGTTTGGGTTAACTTTTAGGGCCAGGGCTAGGGCTAGGGTTAGGGTAGGGTTAGGGCTAGGGCTAGGGTTAGGGTTAGGATTAGTGTTAGGGCTAAGGCTACGGCTAGGGTAGCGTTAATGTTATGGTTAGGCTTAGAGCCATGGCTAGGGCTAAGTTTAGGGTTAGAGTTAGGATTAGTTCTAAGGCTAGGGTTAGGATTCGGGTTAGGGTGAGGGTTAGGGCTATGGCTATGGTTAGGGTTAGGGTTAGGGTTAGGGTTAGAGCTATGGCTAGGTTTCAGGTTAGGGTTAGGTTTACAGCCAGATGAAGGTTAGGGTTAGGCTTAGTTTTAGGGCCAGTGTTAGGGCTAGTGTTAGGGTTATGGTTCGGGTTAGGGATAGGGTTAGGTTTAGATTTAGGGCTAGGGCTAGGGCTAGGGCTAAAGCTAGGATTAGGGTATGGGCTAGTGTTAGGATTACGGTTAGGGTTACGGTTAGGGTTTGTGTTAGGTCTAGGGATAGGGCTAGGTTTAGGGTTAGGGTTCAGGTTAGGGTTAGGGCTAGGGCTAAGGATAGTGTTAGGGTTAGTTCTAGGGCTAGGGTTAGATGTAGGGCTAGGGCTAGGGCTAGGGCTAGGGTTAGGGTTAGTGTTCCAGCCAGGGCCAGGGTTAGGGCTAGATGCTAGGGTTAAGGTTAGGTTAGAGTTAGGTCTAGGGCTAGGGTTAGGGTTATGGTTAGGTTAGGGTTAGGTTTAGGGCTAGGGCTAGGGTTAGGGTTATGGTTAGGGATTGGGTTTGGGTTAGGTTAGGGTTAGGTTTAGGGCTAGGGCTAGGGTTAGGGTTATGGTTAGGGCTTGGGTTAGGGTTAGGTTTAGGGCTAGTGCTAGTGCTAGGGCTAGTGTTAGGGTTATGGTCAGGGCTAGGGCTAGGGTTAGGGTTATGCCTAGGGCTAGGGCTACGTTTAGGATTAGATATAGGGCTACTGCAAGTGCTAGTGCTAGGGTTAGGGTTAGGGTTACGGTTATGGCTAGAGCCAGGGCTAGGCTAGGGTTAGGGTTAGGGTTATGTCTAGGACCAGGGCAAGGCTAGGGTTAGGGTTATGGTTATGACTAGGACCAGGGCTAAGCTAGGGTTAGGTTTAGGATTATGGCTAGGACCAGGGCTAGGGCTAGGGCTAGGGTTGGTTAAGGGTTAGGGTTAGGTTCAGCATTATTGTTAGGGCTAGGAATATCATTAGGTTTAGTGTTAGTCTTAGAGTTTGGGTTTTGTTTAGGTTTTGGGCTAGCGTTTGGGTACCTGGTAGGGTTAGTTTTAGGGCTATGGTTAGGGTTAGGGTTAGTGTTAGGTTTAGGGTTAGGTCAGGTCTAGGGCTAGGTTTGGTGTTAGGGTTCGGGTTAGGACTACGGCTAGGGTAGCGTTAGGATTAGGGTTAGGGCAGCGTTGGGTTTAGGGTTAGCGTTAGGGTTTATGGCTAGGGCTAGGGCTTGGGCTAGGTCTAGGGTTAGGATTAGTGTTAGGGTTAGGGCTAGGGCCAGGGCTCGTTCTAGGATTAGGGTTAGGGTTAGTATTAGGGCTAGGGCTATGGTTAGGATTATGGCCAGGGATAGGGTTAGGGTTAGAGTTAGAGTTAGGGTTAGTGCTAGGGTTAGGGTTAGGTTTAGGGCTAGGGCTAGGACTAGGGTTAGGGCTAGGGCTATGGTTAGGTTTAGGGTTATATTTAGATCTAGGGAAGTTTTAGGGTTAGGGTTAGCGTTAGGGTTAGGGTTAGGGTTAGGGCTAGGGCTAGGGCTAGGGCTTGAGCTAGGTCTAGGGCTAGGTTTATGGTTAGGGTGAGTGTTAGAGCTAGAGCTAGGGTTAGGTTTAGGTTTCGGACTAGGGCTCTATTTAGGTTTAGGGTTAGGTTTAGTGCTAGGGCTAAGGTTAGGGACAGGGCTAGGTTTAGGCAAGGGGTTAGGGTTAGGGTTATGACTAGTGCTAGGGTTAGGGTTAGGGTTAGGTCTATGGTTGCATTAGGTTTAGGGTTATGGTTAGATTTAGCGCTCGGGTTAGGGTTATGGTTAGGGTTAGTGTACGGCTATGGGTGTGGTTGGGACTATGATTATGGTTAGGGATAGGGCTAGGGCAAAGGCTAGGGCTAAGGTTAGGGCTAGGGCTAGGGCTAGGTCTACAGTTAGGGTTAGGCTTAGGCCTAGGGCCAAGGCTAGGGCTAGGGTAAGAGTTAGGGTTAGGATTAGGGCTAGGGTTAGGATTAGAGTTAGGATTAGGGCTATTGTAGTTTTGAGCTGTGGTTAGGGTACTGGCTAGGGTTAGGGTTAGGGCTAGGGTTACCTTCAGTGTTTGTGTTAGGGTTAGGGTTACGTCTAGGGCTAGGGCTAGGGTTAGGGTTACGGTTAGGGTTAGGTTTAGGGCTAGGGCTAGGGCTAGAGCTAGTGTTAGGTTTAGGGTTAGGGTTAGAATTTGGGCTAGGTTTATGGTTAGGGCTAGGTTTAGGGTTAGGGTTAGTGTTAGGGTTAGTGTTAGGTTTAGCGCTAGGGCTAGGGTTAGTGTTAGGGTTTGCTTTAGGGCTAGGGCTAGCGTTAGGTTAGGGTTAGGGTTAGAGTTTGGGCTAGGGTTAGGGCTAGGGTTAGGTTTAGTGCTAGGTCTAGGGTTAGCGTTAGGATTAGGGTTAAGGCCAGGTTAGGATTTGGGTTAGGGTTAGGGTTTAGGGTCAGGGCTAGGGCTAGGGTTACGGTAAGGGTTAGGGCTAGGGCATGGGCTAAGGCTAGGCCTAAGTTTAGGGTTAGTGTTAGGGCTAAGGCTAGGGTTATGGTTAGGGTTAGGGCTAGGGTTAGGTTTAGGTTTAGGGCTAGGGCTAGGGTTAGGGTTAGGGTTAGTTTTAGTGTACGTGCTACGGTTAGGGTTAGGGCTCGGGTTAGGTTTAGCGTTACTGTCGGATTAGGGCTAGGGCTACGGTTAGGGATTGCGTTCGCATTAGGGTTAGTCTAGGGCTAGGTTTAGGGTTAGGGTTAGTGTTAGGGCTAGGGTTAGGGTTATGGTTATTATAGGGCTAGGGCTAGGGTTAGGGCTAGGGCTAGGGCTAGTGTTAGGGTTAGGACTAGGGTTAGGTTTAGGGTTTGGGTTAGTGCTAGGGCTATGGTTAGTGTTAGGGTTAGGGTTATGGATAGAGCTAGGGCTGGCGTTAGGTTTAGGGTTATGGTTAGGGACAGAGTTACGTTAGCGTTAGGGTTAGGGCTAGGGCCAGCGCTAGGCCTAGGGTTAGGGTTAGTCCTAGGCCTAGGGCTAGGGCTAGGGTTAGGTTTAGTTTTAGAGTTAGGGAGAGGGCTAGTGTTAGAGTTAGGTTTAGGGCTAGGGTTATTCCTAGGGTTATGGTTAGGTTTATTTTAGGGCAAGTGTTAGATTTTTCGTTAGGCTAGGGCTAGATTTAGGGTTAGAGTTAGTGTTAGGGCTAGGGCTAGGGCAAGGGCTAGGGATAGTTTTAGGGTTAGGGTTAGTTTTAGGGCGAGGGCTAGTGTTAGGATTAGGGCTAGTGCTAGGGCTAGGGCTAGGGTTAGTTTTAGGGTTAGGGTTAGAGTTAGGGCTATGGCTATGGTTAGGGTTAGGATTAGGGTGAGGACTAGGGCTAGCATTAGGTTTAGGTTTCATTTTAGAGTTTGCGCTAGGATTAGGGTTAGGGCTAAGGTTACGGTATGGTATAGGTTATGGTTAGAGCTAGGGTTTGTGTTAGGGCTAGGGTTATGTCTAGGGCTAGGGCTAGGGTTATTGTTATGATTCGGGTTAGATTTAGGTTCAGGGTTAGTGTTAGGCCTAAGGTTATGTCTAGGGCTCGGGCTAGGGTTAATGTTAGGGTTCAGGTTAGATTTAGGTTCAGGGCTGTGGCTAGGGTTAGGCATAGGGTTAGGACTATGGCTAGGGTTAGGGTTAGGGTTAGGGCTAGGGCTAGGGCTAGTGCTAGGATTAGGTTTAGGGTTAGGGTTATGGTTAGGGCTAGGTGCAGGGCTAGGGCTAGGGTTAGGGTTAGGATTAGGGCTAGGGCTAGGGTTAAGGTTAGGGTTATATTTAGGGCTAGGTCTAGCATTAGTTTTAGGGTTTGGATTAGAGTTTTTCCTAGGGTTAGGGTTACGGCGATGTTTAGGGTACGGGCTAGATTTAGGGTTAGGGATATTGTAAGGATTAGGGTTAGTGTTAGTGTTAGGGTTAGGAGTAGGTCTAGGAATAGTTTTAGGTTTATGGTTAGGGTTCAGGTTAGGTTTAGGGCTATGGCTAGGACAGGGTTAGGGTTAGGGTTAGTGCTAGGTCTAGTGTTAGGGTTAATGTTAGGGTTAGGGCTAGCGCCAGGTTAGGGTTACGATTAGGATTGGGGTATAGGGTCAGTGCTAGGGCTCGGGTAGGGTTAGGGTTAGTGTTATGGTTAGGGCTAGGGCCAGTGCTAGGGCTAGGGAAGGGTTAGTGTTAGGTTTAATGCCAGGGTTAGGGTTAGGGTTAGGATTAGGGTTTAGGGCCAGGACTAGGGCTAGGGTTAGGGTTAGGGTTAGGATTACGGGTAGGGTTAGGGTTAGGGTTAGGGCTCGGGATACCATTAGTTTTAGTGTCAGGGTTAGTGTTTGGGCTAGGGTTAGGGTTAGGGCTAGGGTTAGGGTACGGGCTAGGGTTACTGTTAGGGCTAGGGATAGGTTTAGGTTTAGTGTTAGGGTTAGGGTTAGGTCTAGGTCTACGGATAAGTTTAGGGTTAGGGTTCAGGTTAGCGTTAGGCTATGGCTAGGATTAGGTTTATGGTTAGGGTAGGAGCTAGGGCTATGATTAGCGTTAGGTTTATGGTCAGATTTAGTTTCAGGGTTAGGTTTAGGGTAAGGATTACGTTTTAGGGCCAGGGCTAGTGGTAGGGTAGGTATAGGGTTAGGGTTAGGGCTAGGACAAGCGCTAGGGCTAGGGTTATGGTTAGGGTTAGGATTAGGGTTAGGGCTAGGGCTAGGTCTAGAGTTACGTTTAGGGTTAGGGTTAGGGCTACGGCTAGGTCTAGGGTTAGGGTTAGGGCTATGTCTAGGGCTAGGGCTAGGGTTAGGGCTAGGTTTAGGTTTGGGATTTGGGTAGGGCTAGGTCTATTTTTACGGTTACGGTTAGGGTTAGCATTAGGGATAAGCTAGGGCTGGCGTTAGGGTTAGTGTTTGGGTTAGGGCCAGTGTAAGGGTTAGGGTTAGGGTTATGGCTAGGGCCAGGTCTAGGGCTAGCGTAGTGTTAGGGTTAGGGTTAGGGCTAGGGCTAGGTTTAGGGTTAGGTTTAGTGTTAGGGCTAGGGCTAGGTTTAGGGTTAGGTTTAGTGTTAGGGGTAGGGCTAGGTTTCTCTTTAGGGTTAGGTAGGGGTAGGGATAGGGTAGGGTTCAGGCTAGGGCTAGTGATAGGCCTATGTTTAGGATTATGTCTAGGGCTAGGGTTAGGGTTACAGTTAGGGTTATGGTTATGGTTAGGGCTAAGTTTAGGTTTAGGGTTATTTCAAGTGCTGGCTAGGGCTGCAGTTAGGTTTAGGGTTAGGGTTCGGATTAGGGCTTGGGCTAGGTTTAGTGTTAGGGTTAGGGTTAGGGCTATGGCTAGCATTAGGATTAGGGTTAGGGATAGGGCTAGGGCTAGGTATAGGTTTAGGGTTAGTGTTAGGGTTAGAGTTAGGGCTATGGTTAGGGTTAGGGTTAGGTCTAGCACTATGGCTTGGTTTAGGGATTGGGTTCGGGTTAGGGTTAGGGTAGGTCTTCGGTTAGGGTAAGATTTACGACTAGGGCTAGGGCTAGCATTAGGTTTAGGGTTAGGGTTAGAGTATGGGCTAGGGTTAGGATTAGGACTATGGTTAGGTTTAGGGATAGGCTTAGGGTTAGGGTTAGAGTTAGGGTTAGTGTTAGGGTTAGGTCTAGGGCTAGGGATAGGGTTAGGGCTAGGGTTCAGGTTAGGGTTAGTGCTAGGGCTAGGGTTAGGTTTAGGATTAGGGTTAAGTCTAGGGCTAGGGTTAGGGTTAGGGTTAGGGCTAGGGCTAGGCCTATTTTTAGGTTTAGGGCTAGGGCAAGGTTTAGGGTTAGATTTAGAGTTAGGTTTAGGACTGGTTTTAGGTTTAGGTTTAGGATTATGACTAGGGCTTAGGTAAGCGTTCGGGTTAGGGTTAGCTTTAGGTTTAGGGCTAGGGCTAGGGTTTGGTCTAGGGTTAGGGTTAGGGTTCTGGCTAGGAATAGGGTTAGGTTTAGTGTTAGGGTTAGTTCTAGGGCTAGGGCTAGGGTTGGTTTAGTGTTAGGGTTAGGGCTAGGCCTAGGGTTAGGATTAGCATTAGGGTTAGGGCTAGGGCTAGAGCTAGAGCTAAGACTAAGATAAACATCTGGGTTAGAGTTAGTTTTAGGACTAGGGCTATGGTTAGGGTTAGGGTTAGGGTTAGAGATAGGGCTACGGTTAGGGTTAGTGTTAGTGCTAGGGTTAGTGTTAGGGCTTGGGCTAATGTTAAGTTTAGGTTTAGGGTTGGATTTTGGGCTAGGGTTAGGGTTAGTTCTAGTGTTAGGGTTAGGGTTAGGGCTAGGGCTAGGGCTGGTGCTATGATTTGGATTAGGGTTATGTCTAGGGCTAGGGCTATGGCTAGGTTTAGGTTTCGGTTTAGGGTTAGGGAGAGGGCTAGGGTCTGGGTTAGGGTTAGGGCTAGGGCTAGGGCTAGGGTTGGGCTACAGTTAGTGTTAGAGTCACGGCTAGGGCCAGGGAGAGGGCTAGGGTTAGTGTTAGGGTTAGGGTTACGGCTAGGGTTAGGGTTAGGGTTAGGGTTAGGTCTAGGGTTAGGGCTATGGCTAGCTTTTGGTTTAGGGTTAGGGTTAGAGTTTTGGCTAGAGTTACGGTCATTGCTAGGTTTATGGTTAGCGTTAGTGTTAGGGTTAGGGTTAGGTTTAGGGCTAGGTTTAGGTTTAGGGTTAGGGTTATTGTTAGGGCTAGGGCTAGGGCTAGGGTTAGGTTAAGGGCAGGGCCACTAGTAGGCCTAGGTTTAGTGTTATGGCAGGGCTAAAATAGGTTTAGAGTTAGGGTTAAATTTAGGGCTTGGGTTAGGCTTAGGGTTAGAGCTAGGGCTAGGGTTAGGGTTAGTGCTATGGCTATGGCTAGGGTTAGGGTTAGGGTAAGGTTTAGGGTTAGAGCTAGGGTAGGGTTAGGGTTAGGGCTAGGGCTTGGGCTAGGGTTATGGTTTGTGTTAGGTCTAGGGCTAGGGTTAGGTTTAGGGCTAGGGCTAAGTTTAGGGTTAGTGTAAGGTCTAGGGATAGTACTAGGCCTAGGCTTAGTGTTAGGGCAGGGTTAGGATAGGGTTAGAGATAGGGTTAAGTTTAGGGTTAGGGTTATGGGTAGGTTTAGGGTTAGGGCTAGGGTAGGTTCAGGGCTAGGGTTAGGGTTAAGGCTAGTGTTATGGATATGGTTAGGTCTAGGGCTAGGGTTAGGTTTAGGGTTAGGGCTAGGGTTAGGATAAGGGCTAGGGCTAGCACTAGACCTAGGTTTAGTGTTAGGGCTAGGGCTTGGAATAGAGTTAGAATTACGGTTAAGGTTAGGGCTAGGGTTAGGGTTAGGTTTAGGGTAAGGGCTAGGGCTACGGTTAGATTTAGGATTAGGGTTAGTGTTATGGCTAGGGCTAGGTTTAGGGTTAGTGTTAGGGTTAGCGCTAAGGCTAGGTCTAGGGTAGTGTTAGGGTAAGGGTAAGGGTTAGGGCTATGGTTAGGGTTAGGCTTAGGGTTAGGGCTTGGGCAAGGGCTATGGATAGGGCTAGGGTTAGGGTTAGGGTTTGGGTTAGGTCTAGTGCTATGGTTACGGTTAGGGTTAGGTTTAGGGTTAGGGTTACAGCTAGTTTATGGGTTAGTGTTAGGGTTAGCGCTACGGCTAGCGTTAGGTTTAGGTTTAGGGTTGGAGTTGGGCTATGGTTAGGGTTAGTTCTAGGGTTAGTGTTTGGGCTAGGTCTAGGGCTAGGGCTATGTTTAGGTTTAGGGTTAGTTCTAGGGCTAGGGCTAGGTCTAGGTTTAGGGTTCGGGTTAGGGTTAGGGCTAGGAATGGGTCAGGGTTAGTGTTAGGGCTAGGGCTAGGGCTAGGGCTACGGTTAGGGTTAGGGTTAGGGTTAGGGCTAGGGCTGGGCTTGGGCTAGGGTTAGTGTTAGAGTTAGGGTTAGGGCTAGAGTTAGGGTTAGGGTTATTTTTAGGTTTAGGGTTAGGGCTAAGTCTAGCGTTAGGTTTAGGGTTATGGTTAGATTTTGGGCTATGGTTATGGTTATTGCTAGGTTTAGCGTTAGGGATAGTGTTAGTGTTAGGGTTAGGGCTAGGGCTAGGGTTAGGATTAGGTTTAGGGCTACGGCTAGGGCTAGGGTTAGGGGTACGGTTAGTTATAGGGCTAGGGTTAGGGCTAGGGTGAGGGTAGGGTTACGTCTAGGTCTAGGTTTAGGGCTAGGCTTAGGGTTAGGGCTAGGGTAAGAGCTAGGGTTAGGTTAAGGGCTAGTTCTAGGCCTAGGTGTAGTGCTAGGTTAAGGCTAAGGATAGGGTTAGAGTTAGGGTTAAGTTTAGGGCTTGGGTTAGGCTTAGGGTTAAGGCTATGGCTAGTTTTAGGGTTAGTGTTAGGGTTAGCATTAGGGCTAAGGCTAGGGTTAGTGTTAGGATAAGTGTTAGGGTTAGGGCTAGGGCTATGGTTAGGGTTAGATTTAGGGCTATGCCTAGGGCTAGCATTAGGTTTAGGGTTAGGGTTAGAGTTTGGGCGAGGGTTAGGATTAGGACTAGGGTTAGGGTTAGGGATATTCTTAGGGTTAGGGTTAGAGTTTTGGTTAGGGTTAGTGTTAGGGTTAGGTCTAGGGCTAATGCTAGGGTTAGGGCTAGGGTTCAGGTTAGGGTTAGGGCCACGGCTAGGGTTAGGGTTAGGGTTATGGCTAGGGCTAGGGTTAGGATTATGGTTAGGTTTAGTGTTAGTTCTAGGTCTAGGGTTAGGGCAAGTGTTAGGTTTAGGGCTAGGGCTAGGTTTAGAGTTAGAGTTAGGGTTAGGTTTAGGGCTAGTTTTAGAGTTAGGTTTAGGATTATGACTAGGGCTAGGGCTTGGGCTAGGGCTAGTGTTAGGGTCATCGTTAGGTTTAGAGCTAGGGCTAGGATTTGGTGTAGGGTTAGGTTTAGGTTTATGGCTAGGGATAGGCTT
The DNA here is from genome assembly GCA_949820135.1 of Sylvilagus floridanus. Classification (NCBI taxonomy): domain Eukaryota; kingdom Metazoa; phylum Chordata; class Mammalia; order Lagomorpha; family Leporidae; genus Sylvilagus; species Sylvilagus floridanus. The sequence goes on along the minus strand of OX463227.1, from coordinate 166,653,858 downwards.
ATAGTTAGTGTTAGGGTTAGTTCTAGGGCTAGGGCTTGGGTAATTTTAGTTTTAGGGTTAGGGCTAGCCTTAGGGTTAGGATTAGTGTTAGTGCTAGGGGTAAGGCTAGGGCTAAGGTAAACGTTCGGGTTAGGTTTAGGGTTAGGGCTAGGGCAATGGCTATGGTTAGTGTTAGGGTCAGAGCTAGGGCTACGGTTTGGGTTAGGTTTAGGGTTAGTGTTAGGGCTAGGTCAAGGGCTTGGGCTAGGTTTAAGGTTAGGTTTAGTTCTAGGGCTAGGGTTAGTGTTAGGGCTAGGGCAAGGGCTAGGCCTAGGTTTAAAGTTAGGGTTAGTTCGAGGGCTAGGTTTAGGGTTAGGGTTCGGTTTAGGGTTAGGAATGGGGCTAGGGTTAGTGTTAGGGTTATGGCTAGGGCTAGGGTTAGGGTTAGGGTTAGGCCTAGGGCCAGGACTAGTGCTAGGTATAGGGTTAAGGGTAGGGCTAGGACCATGGCTAGGGCTATGTTTAGGGTTAGATTTAGGATTAGGGCTAGGGCTAGGGTTAGGATTAGTGTTAGGACTAAGGCTAGGGTTAGGGTTAGGGTTAGGATTAGGTCTATGGCTAGGGTTAGAATTAGTTTTCGGGTTAGAGTTAGGTTAGGGTTAGGGCTGTGGCTAGGGCTACCGTTAGGGTTAGGGCTAGGGTTAGGGTATGTGCTAGGGTCTGGTTTAGGGCTAGGGTTATTGTGAGGGTTACAGTGAGGTCTAGGGCTAGGGTTAGGGCTACGGTTAGGGTTCGGTTTAGGGTTAGGGTTAGGGCTACAGTTAGGTTTAGGATTAAATCTAGGGATAGGCTCAAAGTTAAGGTTAGGGCTAGGGCTATGGCTAGGGCTACGGTTAGGTTTGGCGTTAGGGCTAAGGCCAGGTAAGGGTAGGGTTAGTGTTAGGGTTAGGGTTAGGGCTAGGGGTAGGTTTAGGTTTATGGTTAGTTTTAGGGCTACGGCTAGCGTTATGTTTATGGTTGGGGTTAGAGATTGGGCTAGGGTTACAGTTATTGCTAGGGTTAGGGTTTTGGTTAGGGTAGTGTTAGGGCTAGGGCTAGGGCTAGGGTTAGGTTTAGGGCTAGTTGTAGGTTTAGGGCTAGGGTTTGACTTAGGTTTAGGGCTAGGGCTAAGGATAGGGTTAGTGTTAGGGTTAGCGGTAAGGCTAAGGCTAGGGTTAGGGTTAGGATAAGGCTTAGTGTTAGGGCTAGGGTTAGGGTTAGGTTTAGGGTTAGAGTTAGGGCTAGGGCTAGGGCTATGGCTAGGGCTAGGGTTAGGTTTAGGATTTGGGATAGGGCTAGAGCTATGGTTATGGTTATGTTTAGGGTTAGGGTTAGGGTTACATCGAGGGCTAGGGTTAGGGTTAGTGTTAGGGTTAGAGCCAGGTTTAGGGTTAGGGTTAGGATTAGTGTTAGGGATAGGGCCAGGGCTAGGGCTTGGGTTAGGGTTAGGGTTAGGGTTAGGGCTAGGGTTAGGGTTAGGCTTAGATTTAGGTCTATGGCTAGGGCTAGGCTGAGGGTTAGGGTTTGGGTTAGGGTTACGTTTATGGTTAGTTCTAGTGCTACGGTTAGGACTAGGGTTTTGGTTAGGGTTAGGGTTTGGGTTAGGGCTAGGGCTAGTATAGGGTTTGGGTTAGGGTTAGTAGTAGGTCTGGGGTTAGGGATAGGGTTAGGGTTAGGTTTAGGTCATGTTCTAGGGTTAGAGCTAGCGTTAGGTTTAGGGCTAGGGCTAGGGCTAGGGCTAGGGTTAGTGTAAGGGCTAGGGCTAACAACTAAGCCTAGGTTTACTGTTAGGGCTAGGGCTAGGGATAGGGTTAGAGCTAGGGTTATGGTTAGGGCTAGGATTAGGGTTAGGGTTAGGGTTAGGGCTAGGGCTATCGTTAGGTTTAGGATTAGGGTTAGCATTAGGGTCTAGGGCTATCGTTAGGTTTAGGATTAGGGTTAGGTTTATGGCTAGGGCTAGTGTTAGGGTGTTAGGGTTAGCTCAGGGGTAGGGCTAGGGTTAGGGTTAGGGTTATGGTGAGGTTTAGGGCTAGGGTTAGGTTTAGGGTTAGGCTTAGTGTTAGGTCTAGAGCTGGGGCTAGGGCCAGGTTTAGGGTTAGGGTTTGGTTTAGGGCTAGGGCTATGGTTATGGTTAGGTTTAGGTTTAGGGTTAATGTTACAGCTGGGGCTAAGTTTAGGGTTAGGGTTAGGGTTAGGGCTAGGGCTAGGGCTAGGGCAAGGGTTAGGGTTAGGGTTAGGGCTCGACCTGGGCTAGGGCAAGGGTTAGTGTTACTGTTAGGTTTAGGGCTAGGGCTAGGGTTTGGTCTGTGTTTATTGTTAGGTTTATGGCTAGGTCTAGGGTTAGGGTTAGTGTTAGGATTAGGGCTAGGGCTAGGGTAGGGTTAGGTTTAGTTTTAGGGTTAGGGCTAGGTTTAGGGCAAGGGCTAGGGCTATGTCTAGGGCTAGGTTTATGGTTAGGGTTAGGGCTAGGTCTAGGGCTAGGGCTAGGTTTTGGTTTATGGTTATGGTTGGGGCTAGGGCTATGGTTAGGGTTATGGTTAAGTCTAGGTTTAGGTTTAGGGTTAGGGCTAGGTTAGGTTTTGGGTTAGTTTTAGGGCTAGGGCTATGTTTAGTGTTTGGCTTAAGGTTAGGTCTAGGGCTAAGGCTAGGGCTAGGTTAGGTTTAGGGTTAGGGTTAGGTTTAGGGTTATGACTAGGGCTAGGTTGAGGGTTAGGTTTAGTGCTCGGGCTAAAGTACGTCTATGGTTAGGGTTAGAGCTAGGGTTAGGGTTAGGGTTAGGTGTAGGCCTAGGATTAGGGTTAAGGTTAGGGTTCGGGTTAGGGTTAGGGAAAAGGTCTAGGGTTCTGGTTAACGTTAGGTCTAGGGCTTGTGTTAGGGTAGGTTTAGGGATACGGCTAGGGTTAGGTCTTGATTTACGTTTAGGGCTAGGGCTAGGGTTATGGTTTAGAGTTAGTGTTAGGGCTAGATTAGTGTTAGGTTTAGGCCTAGGTCTAGGACTAGGGCTAGGGTTAGGGTTAGGGTTAGGGTTAGGGCTAATGCTAGGCCAAGGTTTAGGTTTAGGGCTAGGGCTAGGGTTAGGGTTAGAGTTAGGGTTATGGTTATGGTTAGGGCTAGGGTTATCGTTAGGTTTAGGGCTAGTGCTAGGGCTAGGCCTAGGTTTAGTGTTAGTGCTAGGACTATGGTTAAGGTTAGAGTTAGGGTTAGGGTTAGTGTTATGGCTAGGGCTTGTGTTAAGTTTAGGGTTAGGGCTAGGGCTAGTACAAGGGTTAGGGTTAGGGTTAGGGCTAGGGTTAGTGTTAAGTTTAGGTTTAGGGTCAGGGCTAGGGTTGGATTTAGGGTAGGGTAGGGCTAGGGTTAGGAATTGGGTTCAGGTTAGGGTTAGGCCTAGGGCTAGGTTTAGGGTAAGGGTTAGGGCTAGGGCTTGGACAAAGGCTAGGGCCAAGGTAGTGTTAGGGCTATGGCTAAGGCTAGGCCTAGGTTTAGGTTTAGGGCTAGGGCTAGGGCTAGGGCTAGGGTTAAGGTTAGAGTTAGGGTTAGGTTTAGGGCTATGGTTAGGGTTAGGTTTAGGGTTAGTGCTAGTGCTAGGGTTAAGGTTAGCGTGAGGGTTAGGGCTAGGGCCAGGGTTAGGTCTACGGTTAGGGTTAGGGTTATGGCTACGGCTAGTGTTAGGGTTAGGGCTAGGTCTAGGGCCTGGGTTAGCGTTAGGTTTAGGGCTAGGGCTAGGGTTAGTGGTAGGGTTAGGGTTATGGCTATTTCTAGGTTAGTTCTAGGGATAGTGTTAGGTTTTGGGTTAGGGCTACGGCTATGGATAGGTTTAGGTTTAGGGTTAGGGTTAGTATTCGGCTTAGGGTTAGGGTTAGAGCTAGGACTATGGCTATGGTTAGGGTTAGTGTTTGGGCCTGGGTTAGGGTAGGGTTATGTTTGGGGCTAGTGTTAGGTCTATGTTAAGGGTTAGGTTTATGGCGAGGGCTAGTTTTAGCGTTATTGTTTGGGTTAAGCCTAGGGCTAGGACTAAGATTAGGGTTAGGTTTAGGGTTAGGGGTAGGGATAGGGTTGAGGTTAGGGTTGTGGTAGGGCTAGGGCTAGGGTTAGGTTTAGGTTTAGGGTTATGTCTAGGGCTAGGGCTAGGGCTAAGGTTAAGGTTAGACTTAGGTTTTGGTTTAGTGCTAGGGTTAGGGCCAGTTTCAGGGCTAGGGTTAGATTTAGGGTTAGGTCAAGGTTTAGGGTTAGGGTTAGGTTTAGGGTTCGGGTTAGGGCTAGGGCTAGGGCTAGGGTTAGGGTTAGGGTTTGGTTTACGGTTAGGGCTAGGGCTAGGTTTAGTGTTAGATTTAGTGCTTGGGGTAGCGCTAGGGTTAGGTCTAGGGTTAGGGTTAGGTTTAGGGTTAAGTCTAGGGCAAGGGCTAGGTCTAGGTTTAGTTTTAGGGCCAGGGCAAGGGTTAGGGTTAGAGTTAGGTTTATGGTTAGGGTTAGGACTAGGGTTAGGGTTAGGGATAGTGTTCGTGCTAGTGCTAGGGCTAGGTCTAGGTTTTCGTTTAGTGTGTTAGGGTTAGTGTTAGGGTCAGGGCTAGGGCTAAGGTTAGGGTTAGGGTTAGGGTTAGGGCTACAGCTAGGGCTATGGTTAGTGCTAGTTTTAGGTTTAGGGCTAGTGCTAGGGTTAGGTCTAGGCTTGGGTTTAGGGTTAGGTTTAGGGCTAGGGCTAGTGTTATGGTTATTGTTAGGGTTAGGGCTAGGGCTATGGTTAAGTTAGATTTGAAGCTATTGCCATATTTAGGGTTAGGTTTAGTTTTAGGGCTAGGGCTCAGGCTAGGGCTAGGGCTTGGTTTAGGTTTAGGGTTAGGGTTAGGGTTATGACTATGGCTTGGGTTAGCGTTAGGGTTATGATAGGGATAGGGTTAAAGTTAGAGTTACGGTTAGAGTAATACCTAGGGTTAGGTTTATGGTTAGGGTAAGGGCTAGGGTTAGGGTTAGGGTTTGGTGTAGCGCTAGAGCTAGGACTAGGGCTAGGGTTCGGGTTAGGGTTATGACTAGGGCTGGTGTAGGGCTAGGGTTAGGGTTAATGTTAGTGTTAGGGCTAGGGCTAGGGCTAGGTTTTGGGTTAGTTTTAGGGCTAGGTCTAAGGCTAGGGTTAGTGTTATGTTTAGGGTTAGGGCTAGGGCAATGTTTAGGTCTTGGGTAATGGTTAGGGCTATGGATAGGGTTAGGATTAGGGTTAGTGTTAGTGCTAGGGCTAGGGCTATGGCTATGGTTAGGGTAAGGTCTAGGGCTAGGGCTAGGCCTAGGTTTAGGTTTAGGGATAGTCCTAGGGTTAAGGTTAGAGTTTGGGTTAGGTTTAGGTCTAGTATTAGGGCTAGTGTTAGGGTTAGGGTTAGAGTTTGGGCTAAGGCTAGGTTTTGTGTAGGGTTAGGGCTAGGGCTAGGGCAAGTTCTAGGGCTAGGTTTATGGTTAGGTTTAGGGTTAGGCCTAGGGCTAGCTCTGGGGCTAGGTCTAGTGTTAGTTTAAGGTTAGTGTTAGGGCTAAGGTTAGGCTCAGGGATAGGGTTCGGGTTCGTGTTAGAGCTAGGGTTAAGGTTAGGTTTAGGGATAGAGCTAGTGCTAGGGCTAGGCCTAGGTTTAGGGTTAAGGTTAGGGTTAGGGCTAGTTAGGTTTAGGTTTAGGGTTAGAGTTAGGGTCAGGGCTAAGACAAGGGCTAGGGCTAGGGCTAGGTTTAGGTTTAGGGTTAGGGTTAGGGTCAGGGCTAAGACAAGGGCTAGAGTTAGGGTAAGGGCTAGGGTTAGGTTTAGGATTAGGGTTAGGGCTAGGGCTAGGGCTAGGGTTAGTGTTAGGATTAGAACTATGGCTAGGGTTAGGGTTATGGTTAGGGTTAGGGTCCAGGTTTGGGATAGGTCTAGGGCTAGAATTAGGGTTAGGTCTAGAGGTATGGTTAGGCCTAGGTTTATGGTTAGGGCTAGGGCTACATTTAAGTTTAGAGTACGGTTAGGGTTAGGGCTAGGGTTAGGGTTTGGGTTATGGTTAGTGCTAGGGCTAGGGATAGGGCTAGGGCTAGGTTTAGGGTTAGTGTTAGGGCTAGGGCTAGGGATAAAGATAGGGTTAGGGTCAGGGCTAGCGATAGGTTTAGTTCTAGGGTTAGGTTTAGGTTTATGGCTAGGGCTAGGGTTAGTGTTAGTGTTAGGGTTAGTCCTAGGGCTACAGCTAGGTTTCAGGTTAGTGTTAGGGTTAGGGCAAGGGCTTGGACTTGGGGTAGTGTTAGGGTTAAGGTTAGCGTTAGGGGTAGGGCTATGGCTAGGGTTAAGTTTATTGTTACTTTTAGGGCTGGGGCTAGGGTTAGGATTAACTTTTGTTTTAGGTTTTGGGCTATGTTTAGGGTTAGGGTTAGGTCAAGGGCTAGGGCTAGGCCTAGGGCTAGGTTTATGGTTATGTTTAGGGTTAGGGCTAGGACTAAGACTAGGGCTAGGGCTAGGGCTAGGGCTAGGTTTAGGTTTAGCGTTATGGTTAGGGCTAGGGCTACGGTTAGGGTTAGTTTTAGGGCTATGTTTAGTGTTAGGGTTAAGTTTAGGTCTAGGGCTATGGCTAGGGTTAGGTCTAGGTTTATGGTTAGGGTTAGGGTTATGACTAGGGCTAGGTTTAGTGTTAGGGTTAGGGCTAGGTTTAGGGTTAGGGCTCCGGTTAAGGTACGGCTGGGGGTAGGGTTAGAGCTAGGGTTCGGATTAGGGTTAGTGTTAGGTCTAGTCCTAGGGTTAGGGTTAGGTTTCGGGTTCAGGTTAGTGTTAGGGTAAGGTCTAGGGTTCTGGTTAAGGTTAGGTCTGGGGCTTGGGTTAGGGTTGGGGTTAGGGCTAAGACTAGGGCTAGGACTAGGTTTAGTGTTAAGGCTAGGGCTAGGGCTAGGACTAGGTTTAGGTTTAGGGCTAGGGCTAGGGTTAGAGTTAGAGTTAGGGTTATGATTAGGGTTAGGGCTAGGGCTAGTGTTACGGTTAGGGCTAGAGCTAGGGCTAAACCTAGGTTTAGGGTTAGTGCTAGGACTACGGTTAATGTTAGGGTTAGGGTTAGTGTTAGGTCTAGGTCTAGCGTTAAGTTTAGGTTTAGGGCTAGGGCTAGGGTTAGGCTTATGGCTAGGGTTAGGGTTAGGTTTAGGGCTAGTGCTAGGGCTAGGCCTAGGTTTAGGGTTAGGGCTAGGGTAGGGTTAAGGTTAGTGTTAGGTTTAGGGTTAGGGCTAAGATTAGGGTTAGGGTTAGGGTTAGGTTTAGGGTTAGGGTTAGGGTTAGGGTTAAGGTTAGGGCTAGGGCTAGGGTCAGGGTTAGGGTTTGGGTTAGTGTACGGGCTAAGGTCGGGGTTAGTGCTAGGGTTAAGGTTAGGGTTAGCTTTAGGTCTAGGGGTAGCGCTAAGCTTAGTGATAATGTTCGGTTTAGTGTTAGGGTTAGGGCTAGGTTTAGGGTCATGTTAGGGCTATGGCTAGTATTAGGGTTAGGTTTAGGGCTATGGCTAGGCTGGGGCTAGGGCTAGGTTTAAGGCTGTCTAGGGCTAGGCCTAGGTTTAGGTTAGGCCTAGGGCTAGTGTTAAAGTTAGATTTAGGGTTAGGGTTAGGGCTAGTTTTAGGTTTAGGGTTAGAGTTTGGACTAGGGCTAGGGGCAGGGCTAGGTTTAGGTATAGGGTTAAGGATAGGGCTAGGGTTAGGCTAAAGTTAGGATCAGGATAATGGCTAGGGCTAGGGTTATAGTGTTAGGATAGGGCTAGGGCTAGGTTTAGGTTTAGGGTTAGGGTTAGGGGTATGGCTAGGGTTAGGGTTAGGGCTAGGGTTAGGGTAGGGTTTGGGCTAGGGGTAAGGTCAGGGTTAGGGTTAGGGTTAGGGTTAGGGCTAGTGCTAGGGTTATGTTTAGAGTTAGGGTTATGTTTAGGGTTAGGTGTAGGGTTAGGTTTAGAGTTAGGGTTAGCATGAGTGCTAGCTCTAGGATTTCAGTTAGAGTTAGGTTTAAGTTTAGGGCTATTGCTAGGGCTAAGGTTAGGGTTAGGGTTAGCGTTAGGGCTAGGGTTAGCATTAGGTTTAGGGTGAGGGCTAGGGCTAGGGTTATGGTTAAGGTTAGGGCTAGGGCTAGTGTTAGCTTAGGGTTACGGTCAGGTCTAGGCCAAGGGCTAGGGCTATGGTTAGGGTTAGGGCTAGTTGTAGGGCTAGGGCTAGGGCTAGGGTTAGGGTTAGGGTTAGTTTTAGGGTTAGGGTTAGTGCTAGGGCCATTGTAGGGTTAGGGTTAGGGTTAGGGTTAGGGTTATGGCTAGGGCTCCGTTAAGGTTAGGGTTAGGGCTAGGGCTAGGGCTAGGTCTAGGTTTAGGGATAGGGTTAAGGTTAGGGCTAGCCCTGGGTTAGGTCTAGGGTTAGGATCAGTGTAATGGCTAGGCCTAGGGTTAGGGTCAGTGTGAGGGTTAGGGCTAGGGCTATGGCTAGGTTTAGTGTTAGGGTTAGGGTTAGGGTTAGGGTTAGGGTTATGCTTATGGTTAGGTCTAGGGCTGGGGTTAGAGCTAGGGTTAGGTTTAGGGCTAGGGTTATGGTTAGTGTAAGGGCTAGGGCTAGGACTAGGCCTAGGTTTAGTGTTAGGGCTAGGGCTTGGGATATGGTTAGAATTACGGTTAAGGTTAGAGCTAGGGTTAGAGTTAGGTTAGGGTAAGGTCTAGTGCTACGGTTAGGTTTAGGACTAGGTTTAGGGTTATGGCTAGGGCTAGGTTTATTTTTAGTGTTAGGGATAGCGCTAGGGCTAGGTTTAGGGTAGTGTTAGGGTAAGGGTAAGGGTTAGGGCTATGGTTAGGGTTAGGGTTAGGCTTAGGGTTAGGGCTTGGGCAAGGGCTATGGCTAGGCCTAGGGTAGGGTTAGGGTTTGGGTTAGGTCTATGGCTATGGTTACGGTTAGTGTTAGGTTTAGGGTTAGGGTTACAGCTAGTTCTAGGGTTAGGGTTAGGGTTAGGGTTAGGGTTAGGGCTAGGGCTCACGTTAAGTTTAGGTTTAGAGTTGAAGTTTGGGCTAGGGATAGGGTTAGTTCTAGGGTTAGGTTTTGGGCTAGGTCTAGGTCTAGGGCTATGTTAAGGTTTAGGGTTAGGTCTTGGGTTCGGGTTAGGTCTAGGTTTAGGGTTCGGGTTAGTGTTAGTGCTAGGGCTAGGGTCAGGGTTAGTGTTAGGGCTAGGGCTAGGTCTAGGACTATGGTTAGGTTTAGCGTTAGGGCTAGGGCCAGGGCTAGGGCTAGGGCTGTTAAGGTTAGGACTAGGGTTAGGGTTAGGGTTATGATTAGGTTTAGGGTTAGGGCTAAGTCTAGCGTTAGGTTTAGGGTTATGGTTAGAGTTTTGGCTAGGGTTATGGTTATTGCTAGGTTTAGGGTTAGTTTTAGGGTTAATGTTAGGGTTAGGGTTAGGTCTAGGGCTCGGATTTTGTTAGGGTTAGGGTTAGTGCTATGGCTAGGGCTAGGGTTAGGGGTAGGGTTAGTTCTAGCGCTAGGGTTAGGACTAGGGTGAGGGTTAGGGTTAGGTCTAGGTCTAGGGTTAGGGCTAGGTTTAGGGTTAGGGCTAGGGCTAGGGCTAGGGTTAGGTTAAGGGCTAGGGCTAGTGCTAGTTCTAGGCCTAGGTTTAGTGTTAGGGTAGGGCCAAGGATAGGGTTAGAGTTAGGGTTAAGTTTAGGGCTTGGGTTAGGTTTAGGGTTAGGGCTAGGGCAATGGCTATGGTTAGGGTTAGGGTCAGAGCTAGGGCTACGTTTAGCGTTAGGTTAAGGGTTAGCGTTAGGGCTAGGGCAAGGGCTAGGTCTAGGTTTAGGGTTAGGGTTAGTTCTACGGCTAGGTTTAGGGTTAGGGTTCAGTTTAGGGTTAGGAATGGGGCTAGGGTTAGGGTTAGGGTTATGTTTAGGGTTTCGTCTAGGGTTGGGCTAGTTTTTGGGTCAGGGTTCGGGTTAGTTTTAGGGCTAGAACTGGGGTTAGTGTTAGGGTTAGGCCTAGGGCTAGGACTAGTGCTAGGTATAGGGTTAAGGTTAGGGCTAGGACCATGGCTAGTGCTATGTTTAGGGTTAGATTTAGGATTAGGGCTAAGGCTAGGGTTAGGGTTAGGGTTAGGGTTAGGGCTAAGGCTAGGGTTAGGGTTAGGGTTAGGGTTAGGACTATGGCTAGGGTTAGAATTAGTTTTCGGGTTAGAGTTAGCGTTAGGGTTAGGGCTGGGGCTAGGGCTTCGTTAGGGTTAGGGCTAGGGTTAGGGTACGGGCTAGCGTCTGGGTTAGGGCTAGGGTTAGGGTGAGGGTTACGGTGAGGTCTAGGGCTAGGGCTAGGTCTATGGTTAGGGTTCAGTTTAGGGTTAGGGGTAGGGCTATGGTTATGGTTAGGATTTAATCTAGGGATAGGCTCAGGGTTAGGTTAGGGCTGGGCTATGGTTAGGGATACGGTTAGGGTTGGGGTTAGGGCTAAGGCCAGGTAAGGGTAGGTTTAGTGTTAGGGTTAGGGTTAGGGCTAGGGGTAGGGTTAGGGTTATGGTTAGGGTTAGGTCTATGGCTAGCATTAGGTTTAGGGTTGGGGTTAGAGATTGGGCTAGGGTTACGGTTATTGCTAGGGTTAGGGTATTGGTTAGGGTTAGTGTTAGGGCTAGGTTTAGGGCTAGGTTTAGGGCTAGTGTTAGTCTTAGGTTTGGGCTAGGTCTAGGGATAGTTTTAGTGTTAGGTTTAGCGCCAGAGCTAGGGCTAGGGTTAGGGTTAGGATAAGGGTTAGTGTTAGGATTAGGGCTAGGGTAGGGTTAGGCTTAGGGTTAGGTCTAGGGCTAGGGCTAGGCTGAGGGTTATGGTTAGGGTTTGGGTTAGGGTTACGTTTATGGTTAGTTCTAGTGCTACGGTTAGGACTAGGGTTTTGGTTAGTGTTAGGGTTTGGGTTAGGGCTAGGGCTAGGATAGGGTTAGGGTTAGGGTTAGTTCTAGGGCTAGGGTTAGGGATAGGGTTAGGGTTAGGTTTAGGTCATGGTCTAGGGTTAATGCTAGGGTTAGGTTTAGGGCTCGGGCTAGGGTTAGGGCAAGGGCTAGGGCTAGGACTAGGCCTAGGTTTACTCTTAGGGCTCGGGCTAGGGATAGGGTTAGAGTTAGGGTTAAGGTTAGGGCTAGGATTAGGGTTAGGGTTAGGGCTAGGTCTATGGTTAGGTTTAGGATTATGGTTAGTGTTATGGCTAGGGCTAGTATTAGGGTTAGTGTTAGGGTTAGCTCAAGGCTAGGGTAGGGTTAGGATAAGGGTTAGGGTGAGGGTTAGGGAAAGGGTTTGGTTTAGTGTTATGCTTAGTGTTAGGGCTAGAGCTAGGGCCAGGTCCAGTTTTAGGGTTAGGGTTTGGTTTAGGGCAAGGGCTATGATTATGCTTAGGTTTATGTTTAGGGTTAGGATTACAGCTGGGGCTAGGGTTAGGGTTAGAGTTAGGCCTAGGGCTAGGTCTAGTGCTAGGTATAGGGTTAAGGTTAGGGCTAGGACCATGGCTAGGGCTATGTTTAGGGTTAGATTTAGGATTAGGGCTAGTCCTAGGGTTAGGGTTAGGGTTAGGGCTAAGGCTAGGGTTAGGGTTAGGGTTAGGGTTAGGGTTAGGGTTAGGGTTATGGCTAGGGTTAGAATTAGTTTTCGGGTTAGAGTTAGCGTTAGGGTTAGGCCTGGGGCTATCGCTACCGTTAGGGTTAGGGCTAGGGTTAGGGTATGTGCTAGCGTCTGGGTTAGGGCTAGTGTCAGGGTGAGGGTTACGGTGAGGTCTAGGGCTAGGGCTAGGTCTATGGTTAGGGTTCTGTTTAGGGTTAGGGGTAGGGCTATGGTTATGGTTAGGATTTAATCTAGGGATAGGCTCAGGGTTAGGTTAGGGCTGGGCTATGGCTAGGGATACGGTTAGGGTTGGGGTTAGGGCTAAGGCCAGGTAAGGGTAGGGTTAGTGTTAGGGCTAGGTCTAGGGCTTGTGTTAGGGTTAGGGTTAGGGCTACGGCTAGCATTAGGTTTAGGGTTGGGGTTAGAGATTGGGCTAGGGATACGGTTATTACTAGGGTTAGGGTATTGGTTAGGGTTAGTGTTAGGGCTAGGGCTAGGGCTAGGTTTAGGGCTAGTGTTAGTCTTAGGTTTGGGCTAGGGCTAGGGATAGTGTTAGTGTTAGGATTAGCGCTAGAGCTAGGAATAGGGTTAGGGTTAGGATAAGGGTTATTGTTAGGGTTAGGGCTAGGGTAGGGTTAGGTCTAGGGCTAGGGCTAGGCTGAGGGTTATGGTTAGGGTTTGGGTTATGGTTACGTTTATGGTTAGTTCTAGTGCTACGGTTAGGACTATGGTTTTGGTTAGGGTTAGGGTTTGGGTTAGGGCTAGGGCTAGGATAGGGTTAGGGTTAGGGTTAGTTCTAGGGCTAGGGTTAGGGATAGGGTTAGGGTTAGGTTTAGGTCATGGTCTAGGGTTAGAGCTAGCATTAGGTTTAGGGCTAGGGCTAGGGCTAGGGTTAGGGCAAGGGCAAGGGCTAGGACTAGGCCTAGGTTTACTCTTAGGGCTCGGGCTAGGGATAGGGTTAGAGTTAGGGTTAAGGTTAGGGCTAGGATTAGGGTTAGGTTTAGGGCTAGGGCTATTGTTAGGTTTAGGATTATGGTTAGGGTTATGGCTAGGGCTAGTATTAGGGTTAGTGTTAGGGTTAGCTCAGGGCTAGGGCTAGGGTTAGGGTTAGGGTAAGGGTGAGGGTTAGGGAAAGGGTTTGGGTTACTGTTAGGCTTAGTGTTAGGGCTAGAGCTAGGGCCAGGGCCAATTTTAGGGTTAGGGTTTGGTTTAGGGCAAGGGCTATGGTTACGGTTAGGTTTATGTTTAGGGTTAGGATTACAGCTGGGGCTAGGGATAGGGTTAGGGTTAGGCCTAGGGCCTAGGACTAGTGCTAGGTATAGGGTTAAGGTTAGGGCTAGGACCATGGCTATGGATATGTTTAGGGTTAGATTTAGGATTAGGACTAGGGCTAGGGTTAAGGTTAGGGTTAGGGCTAAGCCTAGGGTTAGGGTTAGGGTTAGGGTTAGGGCTATGGCTAGGGTTAGATTTAGTTTTCGGGTTAGAGTTAGCGTTAGGGTTAGGGCTGGGGCTAGGGCTACCGTTAGGGTTAGGGCTAGGGTTAGGGTATGTGCTAGCGTCTGGGTTAGGGCTAGGGTCAGGGTGAGGGTTACGGTGAGGTCTAGGGCTTGGGCTAGGTCTATGGTTAGGGTTCAGTTTAGGGTTAGGGGTAGGGTATGGTTATGGTTAGGATTTAATCTAGGGATAGGCTCAGGGTTAGGTTAGGGCTGGGCTATGTCTAGGGACACGGTTAGGTTTGGGGTTAGGGCTAAGGCCAGGTAAGGGTAGGTTTAGTGTTAGGGTTAGGGTTAGGGCTAGGGGTAGGGTTAGGGTTATGGTTAGGGTTAGGGCTACGGCTAGCATTAGGTTTAGGGTTGGGGTTAGAGATTGGGCTAGGGTTACAGTTATTGCTAGGGTTAGGGTTTTGGTTAGGGTTAGTGTTAGGGCTAGGGCTAGGGCTAGGTTTAGGGCTAGTGTTAGTCTTAGGTTTGTCTAGGGCTAGGGATAGTGTTAGTGTTAGGTTTAGCGCTAGGGCTAGGGCTAGGGTTAGGGTTAGGATAAGGGTTAGTTTTAGGGCTAGGGTTAGGGTTAGGGTTAGGGTTAGGGCTAGGGCTAGGGCTATTGCTAGGGTTAGGGTTAGGGTTAGGGTTTGGGATAGGGCTAGGGCTATGGTTACGCTTATGTTTAGGGTTAGGGTTAGGGTTACAGCTAGACTAGGGTTAGGGTTAGGGTTAGGGTTAGGGCCAGATTAAGGGTTAGGGTTAGGGTTAGTGTTAGGGCTAGGGCCAGGGCTAGGGCTTGGGTTAGGGTTAGGGCTAGGGTTAGGGTTAGGCTTAGGGTTAGGTCTAGGGCTAGGGCTAGGCTGAGGGTTAGGTTTTGGGTTAGGGTTACGCTTATGGTTAGTTCTAGTGCTACAGTTAGGACTAGGGTTTTGGTTAGGGTTAGGCATTGGTTTAGGGCTAGTGCTAGGATAAGGTTGGGGTTAGGGTTAGTTCTAGGGCTAGGGTTAGGGATAGGGTTAGGGTTATGTTAGGTCATGGTCTAGGGTTAGAGCTAGGGTTAGGTTTAGGGCTAGGGCTAGGGTTAGGGTAAGGGCTAGGGCCAGGACTAGGCCTAGGTTTACTCTTAGGGCTCGGGCTAGGGATAGGGTTAGAGTTAGGGTTAAGGTTAGGGTTAGGATTATGGTTAGTGTTATGGCTAGGGCTAGTGTTAGGGTTAGTGTTAGGGTTAGCTCAGGGCTAGGGCTAGGGTTAGGGTTAGGGTAAGGGTGAGGGTATTGAAAGGGTTTGGGTTAGTATTAGGCTTAGTGTTAGGGCTAGAGCTCGGGCTAGGGCCAGTTTTACCGTTAGGGTTTGGTTTAGGGCAAGGGCTATGATTACGGTTAGGTTTATGTTTAGGGATAGGTTACAGCTGGGGCTAGGGTTAGGGTTAGGGTTAGGGCTAGGGCTAGGTCTAGGTTTAGGGTTAGGGTTAGGTTTAGGGTTATGACTAGGGCTAGGTTGAGGGTTAGGTTTAGGGCTTGGGTTAAGGTACGGCTAGGGGTAGGTTTAGAGCTAGGGTTCGGGTTAGGGTTAGGGTTAGGTGTAGGCCTAGGGTTAGGGTTAGGGTTTGGGATAGGGCTAGGGCTATGATTACGCTTATGTTTAGGGTTAGGGTTAGGGTTACGGCTAGGTTAGGGTTAGGGTTAGTGGTAGATTTAGGGTTAGGGTTAGGGTTAGTGTTAGGGCTAGGGCCAGGGCTAGGTCTTGGGTTAGGGTTAGGGCTAGGGTTAGGGTTAGGCTTAGGGTTAGGTCTAGGGCTAGGGCTAGGCTGAGGGTTTGGGTTTGGGTTAGGGTTACGTTTATGGTTAGTTCTAGTCCTATGGGTAGGACTAGGGTTTTGTTTAGGGTTAGGGTTTGGGTTAGGGCTAGGGCTAGGATAGGGTTAGGGTTAGGGTTAGTTCTAGCGCTAGGGTTAGGGATAGGGTTAGGGTTAGGTTTAGGTCTTGGTCTCGGTTTAGAGCTAGGGTTAGGTTTAGGGCTAGGGCTAGGCCTTTGTTCGGGTAAGGGCTAGGGCTAGGACTAGGCCTAGGTTTACTCTTAGGGCTCGGGCTAGGGATAGGGTTAGAGTTAGGGTTAAGGTTAGGGCTAGGATTAGGGTTAGGGTTAGGGCTAGGGCTATGGTTAGGTTTAGGATTATGGTTAGTGTTATGACTAGGGCTAGTGTTAGGGTTACTGTTAGGGTTAGCTCAGGGCTAGGGCTAGGGTTAGGGTTAGGGTAAGGGTGAGGGTATTGAATGGGTTTGGGTTAGTATTAGGCTTAGTGTTAGGGCTAGAGCTAGGGCTAGGGCCAGTTTTACGGTTAGGGTTTGGTTTAGGGCAAGGGCTATGGTTACGGTTAGGTTTATGTTTAGGGATAGGGTTACAGCTGGGGCTAGGGTTAGGGTTAGGGTTAGGGCTAGGGCTAGGGCAAGGGTTAGGTTTAGGGGTAGACCTGGGCTAGGGCTAGGGTTAGCTTAGTGTTAGGTTTAGGGCTAGGGCTAGGTTTATGGTTTAGAGTTAGGGTTAGGGCTAGGGTTAGTTTTGGGTTTAGGGCTAGGCCTAGGACTAGGGCTAGGGTTAGGGTTAGGGTTAGGGCTAGGGCTAGGCCTAGGTTTAGGTTTAGGGCTAGGGCTAGGGTTAGTGTTAGTGTAAGGGTTATGGTTATGGTTAGGGCTAGGGTTAGCGTTAGGTTTAGGGCTAGTTCTATGGCTAGGCCTAGGTTTATGTTTAGTGCTAGGACTATGGTTAAGGTTAGAGTTAGGGCTAGGGCTAGCGTTAAGTTTAGGGTTATGGTTAGGGCTAGGACAAGGGCTAGGGTTATGATAGGGCTAGGGTTAGTGTTAAGGTTAGGGTTAGGGTAAGGGCTAGGGTTGGATTTAGGGTTAGGGTAGGGCTAGGGTTAGGGCTAGGGTTAGGAATTGGGTTCAGGTTAGGGTTAGGATTAGGGCTAGGTTTAGTGTTAGGGTTAGGGCTAGGGCTTGGACAAAGGTTAGGGCTAAGGTAGGGGTAGGGCTAGGGCTAGAGCTAGGGCTAGGATTAAGGTTAGAGTTAGGGTTAGGTTTAGGGCTAGGGTTAGGGTTAGGTTTAGGGTTATTGCTAGTGCTAGGGCTAACGTTAGCTTGGGGGTAGGGCTAAGGCTAGGGTTAGGTCTACTGTTAGGGTTAGGGTTATGGCTATGGCTAGTGTTAGTGTTAGGGTTAGGACTAGGGCTATTGCTGGGGTTGCATTAGGTTTAGTGCTAGTGAAAGGTTTAGTGTTAGGGTTAGGGTTACGGCTATTTCTAGGTTAGTTCTAGGGTTAGTGTTAGGTTTTGGGTTAGGGCTAGGCTATGATAGTGTTAGGGTTAGGGTTTGGGTTAGGATTCGGCTTATGGTTAGGGTTAGAGCTAGGACTATGGCTATGGTTAGGCTTAGGCTTAGGGCCAGGGTTAGGGTTAGGGTTAGGTTTGGGGCTACTGTTAGGTCTAGGGTTAGGGTTAGTTTTTTGGAGAGTGCTAGGGTTAGCGTTAAGCCTAGGGCTAGGACTAAGGTTATTGTTAGGTTTAGGGTTAGGAGTAGGGATAGGGTTAAGGTTAGGGTTATGGTTTGGTCTAGGGCTAGGGTTAGGTTTAGGTTTAGGGTTATGTCTAGGGCTAGGGCTAGGGCTAGGCCTAAGTTTAGGGTTAGGGCTAGGGCTAGGGTTAAGGTTAGAGTTAGGTTTAGTGTTAAGGGTAGGGTTAGGGCTAGTTTTAGGGTTAGGGTTAGATTTAGGTTTATGTTGAGGTTTAGGTTTAGGGTTAGGTTTAGGGTTAGTGTTACGGCTAGTGCTAGGGCTAGGGCTAGGGTTAGGGTTAGGGTTAGGGTTTGGGTTAGAATTAGGGCTAGGACTAGGTTTAGTGTTAGGTTTAGGGTTAGGGTTAGGGCTAGGGCTAGGGTTGGGTTTAGGTTTGGGGCTAGGGTTAGGTTTAGGGTTGGTGCTAGGGCTTCATTTAGGGTTAGGTTTAGGTTAGGGTGTGGGTTAGGTCTAGGGTTAGGGTTAGGGTTAGGGTTAGCGTTCAACATAGTCTGAGGGCAAGGTCTTGGGTTCTGGTTAGAATTAGGTCTAGGGTTAGGGTTAGGTTTAGGATTAGGGCTAGGGCTAGGGTTACGTTTAAGGCTAGGGCAAGGGTTAGGCCTAGGTTTAGTGTTAGGGCTAGGGTTAGGGTTAGGGTTATGGTTAGGGGTAGGACTAGGGTTAGGGTTAGGGTTAGTGTTCGTGCTAGGGCTAGGGCTAGGGCTTGGGTTTCGTTTAGTGTTAATGTTTGGTTTAGGGTTAGGGTTAGGGTCAGGGCTAGGGCTAGGGTTAGGGTTAGGGTTAGGGTTAGGGCTATGGCTAGGGCTAGGGTTAGTGTTAGGTTTAGGTTTAGGGCTAGGGCTAGGGTTAGATCTATGGTTAGGGTTAGGGTTAGGGCTAGGGCTAGGTTATGGTTATTGTTAGGGTTGGGGTTAGGGTTAGGGCTAGGGCTATTGTTAGGTTAAGGTTGGGCCTAGAGCCTTATTTAGGGTTAGGGTTAGGTTTAGGGCTAGGGCTAAGGCTAGGGCTAGGGCTTGGTTTAGTGTTAGAGTTAGGGTTATGGTTATACTATGGCTAAGGTTAGCGTTAGGGATAGGGTTAAAGTTAGAGTTAGGGTTAGGGTTATTCCTAGGGTTAGGTTTAGGGTTAGGGTAAGGGCTAGGGCTAGGTTTAGGGTTTGGTATAGCGCTTGAGCTAGGACTAGGGCTAGGGTTTGTGTTAGGTTTATGACTAGGGCTGAGGTAGGACTAGGGTTATGGTTAATGTTAGTGTTAGGGCTAGGGCTAAGGCTAGGGAAAGTGTTAGGGTGAGGGTTAGGGCTAGGGCTATATTTAGGTCTAGGGTAATTGTTAGGGCTATGGATAGGGTTAGAACTAGGGTTAGGGTTAGTGCTAGGGCTAGGGCTAGGCCTAGGTTTAGGGTTAGAGATAGTGCTAGGGTTAAGGATAGAGTTAGTGTTAGGGTTAGGTCTAGGGTTAGGGCTAATGTTAGGGTTAGGTTTAGAGTTAGGGCTAAGGCTAAGTTTTGTGTTAGGGTTAGGGCTAGGGCTAGGAAAGTTCTAGGGCTAGGTTTATGCTTATGGTTAGGGTTAGGGCTAGGGCTAGTACTGGGGCTAGGGCTAGGGTTAGGTTTAGGGTTAGGGTTAGAGCTAAGTCTAGGCTCAGGGATAGGTTTCGGGTTCGTGTTAGAGCTAGGGTTAGGTTTATGGATAGGGCTAGTCCTAGGTTTAGGGTTAGGGTAAGGTTAGGGCTAGGGCTATGTTTAGGTTTAGGGTTAGGGTTAGGGTCAGGGCTAAGACAAATGATAGAGTTAGGGTAAGGGCTAGGGTTAGGTTAGTGTTAGGGTTAGTGCTAGGGCTAGGGTTAGTGTTAGGATTAGAACTATGGCTAGGGTTAGGGTTAGGGTTAGGGTCCGTGTTTGGGATAGGTCTAGGGCTAGAATTAGGGTTAGGTCTAGAGGTAGGGCTAGGCCTAGATTTATGGTTAGGGCTAGGGCTATATTTAATTTCAGAGTAGTGTTAGGATTAGGCCTAGGGTTAGGGTTTGGGTTAGGGTTAGTGCTAGGGCTAGGGTTATGGTTAGGGTTACGGCTAGGGCTATGGTTAGGTCTAGTGTTAGGGTTAGTGTTACGGATAGGGCTAGGGTTAGTGTTAGGGCTAGGGATAGGAATAGGGTTAGGGTTAGGGTTAGGGTTAGTGTCAGGGCTAGTGATAGGGTTAGGTCTAGGGTTAGGTTTAGGGCTATGGCTAGGGCTAGGGTTAGGGTTAGTGTTAGGGTTAGTCCTATGGCTACAGCTAGGTTTAAGATTAGAGTTAGGGTTAGGGCTAGGGTTAGGGTTAGGGCTCCGGTTAAGGTACGGCTAGGGGTTGGGTTAGAGCTAGGGTTCGGATTAGGGTTAGCGTTAGGTCTAGTCCTAGGGATAGGGTTAGGGTTCGGGTTCAGGTTAGGGTTAGGGTAAGGTCTAGGGTTCTGGTTAAGGTTAGGTCTGGGGCTTGGGTTAGGGTTAGGGTTTAGGCTAGGACTAGGGCTAGGGCTAGGTTTAGTGTTAAGGCTAAGGCTAGGGCTAGGCCTAGTTTTTTAGGTTTGGGTCAGGGCTAGGGTTAGGGTTAGAGTTAGGGTTATGATTAGGGTTAGGGCTAGGGCTAGCGTTACGGTTAGGGCTAGTGCTAGGGCTAGACCTAGATTTAGAGTTAGTGCTAGGACTATGGTTAAGGTTAGAGTTAGGGTTAGGGTTAGTGTTAGGGCTAGGTCTAGCGTTAAGTTTAGGTTTAGGGCTAGTGCTAGGGTTAGGCTTAGGGATAGGGTTAGGGTTAGGGTTAGAGCTAGGGCTAGAATTAGGGTTAGGTTTAGGGTTAGTATACGGCTAGGGCTAAGCCTAGGTTGAGGGTTAGGGCTAGGGTATGGTTAAGGTTAGTGTTTAATTTAGGGTTAGGGCTAGCGTTAGGGCTAAGATTAGGGTTAGGGTTAGGTTTAGGGTTAGGTCTAGGGTTAGGGTTAGGGTTAGGGTTAAGGCTAGGGATAGCACTAGGATCAGAGTTAGGGTTTGGGTTAGTGTGCGGGCTAGGGTTAGGGTTAGTGCTAGGGTTAGGGTTAGGGTTATGTTTAGGTTAAGGGCTAGCGCTAGGCTTAGTGATAATATTCGGTTTAGTGTTAGGGTTAGGGCTAGATTTAGGGTTATGTTAGGACTAGGGCTGGGGTTAGGGTTAGGTTTATGGCTATGGCTAGGCCTGGGCTAGGGTTAGGTTTAAGGCTAGGTCTAGGTTTAGGCCTAGGGCTGGGTAAGTTTAGAGTTAGGGTTAGAATTAGGGTTAGGGTTAGGGTTAGGGTTAGGGCTAGGGTTAGGGTTATGTTTAGGTTTAGTGCTAGGGTTAGGGTTAGAGCTAGTGCTAGATTTAGCGTTAGTTTTACAGTTAGGGCTAGGTTTATGGTTATGTTTAGGGTTAGTGTTAGGCCTGGGCTATGCCTAGGGTTAGGGTTAGGTTTAGGATTATGGCTAGGGCTATCATTAGATTTAGGATTAGGTTTAGAGTTTAGGATAGGGTTATGGTTAGGGCTAGGATGGGGTTAGAGCTAGGGTTAGGGTTAGTGTTAGGGCTAAGGCTTGTGCTAGGGCTAGGTTTAAGCATAGGTTTATGGCTAGGTCTATGGTTAGGGTTAGGTTTAGGGTTAGGGTTAGTGCTATGGTTAGGGCTAGGGTTAGCGTTAGGTTTAGGGCTAGTGCTAGGGCTAGGCCTAGGTTTAGGGTTATGGTTGGCTAGGGTTAGTATACGGGCTAGGGTTAGGGTAGGTCCTGGGTATGGTTTAATATTAGGGTTAGATCTAGGGCTAGGCTTAGGTTTAGAGATAGGGTTCGGCTTAGGGTTAGGGCTAGGGCTAGGGTTAGGGTTAGGGTTAGGGCTAGGGCTTGGATTAGGGTTAGGGTTAGGGTTAGTGTTAGGGTTAGGACTAGGGCTAGGGCTAGGGCTACGGCTAGGGTTAGGGTTAGGTCTAGGGCTAGGGCTCGGCCCAGTTTTAGGGTTAGGGCTAGGGCTAGTGTTAAGGTTAGATTTAGGGTTAGGGTTAGGGCTAGGTTTAGGGTTAGGGTTAGGGTTTGGACTAGGGCTACTGCTAGGTTTAGGGATAGGGTTAAGGATAGGGCTAGGGCTAGGGTTATGTCTAGGGTTAGGCTCAGGGTAATGGCTAGGGCTAGGGTTATGGTCAGTGTTAGGGTAGTTCTATGGCTAGGTTTAGAGTTAGTGTTAGGGTTAGGTCTAGGGCTAAGTGTTAGGTTTATGGCTAGGTTTAGGGTTATGGTAGGGCTAGGGTTAGGGTACGGGCTAGGGTTAGGGTTAGGTCTAGGGTAATGTTTAATGTTAGGGTTAGATCTAGGGCTACGGTTAGGTTTAGAGATAGGGTTTGGCTTAGGGTTAGGGCTAGGGCTAGGGCTAGGGCTATGGCTAGGGTTATGGTTAGGTCTAGAGCTAGGGCTCGGCCCAGGTTTAGGGTTAGGGCTAGGGCTAGTGTTAAGGTTAGATTTAGGGTTAGGGTTAGGGCTAGGGCTAGGGTTAGGGTTAGGGTAAGGGTTTGGGCTATGGTTAAGGTTAGGGCTAGGTTTAGGGTTAGGGTTAGGGTTACACTAGGGCTAGGGTTATGGTTAGAGTTAGGGTTTTGTTTAGAGTTAGGTCTATGGTTAGGTTTAGAGTTAGGGTTAGCATGCGTGCTATGTCTAGTTTTCAGTTAGAGTTAGGTTTAAGTTTAGGGCTATTGCTAGGGCTAAGGTTAGGGTTAGGGTTAGCGTTAGGGCTAGGGTTAGCATTAGGTTAGGGTGAGGGCTAGGGCTAGGGTTATGGTTAAGGTTAGGGCTAGGGCTAGTGTTAGCTTAGGGTTACGGTCAGTTCTAGGGCAAGGGCTAGGGCTATGGTTAGGGTTAGGGCTAGTTGTAGGGCTAGGGCTAGGGTTAGGGTTAGGGTTAGTGTAGGGGCTAGGGCTCAGTTTAGGGTTAGGGTCAGGGTTAGGTCTGGGCTATTGTTCGGGTTAGTGTTAGGGTTTTGGCTAGGGCTAGCGTTACGGTTAGGGTTAAGGCTATGGCTAGTGCAAGGGCTAAGTTTAGGGATAGGGTTAAGGTTAGGGCTAGGGCTAGGGTTAGGTCTAGGGTTAGGATCAGTGTAATGGCTAGGCCTAGGGTTAGGGTAAGTGTGAGGTTTAGGGCTAGGGCTATGGCTAGGTTTAGTGTTAGGGTTAGGGTTAGGGCTAGCGATAGGTTTAGGGTTAGCGTTAGGGTTAGTGTTAGGGTTAGGTCTAGGGCTAGGTCTAGGGCTAGGGTTAGGGTTAGGGTTAGGATTTAGGTTAGGATTAGGGTTAGGGCTAGGGTTCTGTTTAGGGTTAGATTTGGGCTACGTTTTGTGTTAGGGTTAGTGCTAGGGCTAGGGCTTGGCCTAGGGTTAGGTTTAAGGCTAGGGCTAGGGTAGGCCTAGGTTTAGGGTTAGGGCTAGGGCTAGCGTTATGGTTAGAGATAGGGTTGTGTTTAGGGTCAGGGCTAGGGCTAGGTTTAGGGTTAGAGTTAGGGTTATGTTTAGGTTTAGGGCTAGTGTTAGGGTTAGAGTTACAGTTCGCGTTAGGGCTAGTGCTAGGGTTAGGTTTAGGGTTGGGGTTAAGGTTAAGGCTTGGGCTCGGGCTAGGGCTAGGTTTAGGGTTAGGGCTAGGGCTAGGGCTAGGCCTAGGTTTCGGGTTAGGGCTACGGCTAGCTTTAGGTTTAGGGTAAGCACTAGGGCTCGGGCTAGCGCTAGGGTTAGGGTTAGGGCTAAGGTTAGGGTACGGGCTAGGGTGAATGTCAGGGCTAGGGTTGGGTTTAGGGTTAGGGTAGGAATAGAGTTAAGGCTGGGGTTAGGATTTGTGTTGGGGTTATGGTTAGGGCTAGAGCTAGGGTTAGGGTTAGGGTTAGGGCTAGGGCTTGGGCTAAGGTAGGGTTAGGTTTAGGGCTAGGGATAGGGTTAGTGTTAGGGTTAGTGTTACAGCTAATTCTAGGTTAGGACTAGGGTTGGGTTAGGTTTTGGGTTATGGCTACGGCTATGGATAGGGTTCGTGTTATTGTTAGTGTTAGGGTTACCGTTAGTGTTAGAGCTTGGACTATGGTTAGGGTTAGGGTTAGGGTTAGGGTTAGGGTTAGTTTTAGGTTTAGGGCTAGGGCTAGGTCTAGGGCTAGGGTTAGGGTTAGGGTTAGGGCTAGGGCTAGGCCTAGGTTTAAGTTTAGGGCTAGGGCTAGGGTTAAGTTTAGAGTTAGGGTTAGGGTTAGTGTTAGGGCTAGGGCTAGCGTAAAGTTTAGGGTTAGGCTTAGGGCTAGGGCTAGGCCTAGGTTTAAGTTTAGGGCTAAGGCTAGGGTTAAGTTTAGAGTTAGGGTTAGGGTTAGTGTTAGGGCTAGGGCTAGCGTAAAGTTTAGGGTTAGGGTTAGGACTAGGGCTAGGGATAGGGCTAGGTCTAGGTTTAGGTTTAGGGCTAGGGCTAGGGTTATGGTTTAGAGGTAGTTTTATGATTAGGGTTAGGGCTAGCGTTAGTCTTAGGTTTAGGACTAGGGCTAGGACTAGGGCTAGGGTTAGGGTTAGGGTTAAGGCTAGGGCTACACCTAGGTTTAAGTTTAGGGCTAGGGCTAGGGTTCAGTTTAGAGTTAGGGTTAGAGTTAGTGTTAGGGCTAGGGCTAGCGTTAAGTTTAGGGCTAGGGTTAGGGCTAGTGCTATGGCTAGTGTTAGGGTTAGGGCTAGGGTTAGGGTTACTTTGAGGCCTAGGGTTAGGTTTACGGTTGGTATTAGGGTTATGGTTAGGTTTATGGCTAGGGCTAGCGATAGGTTTAAGGTTAGGGCTCGGCCTAGTTTTATGGTTAGGGCTATGCCTTAGTTAAGTTTAGAGTTAGGGTTAGGGTTAGTGTTAGGGCTATGGCTAGCGTTAGGTTAGGGTAAGGACTAGGGCTTGGGCTTGGGCTAGGGTTAGGGTTGGGGCTAAGGTTTGGGTACGGGCTAGGGTTAGTGTCAGGGCTAGGGTTGGGTTTAGGGTTAGGGTAGGAATACGGTTAGGGCTGGGGTTAGGAATTGTGTACAGGTTACGGTTAGGGCTAGGGCTAGGGTTAGGGTTAGGGTTAGGGCTAGGGCTTGTGCTAAGACTAATGCTAGAGTAGGGTTAGGGCTAGGACTAGGGCTAGGATAGGGTTAGGTTTAGGGCTAGGGATAGCGTTAGTGTTAGGGTTAGGGTTACGGCTAGTTCTAGGTTATGGCTAGTGTTAGAGTTAGTTTTTGGGTTAGGGCTTGGCTATGGATAGGGTTAGTGTGAGTGTTAGAGTTACGGTTAGTGTTAGAGCTAGGACTATGATTAAGGTTAGGGTTAGGCTTAGTGCCAGGGTTAGGGTTAGGGTTAGGTTTGGGACTAGTGTTAGTTCTAGGGTTAGGGTTACACTTATGGCGTGGGCTAGGTAAGGGTTATTGTTAGGGTTAGGCCTAGGGCTAGGACTAATGCTAGGGTTAGGGTTAGGGTTAGGGATAGGGATAGTAATAAGGTTAAGGTTAGGGTTATGGTTAGGGCTAGGGTTAGGGTTAGGTTTAGGTTTAGTGTTATGTCTAGGACTCGGGCTAGGGCTAGGGCTAGGTTTAGGGTTAGGGCTAGGGCTAGGGTTACAGCCAGGTTTAGGGTTAGGGTTAGGTTTTGAGTTAGGTCTAGTGTTAGTGTTTGGGTTTGGTTTAGGGCTTGGGATAGGGCGAGGGTTCGGGTTAGGGTTTGTGTTAGGGTTAGGGCTAGGGCTAGGGTTAGGTTTAGGGTTGGGGCTACGGCTATATTTAGGGTTAGGTTTAGGTTAGGGTAAGGGTTATGTCTAGGGCTTCA
The DNA here is from genome assembly GCA_949820135.1 of Sylvilagus floridanus. NCBI lineage: Eukaryota > Metazoa > Chordata > Mammalia > Lagomorpha > Leporidae > Sylvilagus > Sylvilagus floridanus. The sequence continues at coordinate 166,629,423 of OX463227.1, read as the reverse complement.
GCTAGGGTTAGGGTTAGCGTTCAGGATAGGATAGGGCAAGGGCTAGGGCTCTGGTTAGAATCACGTCTAGGGCTAGGGTTAGGATTAGGGTTAGGGCTACAGCTAGGATTAGGGTTAAGCCTAGGGCAAGGGCTAGGCCTAGGTTTAGTGTTAGGGCTAGTGCTAGGGTTAGGGTTAGGTTTAGAGCTAGGGTTAGGGTTAGGATTAGGGTTAGGGCTAGGGTTAGTGTTAGGTTTAGGGTTAGGACTAGGGCTAGGTCTAGGGTTAGGGTTAAAGTTAGGATTATGGTTAGTGTTAGGACTAGTGTTAGGGTTAGGGCTAAGGCTAGGGTTAGGTCTTGGGTTTCGTTTGTTGATAGGGTTAGGGTTATGGTTAGGTCTAGGTCTAGGGTTAGGGTTAAGGTAAGGGTAGGGCTAGGGCTAGGGCTAGGGTTAGGGTTAGGGTTATGGCTATGGTTAGGTTTAGGCTTAGGGTTAGGGCTATGGCTAGGGTTAGGGTTTGGGCTTGGGCTACACCTGGGATTAGTGATAGGGTTAGGTTTAGGGTTATGACTAGGGCTGTGGTAGGGATAGGGTTATGGTTAATGTTATTTTTAGGGCTAGGGCTAGTGCTAGGGTTTGGGCTAGTGTTAGGGCTACGGCTAAGGCTAGGGTTAGTGTTAGGGTTAGGGTTAGGGTTAGGGTTAGGGCTATGGTTAGGTCTAGTGTAAGGGTTAGGGCTAGGGATACGGTTAGGGTTAGGTCTAGGGTTAGTGTAAGGGCTAGGGTTATGGTAAGGGCTAGGGTAGGGTTTAGGGTTAGGGTTAGGGCTACGACTAAGGTTAGGGTTAGGGTTAGAGCAAGGGCTAGGGTTAGGGTTAGGGTTAGAGTCCTGGGTTGGGTTAGGTCTAGGGCTGAAGTTAGGGTTAGGTCTAGGGTTAGAGCTAGGGTTAGGGTAAGGGCTAGGGTAGGGTTTATGGTTAGGGCTAGTGCTAGGGTTAAGTTTAGAGTAGGGTTAGGGTTAGGGCTAGGGTTAGGGTTAGGGTTAGTCCTAGGGCTAGGGCTATGGCTAGGGCTAGGGTTAGGTTTAGGGTCAGGGCTAGGTCTAGGGTTAGGTCTAGTTTTAGGGATAGGGTTACGGATAGGTCTATGGTTAGTGTTAGTGTTAGGGCTAAGGCTAGGATTAGGGATCGGTTTAGGGTTAGTGTTAGGGTTAGGGTCAGGGCTAGCGATTGGGTTAGGTATAGGTTTAGGGTTAGATTTATGGCTAGAGCTAGGTTTAGGGTTAGTGTTAGGGTTAGTGTTATGGCTAGGTTTAGGGTTAGCGTTAGGGTTAGGTTAGGCCTAGGACTACGACTAGTTTTAGGGTTAGGGTTAGGGCTAGGGCTCGGGTTAATGTTAGAGTTAGGGTTAGTGTTATGGCTAGGGTTAGGGTCTCGATTAGGGTTAGGGTTAGGGTTAGGTCTAGGGCTAAGTTTAGTTTTAGGTTTCAGGTTAGGGTTAGGGCAAGGGCTAGGGTTCTGGTTAGGGTTAGGTCTAGGGCTAGGTTTAGAGTTAGGGTTACTGCTAGGGATAGGGCTAGGCCTAGGTTTAGGGTTACGGCTAGGGCTAGGGTTAGGGTTAGAGTTAGTGTTATGGTTATTGTTGGGGCTAGGTTTAGGGTTAGAGTTAGGTTTATTGTTAGGGCTAGGACTAGGGTTTCGGTTAGAGTTAGGGTTAAGTTTAGGGCTATTGCTAGGGGTATGTTTAGGGTTGGGGTTAGCGTTAGGGCTAGGGATAGCGTTAGGTTTATGGTAAAGCTAGGGCTAGAATTAGGGTTAGGGTTAGGGCTAGGGCTAGGGCTAACTTTAGGTTTAGGGTAAGGGCTAGGGTTAGAATTAGCGTTAGGTCTAGGGCTAGGGCTAGGGTTTCGGCTAGGGTTAGGGTTAGGATTAGGGCTAGGGCTCGGGCTATGGTTAGGGTTAGAGTTAGGGTTAGGGCTAGGGTTATTGTTAGGGTTAGGTCCAGTGATATAGCAAGGGGTAGGGTTAGGGTGAGGCTAGTGCTAGGGCTTTTCTTAGGGTTAGGGTTAGGGTTAGGGTTTAGGGCTAGTGCTTTTTTTAGTGTTAGTGTTAGGGTTAGGGCTAGGGCTAGCGTTAGGTTTAGGGTTATGGCTAGGTTTAGTTTTAGGGCTAGGGTTAGGATACGGGCTATGGTTAGGGTAAGGGCTAGTGTTGAGTTTAGGGTAGTGTTAGGGCTAGGGCAAGAGTTGGGTTTAGGGTTAGGGCTGGGGCTAGAGTTAGTGTTAGTGTTAGTGTTAGGGCTTGGGTAGTGCTATGGCTATGGTTAGGTTTAGGGCTAGGGTTAGGCCTAGGTTTAGGGTTAGGGCTAGTGCTTGGTTTAAGCTTAGAGTTAGGGTTAGGGCTAGGGTTAGGGTTAGGGTTAGGGTTAGTGTTTGGTTTAGGGCTTGGGCTAGGGTTTGGGTTAGAGTTAAGGTTAGAATTAGGGCAAGAGCTAGGGCTAGGGATAGGGTGAGGGTTAGGGTTAGGATTAGGGTTAGGGCTATGTCTAGGGTTAGGTGTAGGGTTAGGGTTAGGTTTATGGCTTGGCTAGGTTTAGGGTTAGTGTTAGGGTTAGGCCTAGGCCTAGGGCTAGGTTTAGGGTTCGGGTTAGGGAAGGGCTAGGGCTAGGGTTAGGGTTAGGGATAGGGATAGGGATAGGTTTAGGATTAGGGTTATTTGTATGGCTAGGGCTAGGTTTATGGAAAGGGTTAGGGTTAAGCTACGGCTAGGGTTAGGTGTAGGTTTTAGTATTAGTGTAATGAATAGGGCTAGGATTAGGTTCAGTGTTAGGGTTAGGGCTAGGTCTAGGGCTAGGTTTAAGGTTAGGGTCAGGGCTAGGGCAAGGGCTAGGTGCTAGTGCTAGTGTTTGGGTTAGGGATAGGATTAGTGCTAGGACTAGCGTTAGTGTTAGGGTCTTGTATGGCTAGGGCTCGGGTAGCCTTAGGATTAGGGTTAGTTCTAGGGCTAGCGTTAGGTTTAGGTTTTGGTTTAGGGCTGGAGCTAGGACTATGGTTAGGGTTAGGGCTAGGGTTCAGGTACGGGCTAGGGTTAGTGTAAGGGGCAGGGTTGAGTTTAGAGTTAGAGTTAGGGCTAGGACTAGATTTAGAGTTTGGGATAGGGCTAGGGCTAGGGTTAGGGTTATGGTGGGGTTAGGGCTTGGTCTATGCTTAGAGTTAGGTTTAGGGTTAGGGCTAGGGGAAGGGCTAGGGCTAGGGTTAGGTCTAAGGTTACGATTAGGGTTATGGCTAGGGCTAGGGTTAGGGTTAGTGTTAGGGCTAGTGCTAGGTCTAGGATTAGATTTAGGGTTAGGGTGACGGTTAGGGCTTGGGTTATGGTTAGGGCTAGGTCGAGGGTTAGGTCTAGGGTTAGGGTTAGGGTTAGGGTTAGGGTGGGACAGTGTTAGGGTTAGGAATAGGGTTAGGGTTAGTATTAGGGTTACAGTTTGGGTTAGGGCTAGGGCTATGGATAGGTTTAGGGTTAGGGTTAGGGTTAGGGTTAGGGTTAGAGCTAGGGCTAGAGTTAATGTTAGTATTAGGGTTCGGGCTAGGGCTATGGCTAGGGTTAGGGCTAGGGTTAAGGTATGGTCTAGGGCTAAGTTTAGGGCTAAGGTAAGGTTTAATGTTAGGGTTAGGTCTAGGGCTAGGGTTAGGGTTAGCGATAGGCTTTGGCTTAGTGTTAGGGCTTGGGCTAGGTTTATGGTTAGGGTTAGGGCTAGGGCCAGGTTTAAGGTTATAGTTAGGGTTAGGGCTAGGGCTAGGGCTAGGGCTAGGGCTATGGTTAGGGTCAGGTCTAGGTCTAGGGCTAGTCCTAGGTTTAGGGTCAGGGTAAGGGCTAGGGCTAGGGTTAGTGTTAGGTTCGGGTTAGGGTTAGGGCAAGGGTTAGGGTTATGATTAGGGTTAGGTCTAGGTCTAGTGTTAGGGTTAGGTGTAGGGTTAGGGTAGTGCTAGGGTTAGGGTTAAGGCAGGGCTAGGGCTTGGCCTTGGTTTAGGGTTAGGGCTAGGATTAGGGTTAGAGTTAGGGTTATGTTTAGTGTGAGGTCTAGGGTTAGGGTTAGAGTTAGGGTTAGTGTTAAGGCTAGGTCTAGGGTTTCGGTTATTGATAGGGTGAAGGTTAGGTCTAGGGATAGGAAGAGGGTTAGGGCTATTGTTAGGGTTAGGGTTAGGGTTATGGCTAGGGTTACCGTTAGGGTTAGGTTTAGTTCTAGGTCTAGGGCTAGGGTTTGGGTTAAGGCTAGGGCTAGGTCTTGGCCTAGGTTTAGGGTTAGGCCTAGGGCTAGGGTTAGGTTTGAGTTAGGGTTATTTTTAGTGTGAGGTCTAGGGTTAGGGTTAGAGTTAGGTTAGCGTTAGGGCTAGGTCTAGGGTTTCGGTTATTGTTAAGGTGAAGGTTAGGTCTAGGGATAGGAAGAGGGTTAGGGCTATTGTTAGGGTTAGGGTTAGGCTTATGGCTAGGGCTAGCGTTAGCGTTAGATTTAGGGCTAGGGCTAGGGCTAGGTTTATAGATATGGTTAGTGTTAGGGCTAGGGCAAGGGTTAGGTCTAGGGTTAGGATCAGTGTAATGGCTAGGGCTAGGTTTAGATCAGTGTTAGGGTTAGGGCTAGGGCTATGGCTAGGGTTAGGGTTAGGGTTAGGGCTAGGGCTAGGGTTAGGGTTAGGGTTAGGGTTAGGGCTAGGGTTAGGGTTAGGGTTAGGGCTAGGGCTAGGGCTAGGTTTAGGTTTAGTGTTATGATTAGGGCTCGGGCTAGGGCTAGTGCCAGGGTTATGGTTACGGTTAGGTTTAGGGTTAGGGTTAGGGTTAGGTCCTGGGTTAGGTTTAGGGTAAGGGCCTGTGCTAGGGCTAGCGTTATGTTTATGGTTTGGGTTAGGGCTAGGACAATGGTTAGTGTTAGCATAGTGTTAGGGTTAGAGCTAGGGCTAGGGTTAGCGTTAGGGTGACGGTTATGGCCAGGGTTAGGGTTAGGTTTAGGGTTAGGGCCAGGGCTAGTGTTAGGGTTAGGGTTAGTGTTAGGGTTAGGTCCAGGGCGAGGGCTAAGGCTAAGGTCATTGATAGGGTTAGGTTTAGAGCTTGGTTAGGCTTAGGGTTAGGGTTAGGGTTCAGGTCAGCGCCAGAGATAAGGATAGGCTTAGGGTTAGGGCTAGGGCCTGGGCTAGGGTAGGTGTAGGGTTAGGGTTAGGGTTAGGGCTTGGCTTGGGCTATGGCTATGGCTAGGGTAAGGGTGAGGGCTAGGTCTAGGGTTAGGTTTAGGTTTGGGGCTAGGGCTTTGTTTATGGTTAGGTTTAGGTTTATGGCTAAAGCTAAGGCTAGGTCTAGGTTTAGGTTTAGTGTTAGAGTTAGGGTTAGGGTTATGACCAGTGTTAGGGTTAGGGTTAGGGTACGGGCTTGGGATAGGGAAAGGGCTAGGGTTGGGTTTAGCTTTAGGGTTAGGGTCAGGGCTAGGGCTAGGGTTACAGTTAGGACTATGTTTATGGTACTGACTAGGGTTAGGGTAAGGGCTAGGGTTGGGTTTAGGGTTAGGGTTAGGGCTAAGGCTAGGGTTAGGGTTAGTCTTAGTGTTAGGTATTGGCCTAGGGCTAGGGTTAGGGTTAGGGTTAGGGTTCGGGCTTGGTATAGGTCTAGGGCTAGAGTTAGGGTTAGGGTTAGGTCTATGGCTAGGGTTAGGGTTAGGGTTAGGGCTATGTCTAGGGTTACTTTTAAGGCTAGGGCTAGGTGTAGGCCTAGGTTTAGGGATAGGTCTATGGCTAGGGTTAGTGTTAAGTTAGGGTTATGTTTAGGGTTAGGGCTAGGGTTAGGGTTAGAGTTAGGGTTAGCGTTAGGGCTAGGCCTGGGTTTCTATTAGGTTTAGCGTTAGGGTTAGGGCCAGGGCTAGGGCTATGGTTAGGGTTAGGGTTAGGGTTAGGGCTAGGGCTAGGGCCAGAGTTAGGATTAGGTATAGCGTTAGGGCTTGTGCTAGGGCTAGGACTAGGGCTATGGTTACGGTTAGGGCTAGGGCTAGGGCTGGACCTAGGTTTATGTTTTCGGCTAGGGCTAGGGTTAAGGTTAGTGTTTGGGTTAGTGCTAGTGTTAGTGTTAGGGTTAGGTTTAGTGCTAGGTCTAGGGTTAGGGCTAGGTTTAGGGTTAAGGTTAGGGCTAGGGCTAGGCCTAGATTTAGGGTTTGGGTAGGGCTAGGGTTAAGGTTAGTGTTAGGGTTTGTGCTAGTATTAGGGTTAGGGTTAGGTTTAGTGCTAGGTCTAGCGCTAGGGCCAATTTTAGGGTTAAGGTTAGGGCTAGGGTTTAGGGTTAGGTCTAGGGTTAGGGTTAGGGTTAGGGTTTCGTTATGGCTAGGGATATGGTTAGGGTTGGGGTTAGGGTTTGGGTTAGAGCTAGTGCTATGGTTAGGGTTAGGGTTTACGGTTAGGGTAGAGCTAGGGCTAGGGTTAGGGGTTAGGTTAGGGGCAGGGTTAGGGTTAGGGCTAGGGCTAGATTTAGGATTAGGGTAAGGGCTAGGGCTAGATTAAGTGTTAGGTTTAGAGTCAGGGCTAGGGCTAGGGCTAGTGCTAGGTTTAGGGCTAGGGTTAGGGCTAGGCTTAGGGTTAGGGTTAGGGTTAGGGCTAGGGTTAGCCTTAGGTTTAGGGTTAGGCCTGGGTCTACGGATAGGGCTAGGTTTAGGGTTATGTCTAGGGTTATGATACATGCTAGGTTTATGGTAAGGGCTAAGATTGGGTTTAGGGTTAGGGTTAGTGCAAGGGCTGGGGTTAGTTTTAGGGTTATTGTTAGGGCTTTGGCTAGGGCTAGGGCTATGATTAGGGTTAGGGCAAGTGCTAGGGCTAGGGCTAGGTTAGGGTTAGGGTTAGGGTTAGGGCTAGGGCTATTGTTGGGGTTATTCTTAGGGTTATGGCTAGGGCTAGTTTTACGATAGGGTTAGGGCTAGGGCTAGGGCTAGGGCTAGGTTTAGGGATAAGGTTAAGGTTAGGGCTATGGCTAGGGTTAGTTCTAGGGTTAGGATCAGTAAATTGCTAGGCCTAGGGTTAGGGTCAGTGTGAGGGTTAGGGCTAGGGCTATGGCTCGGTTTAGTGTTAGGGTTAGGGTAAGGGCTAGGGCTAGGAGTAGGTCTAGGGTTAGGGTTAAGGCTAGGGCTAGGGTAGGCCTAGGTTTAGGGTTAGGGCTAGGGCTAGCGTTATGGTTAGAGTTAGGGTTTTGTTTATGGTTAGGGCAAGGGCTAGGTTTAGGGTTAGATTTAGGGTTATGTTTACGGTTAGGGCTAGGGTTAGGGTTAGACTTAGGTTTCGCGTTAGAGCTAGGGCTAGGGTTTCGGTTAGGGTTAGGGTTTGGTTAGGGCTAGGGCTAGGGCTATGTTTATGTTTAGGGCTAGGGCTAGCCTTAGGTTTAGGGTTAGGGCTAGTGCTAGGGTTAGCTTTAGGGCTCAGGTTAAGGTACGGCTAGGTGTAGGGTTAGTGTTAGGGTTCGGGTTAGGGTTACGGTAAGGGCTAGGGTTCTGGTTAGTGTTAGGTCAAGGCGTTTTGTTAGGGTTAGGGTTAGGGTTAGGGCTAGGGCTAGGGCTAGTGTAGTGTTAAGGCTCGGGCTAGGGTTAGGCCTAGGTTTAGGTTTAGGGCTAGGCCTAGGGTTAGGGTTAGAGTTAGGGTTATTTTTACGTTTAGGGTTAGGGCTAGCGTTAGCGTTAGTGATAGTACTAGGGCTAAGTCTAGTTTTAGGGTTAGTGCTAGGACTATGGTTAAGTTTAGAGTTAGGGTTAGGGTTAGTGTTAGGGCTAGGGCTAGTGTAAAGTTTAGGGTTAGGGTTAGGGCTCGTGCTAGGGCTAGTGTTAGGGTTAGGGCTAGGGTTAGCGTTAGGTTTAGGGCTCGGGTTAGGTTTAGGGTTGGTGTTAGGGTTATGGTTAGGGTTATGGCTAGGGGTAGCGATAGGTTTAGGGTTAGATTTAGGGCTAGGGTTAGGGTTAGGGTTAGGGATATTCCTTGGGCTAAGGCTAGGGGTATGGTTAGGGTTAGGTTTAGGGTAGGGCTAGTCCTAGGTTTAGGGTTAGGGCTACAGCTAGGTTAAGTTTAGAGTTAGGGTTAGGGTTCGTGTTAGTGCTACGGCTAGTTTAGGTTTAGGGTTAGCGCTAGGGCTCGGGCTAGGGCTAGGGTTATGGTTAGGGCTAAGGTTAGGGTACAGCCTAGGGTTAGTGTCAGGGCCAGGGTTGGGTTTAGGGTTACGTTAGGGATAGGGTTAGGGCTGGGGTTAGGATTTGTGTTCGGGTTAGGGTTAGGGCTAGGGTTAGGGTTAGGGTTAGGGTTAGGGTAGGGTTAGGGCTAGGGTTAGGGTTAGGTCTAGGACTAGGATTAGGGTTAGGATTAGGGTTAGTGTTAGGGTTAGGTCTAGGGCTAGGGTTAGGGTTATGATTTGGATTAGGGTTAGGGCTACGGCTAGGTTTCTGGTTAGGGTTAGGTTTGGGCTAGGGTAGGGTTAGGATTAGTGCTAGGGCTAGGAGTAGTCCTAGGGTTAGGGTTAAGTCTAGGGCTAGGGTAGACCTAGGTTTAGGGTTAGGGCTAGGGCTAGCGTTATGGTTAGAGTTATGGTTCTGTTTAGGGTTAGGGCAAGGGCTAAGTTTAGGGTTAGAGTTAGGGTTATGTTTACGGTTAGGGCTAGGGTTAGGATTAGACTTAGGGTTCGCGTTAGGGCTAGGGCTAGGATTTCCGTTAGGGTTTGGTTAGGGCTAGGGCTAGGGCTATGGTTAGTTTTAGGGCTAGGGCTAGCGTTAGGTTTAGGGTTAGGCCTAGGGCTAGGTTTAGGTTTATAGTTACGTCTAGTGCTAGGGTTAGGGTTAAGGCTCAGGTTAAGGTACGGCTAAGTGTAGGGTTAGAGCTAGCGTTCAGGTTAGGGTTAGGTCTAGGCCTAGGTTTAGGGGTAGTGTTAGGGTTAAGGTTATGGTAGGACTCGTCCTAGGTTTAGGGTTAGGGCTACGGATAGGTTAAGTTTAGAGTTAAGGTTAGGGTTTGTGTTAGGGCTACGGCTAGCGTTAAGTTTAGGGTTAGCGCTAGGGCTCGGGCTAGGGCTAGGGTTAAGGTTAGGGTTAGGGCTAAGGTTAGGGTACAGGCTAGGGTGAGTGTCATAGCTAGGGTTGGGTTTAGGGTTAGGTTAATGATAAGGTTAGGGCTGGGGTTAGGATTTGTGTTCGGGTTAGGGTTAGGGCTAGGGCTTGGGCTTGGGCTAAGGCTAGGACTAGAGTAGGGTTAGGGCTAGGGCTAGGGCTAGGTTACGGTTAGGTTTAGGGCTAGGGATAGGGTTAGTGTTAGGGTTACGGCTAGTTCTAAGTTAGGGCTAGTGTTAGGGTTAGGTTTTGGGTTAGGGCTAGCGCTATGGATAGGGTTAGTGTTAGTGTTCGTGTTAGGGTTAGGGTTAGTGTTAGAGCTAGGACTATGGTTAGGGTTAGGGTTAGGGTTAGTGCCAGGGTTAGGGTTAGGGTTAGGTTTGGGGCTAGTGTTAGGTCTAGAGTGAGGGTTACAGTTATGGCAAGGGCTAGGGTTAGGGTTATTGTTAGGGTTAGGCCTAGGGCTAGGACTAATGTTAGGGTTAGGGTTAGGGATAGGGATAGTGTTAACGTTAGGGTTATGGTTAGGGCTAGCGTTAGGGTTAGGTTTAGGTTTAGGGTTATGGCTAGGGCTCGGGCTAGGGCTAGGCCTAGTTTTAGGGTTAGGGCTAGGGCTAGGGTTAATGTTAGAGTTAGGTTAAGGGTTAGGGCTAAGGTTAGGGCCAGGTTTAGGGTTAGAGTTTGGTTTTCGGTTAGGTCTACAGTTAGGGTTAGGGTTATGGTTAGGGTTAGAGTTAGGGTTAGGGCTTACGATAGGGCGGGGGTTCGGGTTAGGGTTTGTGTTAGAGTTAGAGCTAGGGCTATGATTAGTGTTAGATTTGGTTTAGGGCTAGGGTTAGGTCTAGTGTTAAGGTTAGGGTTAGGGTTAGGGTTAGGGTTAGGGTTAGGGTTAGGGTTAGGGCTAGGGTTAGAGCTAGGGCTAGGGCTAGGGTTAGGGTTAGCGTTAGGGTGAGGGTTACAGCTAGGGTATGGTTAGGTTTAGGGTTGGGGCTAGGGCTATATTTAGGGTTAGGTTTAGGTTAGGGTAAGGGTTAGGTCTAGGGCTTTGGCTAGGGTTAGGGTTAGCGTTCAGCATATGATGAGGGCAAGGGCTAGGGTTCTGGTTAGAATTACGTCGAGGGCTAGGGTTAGGATTAGGGTTAGGGCTTGAGCTAGGATTAGGGTTAAGGCTAGGGCAAGGGCTAGGCCTAGGTTTAGTGTTAGGGCTAGGGCTAGGGCTAGGGTTAGGGTTAGGGTTATGGTTAGGGTTAGGACTAGTTTTTGGGTTATGGTTATGGTTAGGGCTAAGGCTAGGCTAGATCTTGGGTTTCGTTTAGTGTTAGAGTTAGGGTTAGGGTTAGGGCTAGGTCTAGGGTTAGGTTTAGGGTTAGGTTTAGGGTGAGGGCTAGGGTTAGGGTTAGGGTTAGGTCTAGGGCTAGGGTTAGCGATAGGCTTATGATAGGGATAGGGTTAAGGTTAGAGTTAGTTTTAGGGTTATGGCTACCGTTAGGTTTAGGCTTAAGGATAGGGCTAGGACTAGGGTGAGGTTTTGGCTAGGGTTTTGGCTTGGATTAGGGCTAGGGTTAGGGTTAGGGTTTTGACTAGGGCTGTGGTAGGGCTAGGGTTTTGGTTAATGTTAGGGCTAGGGCTAGGGCTAGGGTTTGGGCTAGTGTTAGGGCTAGGGCTAAAGCTAGGGTTACTGTTAAGGTTAGGGCTAGGGCTAGGGTTAGGGTTAGGTCTAGGGTAAGGGTTAGGGCTAGGGATAGGGATAGGTTTAGGTCTATGTTTAGGGTACGGGCTAGTGTTATGGTTAGGTCTAGGGTTTGGTTTAGGGTTAGGGTTAGGGCTACGGCTAGGGTTAGGGTTAGGGTTAGAGTCCTGGTTTGGGTTAAGTCTAGGGCTAAAGTTAGGGTTAGGTCTAGGGGTAGGGCTAGGCCTAGGTTTATGGTTATGGCTAGTGCTAGGGTTAAATTTAGAGTAGGGTTAGGGTTAGGGCTAGGGTTAGGGTTACGGTTAGGGTTAGTGCTAGGGCTAGGGATATTGCTAGGGTTAGATTTAGGTTCAGGGCAAGGCTAGATTTAGGTCTAGGGTTAGGGATAGGGATACGGATAGGTCTAGGGTTAAGGATAGTGTTTTGGCTAGGACTGGGATAGGGATAGGGTTATGGTTAGGGTTAGGGTTAATGTTAGGGTTAGGGTTAGAATTAGGGCATGGGCTAGGGATAAGGATAGGGTGAGGGTTAGGATTAGGGTTAGAGCTAGGTTAGGGTGAGGTCTAGGGTTAGGGTCAGGGTTATGGCTCGGCTAGGGTAGGGTTAGTGGTAGGGTTAGTCCTAGGCCTAGGGCTAATTTTAAGGTTCTGGTTAGGGAAGGGCTAGGGCTAGGGTTAGTGTTAGGGTTAGGGCTAGGGCTAGGGTTAGCGATAGGCTTATGATAGGGATAGGGTTAAGGTTAGAGTTAGGGTTAGGGTTATGGCTACAGTTAGGTTTATGCTTAAGGTTAGGGCTAGGACTAGGGTGAGGGTTTGGCTAGGGTTAGGGCTTGGATTAGGGCTAGGGTTAGGGTTAGGGTTATGATTAGGGGTGTGGTAGGGCTAGGGTTTTGGTTAATGTTAGTGTTAGGGCTAGGGCTAGGGCTTGGGCTAGGGTTTGGGCTAGTGTTAGGGCTAGGGCTAAAGCTAGGGTTACTGTTAGGGTTAGGGTTAGGGATAGGGTTAGGGTTAGGTTTAGGGTAAGGGTTAGGGATAGGGATAGGGATAGGGATAGGTTTAGGTCTAGGTTTAGGGTATGTGCTAGGGTTAGGGTAAGGGCTAGGGTTGGGTTTAGGGTTAGGGTTAGGGCTACGGCTAGGGTTAGGGTGAGGGTTAGAGCAAGCGCTAGGGTTAGGGTTAGGGTTAGAGTCCTGGTTTGGGTTAAGTCTAGGGCTAAAATTAGGGTTAGGTCTAGGTGTAGGGCTAGGCCTAAGTTTATGGTTAGGGCTAGTGCTAGGGTTAAGTTTAGAGTAGGGTTAGGGTTAGTGTTAGGGTTAGGGTTACGGTTAGGGTTACTGCTAGGGCTAGGGATAGTGCTAGGGTTAGATTTAGGGTCAGGGCAAGGCTAGAGTTAGGTCTAGTGTTAGGGATAGGGATACGGATAGGTCTAGGGTTATGGATAGTGTTAGGGCTAGGACTGGGATAGGGATAGGGTTAGGGTTAGGGTTAGGGATAGAATTAGGGCATGGGCTAGAGCTAGGGATAGGGTGAGGGTTAGGGTTAGGATTAGGGTTAGGGCTAGGTCTAGGGTTAGGTCTAGGGTTAGGTCTAGGGTTAGGGTTAGGTTTATGGCTCGGCTAGGGTAGGGTTATTGTTAGGGTTAGGCCTAGGCCTAGGGCTAGTTTTATGGTTCGGGTTAGGGAAGGGCTAGGGTTAGTGTTAGGGTTAGGGCTAGGGCTAGGGTTAGGATTAGGCTTAGAAATAGGGCTAGGGCTAGGTTTATGGATAGGTTTAGGGTTAGGGCTGCGGCTAGGGTTAGGTGTAGGATTAGTATTAGGGTAATGAATAGGGCTAGGGTTAAGGTTCAGTGTTAGGGTTAGGGCTAGGTCTAGGGCTAGGGTTAGGGTTAGGGTCAGGGCTAGGGCAAGGGCTAGAGGTAGTGCTAGGGTTTGTGTTAGGTCTAGGATTAGTGCTAGGTCTAGCGTTAGGGTTAGGGTCTGGGTATGGCTAGGGCTACGGTTAGTGTTAGGGTAATGTTTAGGGCTAGGGCTAGCGTTAGCTTTAGGGTTAGGGCTAGGGTTAGGGTTAGGGCTAGGGTTAGGGTTAGGACTAGGGTTCGGGTATGGGCTAGGGTTATTGTAAGGGCTAGGGTTGAGTTTAGAGTTAGGGTTAGAGCTAGTACTAGGGTTAGAGTTTCTGATAGGGCTAGGGCTAGGTTTAGGGTTAGGGTGGTTTTAGAGCTTGTTCTAGGGCTATGGCTAGGTTTAGGGTTAGGGGTAGGGATAGGGCTAGGGTGAGTTCTAAGGTTAGGCTTAGGGTTATGGCTAGTGCTAGGGTTAGGGATAGTGTTAGGGCTAGTGCTAGGTCTATGGATAGGGTAGGGTTAGGGTTAGGGTTAGGGTTAGGGTTAGGGATAGGGACAGGTTTAGGGTTAAGATTAGTGTTAGGTTTAGGATTAGGGTTAGGGTTTGGTTTAGGGCCAGGGCTTGGATAGGGTTAGGGTTAGGGTTAAGGCTAAGGTTAGAGCTAGGTCTAGGGTTAATGGTAAGTGTTAGGGTTCGGGTTCGGGCTAGGGCTAGGGTTAGGTCTAGGGTTATGGTATGGTCTAGGGTTAAGGTTAGGGTTAGGGTAAGATTTAATGTGAGGGTTAGGTCTAGGGCTAGGGTTAGTGTTAGCGATAGGGTTTCGCTTAGGCTTAGGGGTAGTGATAGGTTTAGGGTTAGGGTTTGGGCTAGGGCTAGGGCTAGGGCTACAGCTATGGTTAGGTTCAGGTCAAGGCTAGGGCTAGGCCTAGGTTTAGGGTTAGGGTTAGGGCTAGTGTTAGGGTTAGGGTTAGGTCTAGGTTTAGGGTTAGGGTTAGGGTTTGGTCTAGGGTAGGGCTAGGTCTAGGTTTAGGGATAGGGTTAGGGTTAGGGTTAGGTTTAGGGCTAGGTTTAGTTCTAGGTTTAGGATCAGGTGAATGAATAGAGCTAGGGTTAGGGTCAGTGTTAGGGTTAGGCTAGGGTTATGGCTAGGGTTATGGTTAGGTTTAGGGCTAGGGCTAGGGTTAGGATTAGGGTTAGTGTTAGGCTTAGGGCTAGGTTTAGGGTTAGGGTAAGGGCTAGGGCTATGGTTAGTGTTAGGTTCGGGTTAGGGTTAGGGCAAGTGCTAGGGTTATGGTTAGGGTTAGGTCTAGGGCTAGTGTTACGGTTAGGTTTAGGGTTAGGGCTAGGGCTAGGGTTAGGGTTAAGGCTGGGGCTAGTGCTTGGCCTAGGTTAAGGGTTAGGGCTAAGGCTAGGGATAGGGTTAGAGTTAGGGTTATGTTTAGTGTGAGGTCTAGGGTTAGGGCTAGGTCTAGGGTTTCGGTTATTTTTAGGGTTAAGGTTAGGGCTAGGGATAGGAGGAAGGTTAGGGCTATTGTTCGGTTAGGTTTGGGGTTAGGGTTATGGCTAGGGTAGCGTTAGGGTTAGATTTAGGGCTAGGGATAGGGCTAGGTTTATGGATAGGGTTAGTGTTAGGGCTAGGGCTAGGGTTAGGTCTAGGGTTAGGATCAGTGTAATGGCTAGGGCTAGGGTTCGATCATGTTTGTGTTAGGGCTCTGGCTAGGGCTAGGTTAGGGTTAGCGTTAGGGTTAGTGTTGGGCCTAGGGCTAGGGTTAAGTTTAGTGTTAGGGTTAGGGCTAGGGCTAAGGTTAGGGTTAGAGTTACCGTTATGGTTAGGGTTAGGTTTTGGGTAGTGTTAGAGTTAGGGTTAGCGTTAGGACTAGGGCTAGGGTTTCATTTAGGGTTAGGGTTAGGGTTAGGCTAGGGCTAGGGTTAGGGTTAGGGTTAGTGCTAGAGTAGAGTTAGGGTTATGGTTAGGGTTAGGGTTAGGGCTTGGGTTAGGGCTAGGGCTATGGTTCAGGTTAGGGCTAGGGCTATGGTTCAGGTTAGGGCTAGGGCTATGGCCAGGGCTACCGATAGGGTTAGGTTATGGCTAAGGCTAGGGTTAATCTTAGAGTTAGGGTTAGGGCTATGTGTAGGGTTAGGGTTAGGGTTAAGTTTAGTGCTAGGGTTAGGGTTACGGTTAGGACTAGGGCTAGGGCTAGGTCTAGGGTTTGGGAGAGGGTTATGGCTAGGTCTAAGGTTAGGGTAACTGTTAGGTCTAGAGCTAGGGCTAGGGCTAGGGTTAGGGTTAGGTTTAGGGCTATGGTTAGGGTTAGGGTTAGGGTTAGGCTCAGAGCTAGAGCTACTGTTAGGGTTTAGGTTAGGGATAGGGTTATGGTTAGGGTTAGAGTTAGGTTTAGGGCTAGGGTTAGATTTAGGGTTAGGGTTAGAGTCAGGGCCAGGGCTAGGGCTAGGGCTAGGGCTAGGGCTAGGGCTAGGGTTTGGTTTAGGGCTAGGGTTAGGGCTAGTCTTATTTTTAGGGTTAGGGTTAGGGCTAGGGCTAGGGCTAGGTTTAGGGTTAGGTTTAGGGCTAGGGCTAGGGTTAGAGTTAGTTTTTCCGTTAGGATTAGGGCAAGGGCTGGGTTTCTGGTTAGGGTTAGGATTACGGCTAGGTTTAGGATTAGGGTTAGGGTTTTGGTTAGGGTCAGGGCCAGGGCTAGGGCTAGGGCTAGGGTTAGGGTTAGTGTTAGGGTTAGGTCCAGGGCGAGGGCTAGGGCTAAGGTCATCAATAGGGTTAGGGTTAGATCTTGGTTAGGCTTAGGGTTAGGGTTAGGGTTAGCGCCAGATATAAGGTTAGGCTTAGGGTAAGGGCTAGGGCCTGGGCTAGGGTAGGTTTAGGGTTAGGGTTTGGGTTAGGGCTTGGCTAGGGCTATGGCTATGGCTAGGGTAAGGGTGAGGGCTAGGTCTAGGGTTAGGTTTAGGGTTGGGTCTAGGGCTTTGTTTATGGTTAGGTTTAGGGTTATGGCTAGGGCTAAGGCTAAGGCTAGGATTAGGTTTAGTGTTAGTGTTAGGGTTAGGGTTATGACTAGGGTTAGGGAAAGGGCTAGGGTTGGGTTTAGCTTTAGGGTTAAGGTCAGGGCTAGGGCAAGGGCTAGGGTTACAGTTAGGGCTAAGGTTATGGTACTGGCTAGGGTTAGGGTAAGGGCTAGGTTTGGGTTTAGGGTTAGGGTTAGGGGTAAGGCTAGGGTTAGGGTTAGGGTTAGGTCCAGGGCTAGGGTTAGGGTTAGGGTTAGGGTTTGGGCTTGGTATAGTTCTAGGGCTAGAGTTAGGTTTAGGGTTAGGTCTAGGGCTAGGGTTAGGGTTAGGGCTAGGGCTAGGGTTAGGTCTAGGGTTAGGTTTAAGGCTAGGGCTAGGTGTAGGCCTAGGTTTAGGGATAGGTCTATGGCTAGGGTTAGTATAAGTCTGGTTATGACTTGGGTATCGGTTAGGTTTAGGGTTTGGGTTAGGGCTAGGGCTATGTTTAGGGTTAGGTTTAGGGTTAGGGCTAGGGCTAGCATTAAGTTTAGGGTTAGGGCTAATGCTAGGGTTAGGGTTAGGATTAGGGCTAGGGCTAGGGTTAGTTTTACGTTTAGGGTTAGGGCTAGGGTAGGGCTAGGATTAGGGTTAGGAGTAGAGCTAGGACTAGTGCGAGGTTTAGGTATAGGGTTAGGGTGAGGGCTAGAGCTAGTGTTAGGTCTAGGGTTAGAAATATTTTAATGAATAGGGCTAGGGTTAGGTTCAGTGTTAGGGTAAGGGTTAGGGCTTGGGCTAGGTTTAGGGTTAGTGTCAGGGCTAAGGCAAGGGCTAGGGCCAGGGTTAGAGTTAGGGTCTGGGTATGGCTAGGGCTACCCTTAGTGTTAGGGTTAGGGTTAGGGCTAGGGCTAGCGTTAGGTTTAGGGTTAGGGCTAGGGCTAGGGCTAGGACTAGGGTTAGGGTTAGGGCTAAGGTTAGGGTACTGGCTAGTGTTAGTGTAATGGCTAGAATTGGGGTTTGGATTAGGGTTAAGGTTAGTGCTAGCCTTTGGCTAAGGTGTAGGTCTAGGGCTAGGGTTAGGATTAGGGTGGGGTTAGGGCTTGGTCTAGGGCTAGGGCTAGAGTTAGGGTTAGGGCAGGATGTAGGGCTAGGGTTAGGGTTAGGGTTAGGTCTAGGTTTAGGGTTAGGGTTATGGATAGGGATAGGGTTAGGGTTAGTGTTAGGGCTAGTGCTAGGTCTACTGATAGGGTTAGGGTTAGGGTTAGGGTTATGGTTAGGGCTAGGTATATGGTTAGGTTTAGGGTTAGGGTTAGGGCTAGGGCTATGGATAGGGTTAGGGTTAGGGTTAGAGCTAAGGCTAAGATCAAGGTATGGGCTATGGTTAGTGTTAGGGCTAGGGTAAGGTTTAATGTTAGGGTTAGGTCTAGGGCTAGGGTTAGGGTTAGGGTTAGGTCTAGGGCTAGGGCTAGGCCTAGGTTTAGGGTTAGGGTTAGGGCTAGGGCTAGGGCTAGGGCTGGGCTATGTTTAGCTATAGGGTTAGGGTTATGGCTAGGTCTAGGTTTAGGTCTAAGGTTAGGATCAGGGTAAAGGCAAGGGCTAGGGTTAGGGTCAGTGTTAGGGTTAGGGCTAGTGCTAGGGCTAGTTTAGGGTTAGGGTTAGGGCTAGGGCTAGGGTTAGGTTTAGGTTTAGGGTCAGGGTTAGGGCTAGGGTTAGGGTTAGGGTTAGGGCTAAGTCGAGGTGTAGGGTTAGGATTGGGTTAGGGTTAGGGCAAGGGCTAGGGTTCCATTTACGTTTAGGTCTAGGGCTAAGGTTAGGGTTAGGGTTAAGGCTAGGGCTAGGACTAGGCCTAGCTTTAGGGTTAGGGCTAGTCTAGGGTTAGGGTTAGAGTTAGGGTTATGTTTAGGGTTAGGTCTAGGGTTAGGGTTAGAGTTAGGGTTAGCATTAGGGCTAGGGCTAGGGTTTCAGTTATTGTTAGGGTTAAGGTTTAGGGTTAGTGTCAGGGCTAGGGCCAGGGTTAGAGTTAGGGTCTGGGTATGGCTAGTGCTACCCTTAGTGTTAGGTTTAGTGTTAGGGCTAGGGCTATGGCTAGGACTAGTGTTAGGGCTAGGGTTAGGGTACTGGCTAGGGTTAGTGTAAGGGCTAGAATTGGGGTTAGGATTAGGGTTCAGGTTAGTGCTAGCCTTTGGCTAAGGGGTAGGTCTAGTGCTATGGTTAGGATTAGGGTGGGTTTAGGGCTTGGTCTAGGGCTAAGGCTAGGGTTAGGGTTAGGGCAGGATACAGGGCTAGGGTTAGGGTTAGGTCTAGGTTTAGGGTTAGGGTTATGGATAGGGCTATGTTTAGGGTTAGTGTTAGGGCTAGTGCTACGTCTACTTATAGGGTTAGGGTTAGGGTTAGGGTTATGGTTAGAGCTAGGTATAGGGTTAGGTTTAGGGTTAGCGTTAGGGCTAGGGTTTGGGTTAGGGCTAGGGCTATGGATAGGGTCAGGGTTAGGGTTAGAGCTAAGGCTAAGATCAAGGTACGGGCTATGTTTAGTGTTAGGGCTAGGGTAAGGTTTAATGTTAGGGTTAGGTCTAGGGCTAGTGTTAGGGTTAGGGTTAGGTCTAGGGCTAGGGCTAGGCCTAGGTTTAGGGTTAGGTTTAGGGCTAGTGTTAAGGTTAGAGTTAGGGTTAGGGTTAGGTCTAGGTTTAGGGTTAGGGTTAGGGTTTGGTCTAGGACTAGGTCTAGGGCTCGGGCTAGGTTTAGCTATAGGTTTAGGATTATGGCTAGGTCTAGGTTTAGGTCTAGGGTTAGGATCAGGGTAAAGGCTAGGGCTAGGGTTAGGGTCAGTGTTAGGATTAGGGCTAGGGCTAGGGCTAGGGTTAGGGTTAGGTTTAGGGCTAGGGCTATGGTTAGGGTTAGGTTTAGGGTCAGGGTTAGGGCTAGGGTTAGGGTTAGGGTTAGGGCTAAGTCGAGGTGTAGGGTTAGGATTGGGTTAGGGTTAGGGCAAGGGCTAGGGTTCTATTTACGCTTAGGTCTAGGGCTAGGGATAGGGTTAGGGTTAAGGCTAGGGCTAGGGCTAGGCCTAGCTTTAGGGTTAGGGCTAGGCAAGGGATAGGGTTAGAGTTAGGGTTATGTTTAGGGTTAGGTCTAGGGTTTGGGTTAGAGTTAGGGTTAGCATTAGGGCTAGGGCTAGGGTTTCAGTTATTGTTAGGGTTAAGGTTAGGGCTAGGGCTAGGGCTAGGGTTAGGTTTAGCATTAGGGTTAGGGTTAGCGCTAGGGCTAGGGTTAGGGTTAGGGTTAGTGTTAGGGTTAGGGTTAGGTTCAGGGTACGGCAAGGGCTAGGGCTAGGGTTAGGGTTATTGCTAGGGCTAGGCCTAGGGCTAGGGTTAGGTTTAGGGTTAGGGTTAGGGCTAGGGCTAGGGTTAGGGTTAGGATTAGGTCCAGGTCTATGTTTAGGGTTAGGGTTAGGGCTAGGGCTAGGGCTAGGTTTATGTATAGGGTTAGGATTAGGGCTAGTGCTAGGGTTAGGTCTAGTGTTAGGTTAGTCTAATGGCTAGGGCAAAGGTTAGATAGTGTTAGGGTTAGTTCTAGGGCTAGGGCTAGGGTTAGTGTTAGGGTTAGGTTTATTTCTTTGGCTAGGGTTATTTAAGGGTTAGTGCTTGGGCTAGGGTTGGGTTAGGGTTAGGGCTAGAGCTAGGGTTAATGTTAGTGTTATGGTTAGGGCTAGGGCTAGTGCCATGGTTATGGTTAGGTTAGGGTTAGGGTTAGGGTTACGGTTAGGGTTAAGTTTAGTGCTAGGCTAGGTCTAGGGTTAGGGTTAGGTTTGGGGTTGGTGTTAGGGTTATGGTTAGGGCTAGGTTAGGTTTAGTGTTAGGTCTAGAGCTAGGGCTAGGGCTAGGTTTATGGTTAGTGTTAGTGTTAAGTTAGGGCTAGGGATAGGGTTAGGGTTAGGGTTAGGGCTAGGGCTTGGGCTAGGTTTAGGGTTACTCTTAGGGTCAGGGCTAGGTTAAGGGCTAGGGCTAGGATAGGGTTAGGGCTAGGGCTAGTGCTAGTTTTATGTATAGGGTTAGGGTTAGGGTTAGGGCTAGCGTTAGGTCTAGGGTTAGGTCCAGTGTAATGGCTACGGCTAGGGTTCGATCATGTTAGGGTTAGGGCTAGGGCTAGGGTTAGGTTTAGGGTTAGGGTTAAGGCTAGGGCTAGGGTTAGGTTTAGGGCTAGGGCTATGGTTAGTGTTAGTGTTAGGGCTAGGTGTTGTGTTAGGGTTAGTGTTATGGTTAGGGCTAGGGCGGGTGCCAGGTTAAGGTTAGGTTTAGGGTTAGGGCTTGTGTTAGGGTTAGTGTTAGGCTTATGGTTAGGTTTAAGGTTATTGCTAGGCTAGGGCTAGGGTTAGGGTTAGGTTTAGGGTTAGGGCTCGGTTTAGGTCTAGTTTTAAGGTTAGGGTTATGGCTAGGGCTAGGATTAGGGTTTGTATTACGTGTTGAGCTAGGGCCAGGGCTAGGGTTAGTGTTAGGGTTAGTGTTAAGTTAGGGCTAGGGATAGGGTTAGGGTTAGGGCTCGGGCTAGTGCTAGGTTTAGTGGTAGGCTTAGGATCAGGGCTAGGGCAAGGGCTATGCCTAGGGTTAGGGTTAGGGTAAGGGCTAAGGTTAGGGCTAGGTTTAGGGTTAGGGTTAGGGTTCTGTTTAGGGTTAGGTGTAGGGTTAGGGTTAGAGTTAGGGTTATTGTTAGGGCTAGGGCTAGGGTTTCGGTTATTGTTAGGGTTAAGTTTAGGGCTAGGGCTAGGTCTAGGTTTAGGGTTAGCGTTAGGGTTAGGGTTAGGGCTAGGGCTAGGGTTAGAGTTAGGGTTAGGGCTAGGGCTATGGCTGTGCTAGGGTTAGGTTTAGGGCTAGGGCTAGGGTTAGGGTTAGGCTTAGGGTTAGGGTTAGGGCTAGGGTTAGGTCTAGGATTAGGGTTAGTGTTATGGCTAGGTCTAGGGTTAGGGTTTGTGTTAGGTCTAGAGCTAGGGGTAGGGATTGGGTTAGAGTTAGGCTTAGTGTTAAGTTAGGGCTAAGGATAGGGTTAGGATTAGGGTTAGTTTTAGGGTTAGGGCTAGGGCTAGGGCTATGGTTATGGTTAGGGTTAGTGTTAGGGTTAGAGCTAGGGCTAAGTATAGGTTTAGAGTTAGGTGCAGGGTTAAGGTTAGGGTTGGGGTTAGGGCTAGGGTTAGAGTTAGGGTTAGTGTTAGGCTTATGGCTAGGGTTAGGGCTAAGTTTAGGGTTAAGGTTAGGGTCAGGGGTAAGGCAAGGTCTTGGGCTAGGAATGGATTTAGGGCTAGGGCTAGGGCTAGGCCTAGGTATATGGTTAGGTCTAGGGCTATTGCTAGTGTTAGAGTTAGTGTTCGGGCTAGGGCTAGCGTTAGAGTTAGGGTTAGGGCTGGGGCTAGGGCTAGGGTTAGGGTTATGGCTAGGGTTAGGATACATGCTAGGCTTACGCTAGGGGCTAGGGTTGGGTTTAGGGTTAGGGTTAGGGTTAGGGTTAGGGTTAGGGCTAGGGATAGGGCTAGGGTTAGGGTTAGGGTTAGGTTTAGGGCTAGGTCTAGAGTTAGGATTAGGGATAGGTTTAGGGCTTGTGCTAGGGCTAGCTCTATGGTTAGTGTTAGAACTAGAGCTGGGCCTAGGTTTAGGTTTTGGGCTAGGGCTAGGGTTTAAGGTTAGTGTTAGGGTTAGTGCTATTGTTAAGGTTAGGGTTAGGTTTAGTGCTAGGTCTATGATAGGGCTAGGTTTAGGGTTAAGTTTAGGGCCAGGGCTAGGGTTAGGTCTAGGGTTAGGGTTAGGGTTAGGGTTTCGTTATGGCTGTATATAAAGATAATTGAAAATGAAAAAAAATCCTTGGTGTTAAATTGGAAATTGCATAGATAATTAATCAATTCTTTAAAAAAATCATGTAGGAGCTCTGTCCTTAATGTGCAGTACATTGTGAGTTAATACTATAACTAGTACTCCAACAGTATTTTCATTTTGTGTCTCTATGTCAGGGCAAACTGTTGAAATCTTTACATAATATGTACTAAACTGATCTTCTGTGTATAAAGAGAATTGAAAATGAATCTTGATGTGAACAGAAGGGGAGAGGGAGCGGGAAAGGGGAGGATAGCGGGAGGGAGGGAAGGTGTGTGTGGGGAGCCATTGTAATCCATAAGCTGTACTTTGGAAATTTATATTCTTTAAATAAAAGCTTTATATAAAAAAAAATGTTAGGTCTAGGGCTAGGGCGAGGGCTAGGCCTAGATTTAGGGTTTGGGCTAGGGCTAGGGTTAAGGTTAGTGTTAGGGTTAGTGCTAGTGTTAGAGTTAGGGTTTGGTTTTTGCTAGGTCTATCGATAGGGCCAGGTTTAGGGTTAAGGTTCGGGCTAGGGCTAGGGTTAGGTCTAGGGTTAGGGTTAGGTTTAGGGATAGGGCTAAGTTATGGCTAGGGATATGGTTAGGGTTAGGGTTAGGGTTTGGGGTAGAGCTAGGGCTATGGTTAGGGTTAGGGTTATGGTTAGATTAGAGCTAGGGCTAGGGTTAGGGTTTAGGTTAGTGGCAGGGTTAGGGTTAGGGTTATGGTTAGGGCTAGGGCTAGATTTAGGGTTAGGATTAGGGCTAGGGCTAGATTAAGTGTTAGGTTTAGGGTCAGGGCTAGGTCAAGGGCTAGGGCTAGGTTTAGGGCTAGGGTTAGGGCTAGGCTTAGTGTTACGGTTAGGGTTAGGGCTATTGTTAGTGTTAGGGTTAGGGTTAGTGCTAGGGGTAGCGTTAGGTTTAGGGTTATGCCTGGGTCTAGGTTTAGGGCTAGGTTTAGGGTTATGTCTAGGGTTAAGATACATGCTAGCGTTACGGTAAGGGCTAGGGTTAGGGTTATGGTTAGGGGTAGGGCTACGATTAGGTTTAGGGTTATTGTTAGGGCTTGGGCTAGGGCTAGGGCTATGGTTAGGGTTAGGCCAAAGGCTAGGGCTAGGCCTTGCTTTATGGTTTGGGCTAGGGCTCGGGTTAAGTTTATTGTTAGGGTTAGGTAGGGCTAGGGCTAGGGTTAGGGTTAGGGTTAGGTCTAGGTCTAGGGTTAGGGTTAGGGTTATGGTTAGGGCTAGGGCTAGGGTTAGGGTTAGGGATAGGGCTAGGGTTAGTGTTAAGGTTAGGACTAGGGTTAGTGCCAGGGTTAGGGTTTGGGTTAGGCTTAGGGCTAGTGTTAGGGTTAGTGTTCGGTTTACGTTTAGGGTTAAGGTTAGTGCTAGGCTAGGGCTAGGGTTAGTGTCAGGTTTAGGGCTAGGGCTAGGTTTAGGTTTAGGTCTAGGTTTAAGGTTAGGGCAGGCTAGGGCTAGGGTTACCGTTAGGATGACGGTTACGGCCAGAGTTAGGGTTAGAGTTAGGGTTAGGGTTAGGGTTAGGGCCAGGGCTAGGGCTAGGGTTAGGGTTAGTGTTAGGGTTAGGTCCAGGGCTAGGGCTAGGGCTAAGGTCATCGATAGGGTTAGGGTTAGAGCTTGGTTAGGCTAAGGGTTAGGGTTAGGGTTAGCTCCACAGATAGTGTTAGGCTTAGGGTTAGGGCTATGGCCTGGGCTAGGGTAGGTTTAGGGTTAGGGTTAGGGTTAGGGTTAGGGCTAGGGCTAGGGCTATGGCTATGGCTAGGGTGAGGGTGAGGGCTAGGTCTAGGGTTAGGTTTAGGGTTGGGGCTAGGGCTTTGTTTATGGTTAGGTTTAGGGTTATGGCTAGGGCTAAGGCTAGGGCTAGGATTAGGTTTAGTGTTAGTGTTAGGGTTAGGGTTATGACTAGGGTTAGGGTTAGGGTACGGGCTTGGGATAGGGAAAGGGCTAGGGTTGGGTTTAGCTTTAGTGTTAGGGTCAGGGCTAGGACAAGGGCTAGGGTTACAGTTAGGACTAAGGTTACGGTACTGGCTAGGGTTAGGGTAAGGGCTAGGGTTGGGTTTAGGGTTAGGGTTAGGGCTAAGGCTAGGGTTAGGGTTAGGGTTAGGTCCAGGGATAGGGTTAGGGTTAGGGTTAGGGTTTGGGCTTGAAATAGGTCTAGGGCTAGAGTTAGGTTTAGGGTTAGGTCTAGGGCTAGGGTTAGGGTTAGGGTTAGGGCTAGGGCTAGGGTTAGGTTTAAGGCTAGGGCTAGGTGAAGGCCTAGGTTTATGGATAGGTCTATGGCTAGGGTTAGTATTAAGTCTGGTTATGGTTAGGGTTAGGGCTAGGGTTAGGGTGAGAGTTAGGGTTAGCGTTAGGGCTAGGGCTTGGGTTTTGGTTAGGTTTAGGTTTAGGTTTAGGGCTAGGGCTAGGGCTATGTTTAGGGTTAGTGTTAGGGTTAGGGTTAGGGCTAGGGCTAGTGTTAAGTTTAGGGTTAGGTCTAGTGCTAGGGTTAGGGTTAGGATTAGGGCTAGGGCTAGGGCTAGGGCTAGGGTTATGTCTAGGGTTAGGGTTAGGGTCAGCTATAGGGCATTGGCTAGGGCTAGGGTAAGGGCCAGGGCTAGGGCTAGGGTTAGGGTTAGGGCTAGATGTAGGGCTAGGGCTAGGGTTAGGTCTAGGTTTAGGTTTAGGGTTATTGATAGGGCTAGGGTTAGGTTTAGTGTTAGGGTTAGGCCTAGGCCTAGGGCTAGGTTTAGGTTTCGTGTTAGGGTTATGGCTAGGGCTAGGGCTTTGTTAGGCTAAGGGTTAGTGTTAGGGTTAGCGCCAGAGATAAGGTTAATCTTATGGTTACGGCTACGGCTAGGGTTAAGCTTGGAATTAGGGTTAGGGCTAGGGTTAGGGTTAGGGTTAGGGTTAGGGTTAGGGTTAGTGGTAGGGTTAGGGCTAGGGCTAGGGTTAGGGTTAGGATTAGGGTTAGGTTTAGCGTTAGGGTTAGGGTTAGGGCTAGGGCTAGGGCTAGGGATAGGGTTAGCGTTAGGGTTAGGGTTAGGGTTAGGGATACGGTTAGGGCTAGTTCTAGGTTTAGTTCTAGAGTTAGTGTTAGGGTTATGGCTGGGTTAGGTTTAGGGTTCGTGTTAGGGTTAGGCCTAGGCCTAGGGCTAGGTTTAGGTTTCGGGTTAGGGTTAGGGCTAGGGCTTGATTAGGTTTAGATTAGGGCTAGGGGTAGGGTTAGGGTTAGTGCTGGTGTTAGGGCTAGGTCTAGGGATATGGGTAGGGTTAGGGTTAGTGCTGGTGTTAGGGCTAGGTCTAGGGATATGGCTAGGGTTAGGGTTAGGTGTAGGGCTAGGGCTAGAGCGAGGTTTAGGTATAGGGTTAGGGTGAGGGCTAGAGCTAGTGTTAGGTCTAGTGTTAGGATTAGGTTAATGAATAGGGCTAGGGTTAGGTTCAGCGTTAGGGTTAGGGCTAGAGCTAGGGCTACGTTTAGGGTTAGTGTCAGGGCTAGGGCAAGGGCTAGGGCCAGGGTTAGAGTTAGGGTCTGGGTATGGCTAGGGCAACCCTTAGTGTTAGGGTTAGGGTTAGGGCTAGGGCTAGCATTAGGTTTAGGGTTAGGGCTAGGCCTAGCGTTAGGGTTAGGGTTAGGGCCAGGTCTATGGTTAGGGTTAGGGTTAGGGCTAGAACTAGGGCTAGGTTTATGGATAGGGTTAGGATTAGTGCTAGGGCTAGGGTTATGTCTAGTGTTAGGATCAGTGTAATGGCTAGGGCAAAGGTTAGATCAGTGTTAGAGTTATTGCTAGGGCTAGGGCTAGGGCTAGGGCTAGGGTTAGGGTTAGGACTAGGGTTAGTGTTAGTGTTATTGCTAGGGCTAGGTTAGGGTTAGGGTTAGGGCTAGGTCTAGGGTTGGGTTAGGGTTAGGGCTAGAGCTAGGGTTAGGGTTAGTGTTATGGTTAGGGCTAGGGCTAGTGCCAGGGTTATGGTTAGGGCTAGGGTTAGGGTTAGGGTTAGGGCTAGTTTTAAGTTTAGGGTTATGGCTAGGGCTAGGGATAGGTTTAGTATTAGGTTTAGAGCTAGGGCTAGGGCTAGGGTTAGGGTTAATGTTAAGTTAGGGCTAGGGATAGGGTTAGGGTTAGGGCTAGGACTTGGGCTATGTTTAGGGTTAGGCTTAGGGTCAGGGCTAGGGCAAGGCCTAGGGCTAGGATAGGGTTAGAGCTAGGGCTAGGGCTAGGGCTAGGGCTAGCACTAGGTTTATGTATAGGTTTAGGGGTAGGGCTAGGGCTAGTGTTAGGTCTAGGGTAAGGATCAGTGTAATGGCTAGGGCTAGGGTTCGATCATGTTAGGGTTAGGGCTAGGGCTAGGGCTATGGTTTGTTTTAGGGTTAGGATTAGGGTTAGGTTTTTGCTAGGTCTAGCGATAGGGCCAGGTTTAGGGCTAAGTTTAGGGCTAGGGCTAGGGTTAGATCTAGGGTTAGGGTTAGGGCTAGGGTAGATTAAGTGTTAGGTTTAGGGTCAGGGCTATGTCAAGGGCTAGGGCTAGGTTTAGGGCTAGGGTTAGGGCTAGGCTTAGTGTTACGGTTAGGGTTAGGGCTATTGTTAGTGTTAGGGTTAGGGTTAGTGCTAGGGGGTAGCGTTAGGTTTAGGGTTAGGCCTGGGTCTAGGTTTAGGGCTAGGTTTAGGGTTATGTCTAGGGTTAAGATACATGCTAGGGTTATGGTAAGGGCTAGGGTTTGGGTTTAGGGTTAGGGTTAGGGTTAGGGGTAGGGCTACGTTTAGGTTTAGGGTTATTGTTAGGGCTTGGGCTAGGGCTAGGGCTATGGTTAGGGTTAGGGCAAGGGCTAGGGCTAGTCCTTGGTTTATGGTTTGGGCTAGGGCTAGGGTTAAGTTTATTGTTAGGGTTAGGTCTAGGGCTAGGTCTAGGGTTAGGGTTAGGGTTAGGTCTAGGTCTAGGGTTAGGGTTAGGGTTATGGTTAGGGTTAGGGCTAGGGTTAGGGTTAGGGTTAGGGATAGGGCTAGGGTTAGTGTTAAGTTTAGGACTAAGGTTAGTGCCAGGGTAGGGTTTGGATTAGGGTTAGGGCTAGTGTTAGGGTTAGTGTTCGGTTTACGTTTAGGGTTAAGGTTAGTGCTAGGCTAGGGTTAGGGTTAGGTTTAGGTTTAGGGCTAGGGCTAGGTTTAGGTTTAGGTTTAGGTTTAAGGTTAGGGTTATGGCTAGGGCTAGGGTTAGGGTTAGTGTTAGGGCTTGGACTAGGGATATGAAGAGGGTTAGGTTTAGGGTTAGCGTTAAGTTAGGGCTAGGGATAGGGTTAGGGTTAGGGTTAGGGTTAGCATTTGGGTTAGGGCTAGGTTAGGGTTAGGTTAGAGCTAGGGCTGGGGTTAGGGAT
Organism: Sylvilagus floridanus; assembly: GCA_949820135.1. Lineage (NCBI taxonomy): Eukaryota > Metazoa > Chordata > Mammalia > Lagomorpha > Leporidae > Sylvilagus > Sylvilagus floridanus. The sequence goes on along the minus strand of OX463227.1, from coordinate 166,602,622 downwards.
AGGGTTAGGGGCAGGTTTAGGGTTACTGTTATGGTTAGGCTTTGGGGTAGAGCTAAGGTTAGGTCTAGGGTTAGGGTTAGGGTATGGCTGGGATAGGGTTAGGGCTAGTGTTAGTGTTGGGCCTAGGGCTAGGTTTAAGTGTAGCGTTAGGGTTAGGGTTAGGGCTAGCGTTAGGTTTAGGTTATTGGCTTGGACTAGGCCTAGGTTTAGGGCTCGGTCTAGGGCTAGGGTTAGGGTGACAGATAGTGTACGGGCTAGGTTTAGGGTTAGGGCTAGGTTTAGGGTTAGGGTTAGTGTTTGGTCTAGGGCTAGTGCTATGACTAGGTTTAGGGATAGTGTTAGGGTTACGGCTAGGGCTAGGGTTAGGTCTAGTGTTAGGATCAGGGCAAAGGCCAGGGCTAAGGTTAGGGTCAGTGTTAGGGTTAGGGCTAGGGCTAGGGCTAGGCCTAGGTTTAGTGTTAGGGCTAGGGCTAGGGTTAGGGTTAGAGTTAGCGTTATGGTTAAGGTTAGGGCTTGGGTAGTGTGAGAGTTAGGGTTAGCATTAGGACTAGGGCTAGGGTTTCATTTAGGGTTAGGGTTAGGGTTAGGCTAGGGCTAGGGTTAGGGTTAGGGTTAGTGCTAGGGTAGAGTTAGGGTTATGGTTAGGGTTAGGGTTAGGGCTTGGGTTAGGGCTAGGGCTAGGGTTAGGGTTAGGGCTAGGGCTAGGGCCAGGGCTACTGATAGGGTTAGGTTATGGCTAAGGCTAGGGTTAAGTTTAGAGTTAGGGTTAGGGCTGTGTTTAGTGTTAGGGTTAGGGTTATGTTTAGTGCTAGGGTTAGGGTTAGGGTAATGGCTAGGGCTAGGGCTAGGTCTAGGGTTTGGGAGAGGGTTATGGCTAGGTCTAGGGTTAGGGTTACTGTTAGGTCTAGAGCTAGGGCTAGGGCTAGTGTTAGGGTTAGAGTTAGGGCTATGGTAAGGGTTAGGGTTAGGTTCAGAGCTAGAGCTAGTGTTAGGGTTTAGGTTAGGGACAGGGCTAGGGTTAGGGTTAGAGTTAAGTTTAGGGCTAGGGTTAGATGTAGGGTTAGGGTCAGAGTCAGGGCTAGGGCAAGGGCGAGGGCTAGGGTTAGGTTTAGAGTTAGTTTTTGGGTTAGGATTAGGGCAAGGGCTGGGGTTCTGGTTAGGGTTAGGATTACGGCTAGGTTTAGGATTAGGGTTAGGGTTAGGGTTAGGGCTAGGTTTCTGTTTAGGGTTAAGGCTAGGGCTAGGGCTAGCCCTAGGTTTAGGTTAGGGCTAGGGCTAGGGTTAGGGTTAGAGTTAGCGTTATGGTTAGGGTTAGGGTCTGGGTAGTGTTAGAGTTATGGTAGCGTTATGGCTAGGGCTAGGGTTTGATTTATGGTTTGGGTTAGGGTTAGGGCTAGGGCTAAGGTTAGGGTTAGTGTTAGTGCTATGGCAGTTAGGGTTAGGGTTAGGGTTGGGATTAGGGCTTGGGCTAGGTCTAGGGCTATGGTTAGGGTTAGGGCTAGGGCCAGGGCTAGGGATCGGGTTAGGTTAGGGCTAAGGCTAGGGTTAAGTTTAGAGTTATGCTTAGTGCTAGGGTTAGGGTTAGTTTTAGGGTTAGGGTTAATGCTAGGATTAGGGTTAGAGTTAGGGTTAGGGTTAGGGCCTGGGCTAGGGTTAGGTCTAGGTTTTCGGTTAGGGTTATGCCTAGTGCTAGGGTTAGTTTTACTGTTAGGTCTAGAGCTAAGGCTAGGGATAGGGTTAGGGTTTCGGTTAGGGTTATGTTAGGGCTAGGGATAGGGTTATGGTTAGGGTTAGAGTTAGGGTTATGGTTTTGTTAGGGCTAGGGCTAAGGTTAGGGTTAGGGTTCGGGTTAGTGTAGGGCTATGGTTAGGGTTAGGGTTATTGTTAGGGTTAGAGCTAGGGCTAGTGTTAGGTTTTAGGTTATGGGCAGGGGCAGTGTTAGGGTTAGGGCTAGGGTTAGGGTTAGCGTTAGGGCTCGGGCTAGTGCTAGGGCTAGTGTTAGGTTTAGGGTTTGGGTTAGGGCTATGGCTATGGTTAGGGTTAGCGTTATTGTTAGGGTTAGAGCTAGGGCTAGGCTTAGCTTTAGGGTGACGGTTAAGGCCAGGGTTAGGGTTAGGGTTAGGGTTAGGGTTAGGGCCAGGGCTAGGGCTAGGGCTAGGGTTAGGGTTAGTGTTAGCGTTAGGTCCTTGGCGAGGGCTAGCGCTAAGTTCATCGATAGGGTTAGGGTTAAACTTGGTTAGGCTTAGGGTTAGGGTTAGGGTTAGCTCCAGAGATAAGGTTAGGCTTAGGGTTAGGGCTATGACCTGGGCTAGGGTAGGTTTAGGGTTAGGGGCAGGGTTAGGGTTAGGGTTATGGTTAGGGTTAGGGTTAGGATTAGTGCCAGAGATAAGGTTAGGCTTAGGGTTACGGCTACGGCTATGGTTAAGCTTGGAATTAGGGTTAGGGCTAGGGTTAGGGTTAGGGTTAAGGTTAGTGCTAGGGTCAGGGCTAGGGCTAGGGTTAGGTTTAGGATTAGGGTTAGGTTTATCGTTAAGGTTAGGGTTAGGTCTAGGGCTAGGGCTAGGGTTAGGGTTAGCGTTAGGTTTAGGGTTAGGGTTACGGTTATGGCTAGTTCTAGGGTTAGTTCTAGAGTTAGTGTTAGGGTTATGGCTGGGTTAGGGTTAGGGTTAGTGTTAGGTTTAGGCCTAGGCCTAGGGCTAGGTTTAGGTTTCGGGTTAGGGTTAGGGCTAGGGCTAGAGTTAGGTTTAGATTAGGGCTAGGGCTAGGGTTAGGGTTAGTGTTAGTGTTAGGGCTAGTTCTAGGGATACTGCTAGGGTTAGGGTTAGGTGTAGGGCTAGGGCTAGGCCTAGGTTTAGGGTTAGTGCTACGGCTAGCGCTAGGCTAGGGTTAGGGTTAGAGTTAGGTTTAGGGTTAGGGCTAGGGTTAGGGTTAGGATTAGGATTAGAGCTAGGAGTAGAGCTAGGTCTAGAGCGAGGTTTAGGTATAGAGTTAGGGTGAGGGCTTGAGCTAGTGTTAGGTCTAGGGTTAGGATTAGGTTAATGAATAGGGCTAGGGTTAGGTTCAGTGTTAGGGTTAGTGCTAGGGCTAGGGCTAGGTTTAGGGTTAGTGTCAGGGCTTGGGCAAGTGCTTGGGCCATGGTTAGTGTTAGGGTCTGGTTATGGCCAGGGCTACCCTTAGTGTTAGGGTTAGGGTTAGGGCTAGGGCTAGCGTTAGGTTTAGGGTTAGGGCTAGGGCTAGGGCTAGGACTAGGGTTAGGGCTAGGACTAGGACTAGGGTTAGGGTTAGGACTAGGGTTAGGGTACTGGCTAGGGTTAGTGTAAGGGCTAGAATTGGAGTTAGGATTAGGGTTAAGGTTAGTGCTAGCCTTTGGCTAAGGGGTAGGTCTAGGGCTAGGGTTAGGGTTAGGGTGGGGTTAGGGCTTGGTCTAGGGCTAAGGCTAGGGTTAGGGTTAGGGCAGGATGTAGGGCTAGGGCTAGGGTTGGGTCTAGGTTTAGGGTTAGGGTTATGGATAGGGCTAGGGTTAGGGTTATTGTTAGGCCTGTGCTAGGTCTACTGATAAGGTTATTGTTAGGGTTATGGTTAGGGCTAGGTATAGGGTTAGGTTTATGGTTAGGGTTAGGGCTAGGGTTTGGGTTAGTGCTAGGGCTATGGATAGGTTAGGGTTAGGGTTAGAGCTAAGGCGATGATCAAGGTACGGGTTTATGGTTAGTGTTAGGGCTAGGGTATGGTTTAATGTTAGGGTTAGGTCTAGGGCTAGGGTTAGGGTTAGGGTTAGGTCTAGGGCTAGGGCTAGGCCTAGGTTTAGGGTTAGGGTTAGGGCTAGGGTTAAGGTTAGAGTTATGATTAGGGTTAGGTCTAGGTTTAGGGTTAGGGTTAGGTTTGGTCTAGGGCTAGGGCTAGGGCTCGGCCTAGGTTTAGCTATAGGGTTAGGGTTAGGGCTAGGTCTAGGTATAGGTCTAGGGTTAGGATCAGGGTAAAGACTAGGGCTTGGGTTAGGGTCAGTGTTAGGGTTAGGGCTAGGGCTAGGGCTAGGGCTAGGGTTAGGGTTAGGGTTAAGGCTAGGGCTAGGGCTAGGCCTAGCTTTAGGGTTAGGGCTAGGCTAGGATTCGGGTTAGAGTTAGGCTTATGTTTAGGGTTAGGTCTAGGGTTAGGGTTAGAGTTAGGGTTAGCATTAGGGCTAGGGCTAGGGTTTCAGTTATTGTTAGGGTTAAGATTAAGGCTAGGGCTAGGGCTAGGTTTAGGTTTAGCGTTCGGGTTAGGGTTAGGGCTAGGGCTAGGGTTAGGATTAGGCTTAGGGTTAGGGTAGGGTACGGCAAGGACTAGGGTTAGGTTTAGGGGTAGGTCTATGGCTAGGCCTAGTGCTAGGATTAGGGTTAGGGTTAGTGTTTGGTCTACGGCTAGGGCTAGGGCTTGGGCTAGGTTTAGCTATAGGGTTAGGGTTAGGACTGGGCTAGGTTTAGGTCTAGGGTTAGGATCAGGGTAAAGGCTAGGGCTAGGTTTAGGGTCAGTGTTAGCGTTAGGGCTAGGGCTAGGGCTAGGGTTAGGTTTAGGGTTAGGGCTAGGGCTAGTGTTAGGGTTAGGTTTAGGGTCAGGGTTAGGGCTAGGGTTAGGGTTAGGGTTAGGGCTAAGTCGAGGTGTAGGGTTATTATCGGGTTAGGGTTAGGGCAAGGGCTAGGGTTCGATTTAGGTTTATGTCTAGGGCTAGGGTTAGGGTTAGTGTTAAGGCTAGAGCTAGGGCTAGGCCTAGCTTTAGGGTTAGGGCTAGGCTAGGTTTAGGGTTAGAGTTAGGGTTATGTTTATGTTAGGTCTAGGGTTAGGGTTAGAGTTAGGGTTAGCGTTAGGGCCAGGGTCTAGGGTTTCAGTTATTGTTAGGGTTAAGGTTAGGGCTAGGGCTAGGGCTAGGGTTAGGTTTAGCGTTAGGGTTAGGGTTAGCCCTAGGGCTAGGTTTAGGGTTAGGGTTAGGGTTAGGGCTAGGGTTAGGGTTAGTGTTAGTGCTAGGGTTAGGCCTAGGGCTAGGGTTAGGGTTAGGATTATGGTTAGGTTTAGCGTTAGGGTTAGGGTTAGGGCTAGGGTTAGGGTTACGTTTAGGGCTAGTTCTAGGTTAGTTCTAGAATTAGTGTTAGGGTTATGGCTGAGTTAGGTTTAGGGTTAGTGTTAGGGTTAGGCCTAGGCCTAGGGCTAGGTTTTGGTTTCTGGTTAGGGTTAGGGCTAGGGCTTGATTAGGTTTAGATTAGGGCTAGGGCTAGGGTTAGGGTTAGTGTTAGTGTTAGGGCTAGGTCTAGGGATACGGCTAGGGTTATGGTTAGGTGTAGGGCTAGGGCTAGGCCTAGGTTTAGGGTTAGTGCTAGGGCTATGGCTAGGGCTAGGGTTAGGGTTAGAGTTAGAGTTAGGTTTAGGGTTAGGGCTAGGGTTATGGTTAGGATTAGGTTTAGGAGTAGAGCTAGGTCTAGAGCGAGGTTGAGGTATAGGGATAGGGTGAAGGCTAGAGCTAGTGTTAAGTCTAGAGTTAGGATTAGGTTAATGAATAGGGCTAGGGTTAGGTTTAGTGTTAGGGTTAGGGCTAGGGTTAGGGCTAGGTTTAGGGTTAGTGTCAGGGCTTGGGCCAGTGCTAGGGTCAGGGTTAATGTTAGGGTCTGGGCATGGCCAGGGCTACCCTTAGTGTTAGCTTAGGGTTAGGGCTAGGGCTAGCGTTAGGTTTAGGGTTAGGGCTAGGGCTAGGGCTAGGACTAGGTTTAGGGCTAGGACTAGGACTAGGTTTAGGGTTAGGGCTAGGGCTATGGATAGGTTAGGGTTAGGGTTAGAGCTAAGGCTATAATCAAGCTATGGGCTATGGTTAGGGTTAGGGCTAGGGTAAGGTATAATGTTAGGGTTAGGTCTAGGGCTACGGCTAGGGTTAGGTCTAGGGCTAGGGCTAGGCCTAGGTTTAGGGTTAGGACTAGGGCTAGGGTTAGGGTTAGAGCTAGGGTTAGGGATAGGGCTAGGGTTAGGGGTAGGATTAGGGTTAGGAGTAGGGCTACGGCTAGGGCTAGGTATAGGGATAGGGTTATGGTTAGGGCTAGGGCTAGGTTTAGGTCTAGATTTAGGATTAGGGTAATGAATAAGTCTAGGGTTAGGGTCAGTGTTAGGGTTGGGCTAGGGCTAGGGCTAGGTTTAGGATTAGGGTTAGGGTTAGGGTTAGGGTCAGGGCTAGGGCAAGGGCTAGGGCTAGGGTTTGGGTTAGGGCTAGTGCTAGAGCTAGGGCTAGTATTAGGTTCAGGGTTTGGGTATGGCTATGGCTAGGGTTATGTTTTGGATTAGGATTAGGGTTAGGTTTAAGTTAGGGCTAGGGCTAGGTTTAGCGTTAGGATTAGGTTTAGGACAGGGTTAGGGTCAGGGTTTGGGTTAGGGTAGGGCCAGGGCTAGGGCTAGGGTTATAGTTAGGGCTAGGGCAAGGGCTATGGCTAGGGTTAGATTTAGGGTTAGGGCTAGGTTAGAGCAAGGGCTAGGGATAGGGTTAGGGCTAGGGCTAGGGCTAGGGCTAGGGCTAGCATTAGGTTTAGGGCTAGGGCTAAATCAGGGTTAGGGTTAAGGTTAGGGTTAGGGCTAGGGTTAGGGCTACGGTTAGGGTTAGGGCTAGGGATATGGTTAGGGTTAGGGTAGCAATAGAGTTACGGCTATGGCTATCGTTATGGTTAGTGTTGGGGTTAGGACTAGGTTTAGCCTTAGGTTTAGCGTTATGGTTAGCATTGGACTAGGGTTAGGGTTAGGGCTTGGGTTAGAGTATGGGCTAGGGTTAGGGTTATTCTAGTGTTAGTGCTATGGCTATGGTTAGGGTTAGGGATTGGGTTAGGATTAGGGCTAGGGCCAGGACTAGGGCTAGTGTTAGTGTTAGTTTTAGGATTAGGGCTAGGGCTAGGGCTAGGGTGAGGGTAAGGTTTAGGGCTAGGGCAAGGTGTAGGGCTAGATTTAGGGTTAGGGTTAGGGTTAGGGTTAGGGCTAGAGTTAGGGTTATGTTTTGGTTTAGGGCTAGGGCTAGGGTTAGGGTTAGGGTTTTGGTCAGGGTTAGGGTAGCACTAGGGTTAGGGCTAGGTTTAGGTCTTGGGCTATGTTTAGGGTTAGGGTTAGAGTTAGAGTTAGAGCTAGAGCTATGGTTAGGGTAAGTGTTAGGGTTAGGTCTAGGGCTAGCGTTAGGTTTAGGGTTAGGTTTAGAGTTTGAGCTAGGTTTAGGGTTAGGGTTAGGGCTAAGTCGAGGTGTAGGGTTAGGATCGGGTAAGGGTTCGGGCAAGGGCTTAGGGTTCCATTTAGGTTTAGGTCTAGGGCTAGGGTTAGGTTTAGGGTTAAGGCTAGGGCTAGGTCTAGGCCTAGCTGTAGGGTTAGGGCTAGGCTAGGGTTCGGGTTAGAGTTAGTGTTATGTTTCGGGTTAGGTCTAGGGTTAGGGTTAGAGTTAGGGTTAGCGTTAGGGCTAGGGCTAGGGTTTCAGTTATTGTTAGGGTTAAGGTTAGGGCTAGGGCTAGGGCTAAGGTTAGGTTTAGCGTTAGGGTTTTGGTTAGCGCTAGGGCTAGTGTTAGGGTTAGGGTTAGGGTTAGGTTCAGTGTACGGCAAGGGCTAGGGCTAGGGTTAGGGTTAGGGTTAGGGCCAGGTCTATGGTTAGGATTAGGGTTAGGGCTAGGGCTAGGGCTAGGTTTATGGATAGGGTTAGGATTAGGGCTAGGGCTAGGGCTAAGGTTAAGTCTAGTGTTAGGATCAGTGTAATGGCTTGGGCAAAGGTTAGATCAGTTGTAGGGTTAGGGCTAGGGTTAGGGTTTTAGGGTTAGGGTTATTGCTAGGGCTAGGGTTCGGGTTAGGGTTAGTGCTAGGACTAGGGTTGGGTTAGGGTTAGGGCTAGAGCTAGGGTTAGGGTTAGTGTTATGGTTAGTGCTAGGGCTAGTGCCAGGGTTATGGTAGGGTTAGGGATAGGGTTAGGGTTAGTGTTAGGGTTAAGTTATGGCTAGCGATATGGTTAGGGTTAGGGTTAGGGTTTGGGGTAGAGCTAGGGCTATGGTTAGGGTTAGGGTTACGGTTAGATTAGAGCTAGGGCTAGGGTTAGGGTTTAGATTCGTGGCAGTGTTAGGGTTAGGGTTGTGGTTAGGTTTATGGCTAGATTTAGGGTTAGGGTTAGGGTTATTGCTAGTGGTAGTGTTCGGGTTAGGGTTATGGATAGGGCTAGGGTTGGGTTAGGGTTAGGGCTAGAGCTAGGGTTAGGGTTAGTGTTATGGTTAGGGCTAGGGCTAGAGCCAGGGTTATGGTAGGGTTAGGGTTAGGGTTAGGGTTAAGTTATGGCTAGCTATATGGTTAGGGTTAGGGTTAGGTTTTGGGGTAGAGCTAGGGCTATGGTTAGGGTTAGGGTTACGGTTTGATTAGAGCTAGGGCTAGGGTTAGGATTTAGCTTAGTGGCAGTGTTAGGGGTAGGGTTGTGGTTAGGTCTATGGCTAGATACAGGGTTAGGGTTAGGGATAGGGCTAGATTAAGGGTTAGGTTTAGGGTCAGGGCTAGGTCAAGGGCTAGGGCTAGGTTTAGGGGTAGGGTTAGGGCTAGGCTTATTGTTACTGTTAGGGTTAGGGCTATTGTTAGTGTTAGGTTTAGGGTTAGTGCTATGGCTAGCATTAGTTTTAGGGTTAGGCCTGGGTCTAGGGTTAGGGCTAGGTTTAGGGTTATATCTAGGGTTAAGATACATGCTAGGGTTACGGTAAGGGCTAGGGTTGGTTTAGGGTTAGGGTTAGGGGTAGGGCTACGTTTAGGTTTAGGGTTGTTGTTAGGGCTTGGCCTAGGGTTAGGGTTAGGGCAAGGGCTAGGGCTAGGCCTTGATTTATGGTTTGGGCCTGGGTCGTGTTAAGTTTATTGTTAGCGTTAGGTAGGGCTAGGGCTAGGGTTAGGGTTAGGGTTAGGTCTAGGTCTAGTTTAGGGTTAGTGTTATGGTTAGGGTTAGGGCTAGTGTTAGGGTTAGGGAAAGGGCTAGGGTTAGTGTTAAGGTTAGGACTAGGGTTAGTGCCAGGTTAGGGTTTGGGTTAGGGTTAGGGCTAGTGTTAGGGTTAGTGTTCGGTTTACGTTTAGGGTTAAGGTTAGTGCTAGGCTAGTGCTAGGGTTAGTGTTAGGTTTAGGGCTAGGGCTAGGTTTAGGTTTAGGTCTAGGTTTAAGGTTAGGGTTATGGCTAGGGTTATGGCTAGGGCTAGGGTTAGGGTTAGCGTTATTGTTAGGGTTAGAGCTAGGGCTAGGGTTAGTGTTAGGGTGACGATTACGGCCAGGGTTAGGGTTAGGATTAGGGTTAGGGTTAGGGATAGGGCCAGGGCTAGGGCTACGGTTAGGGTTAGTGTTAGGGTTAGGTCCAGGGCTAGGGCTAGGGCTAAGGTCATCGATAGGGTTAGGGTTAGAGCTTGGTTAGGCTTAGGGTTAGGGTTAGGGTTAGCGCCAGAGATAAGGTTAGGCTTAGGGTTAGGGCTATGGCCTGGGCTAGGGTAGGTTTAGGGTTAGGGTTAGGGTTATGGTTAGGGCTAGGGCTAGGGCTAGGGCTATGGCTAGGGTAAGGGTGAGGGCTAGGTCTAGGGTTAGGTTTAGGGTTGGGGCTAGGGCTTTGTTTATGGTTAGGTTTAGGGTTATGGCTAGGGCTAAGGCTAGGGCTAGGATTAGGTTTAGTGTTAGTGTTAGGGTTATGACTAGGGTTAGGGTTAGGGTACGGGCTTGGGATAGGGAAAGGGCTAGGGTTGGGTTTAGCTTAAGGGTTAGGGTCAGGGCTAGGACAAGGGCTAGGGTTACAGTTAGGACGAAGGTTATGGTACTGGCTAGGGTTAGGGTAAGGGCTAGGGTTGGGTTTAGGGTTAGGGTTAGGGCTAAGGCTAGGGTTCGGGTTAGGGTTAGGTCCAGGGCTAGGGTTAGGGTTAGGGTTAGGGTTAGGGTTCGGGCTTGGTATAGGTCTAGGGCTAGAGTTAGGCTTAGAGTTAGGTCTAGGTCTAGGGTTAGGGTTAGGGTTAGGGCTAGGGCTAGGGTTAGGTTTAGAGCTAGGGTTAGGGGTAGGGCTAGTGCTAGGGTTAGGGTTAGTATTAGGGTTATGTCCAGGGCTAGGGCTAGGGTTAGGGATAGGTTTTGGGTTACGGTTAGGGCTAGGGTTATTGTTAGGGTTAATGCTAGGGTTAGGGTTATGGTTACTGTTAGGGCTAGGTCTAGGGCTACGGCTAGGGTTAGGGTTAGGTCTAGGGCTAGGGTTAGGTCTAGGTTTAGGGTTAGGACTAGGGCTAGGGTTAGGGTTAGAGCTAGGGTTAGGGATAGGGCTAGGGTTAGGGGTAGGATTAGGGTTAGGAGTAGGGCTAGGGCTAGGGCTAGGTATAGGGATAGGGTTATGGTTAGGGCTAGGGCTAGTTTTAGGTCTAGGGTTAGGATTAGGGTATTGAATAAGTCTAGGGTTAGGGTCAGTGTTAGGGTTGGGCTAGGGCTAGGTTTAGGATTAGGGTTAGGGTTAGGGTTAGGGTCAGGGCTAGGGCAAGGGCTAGGGCTAGGGTTTGGGTTAGGGCTAGTGCTAGAGCTAGGGCTAGTATTAGGTTCAGGGTTTGGTTATGGCTGTGGCTAGGGTTATCGTTACGGTTAGTGTTAAGGCTAGGGCTAGTGTTAGGTTTAGTGGTAGGGTTAGGGCTAGGGCTAGGGTTACATGTAGGGTTAGGTTTAGGGTTATGGTTATGGCTTGGGTTAGGGTTTGTGTTAGGGCTGGGGCTAGTTCTACAGATAGGGTTAGGGTTAGGATAGAGTTAGGGTTACGGCTAGGGCTAGGGTTAGGATTTGTGTTAGGGCTAGGGCTAGGTCTACATAGGGTTAGGGTTAGGGTAGGGTTAGTGTTTAGTGTTAGGGGCAGGGCTAGGTTTAGGGTTAGGTTTAGGGTTAGGGTAAGTTCTAGCGATAGGGTTAGGTGTAGGGCTATTGTTAGGGTTATGGCTAGGGCTAGGGTTAGGGTTTGTGTTATGGTTATGCCTTGGGCTATGGCTAGGTTTAGGGTTATGGTTTGGGTTAGGGCTAGAGCTAGGGTTAAGGTTAGAGTTAGGGTTTGGGTTATGGCTAGGGTTAGGGTTAGGACTAGGGCTAGGGCTAGGGCTAGAGTCAGGGTTAAGGTTAGGGTTAGGGCTAGGGCTAGATTTATTTCTAGGGTTAGGGTTAGGGTTATGGCTATGGCTAGGGTTAAGGTTTGTGTTAGGGATAGGGCTAGGTCTAGGGTAGGTTTAGGATACGGGCTAGGGTTATGGTTAGGGCTAGTAATGTTTAATATTAGGGTTAGGTCTAGGGCTAGGGTTAGGTTTAGGGATAGGGTTCGGCTTAGGGTTCTGGCTAGGGCTAGGGTTAGGGTTACGGTTAGGGCTAGGGATAGGGTTAGGGTTAGGGTTAGGGTTTGTTTTAGGGCTCGGGCTATGTTTAGGGTTAGGGTTATGGTTAGGTTTAAGTTAGGGCTAGGGCTAGGGTTAGGGTTAGGGTCAGCGTTTGGGTTAGTTTAGGGCTATAATTAGCGTTAGGGTTAGAGCTAGAGCTAGTGTTACTGTTACGTTAGGGGCAGCATTAGGGTTAGGGTTAATGTTAGGTTTAGGGCTAGGGCTAGATATAGGGTTAGGGTTAGGGTCAGCGCTAGGGCAAGGACTAGGGCTAGGTTCTGGTTTAGGGCTAGAGTTAGGGCTAGGCTTATTGTTAGGGTTAGGCTTAGGGTTAGGGCTAGGGCTATTGTTAGAGCTAGGGTTAGGTCTAGGGCTAGCATTAGGGTAAGGGGTAGGGCTGGGGCTAGGGCTAGGGCTAGGGCTAGGTTTAGGGTTATGGCTAGGGTTAAGATACATGCTAGGGTTACAGTAAGGGCTAGGGTTGGGTTTAGAGTTCGGCTTAGGGTTAGGGCTAGGGTTAGGTTTAGGGTTGTGATTAGAGTTAGGTCCAGGGCAAGGGCTAGGATTAGCGTTAGGGTTTGCGTTAGGTTTAGGGCTAGGGCTAGGTTAATGTTTAGGGCTGCGGGTAGGGCTAGGTTTAGGATTAGGGATATGGCTAGGGTAGGGCTAGGACTAGGGGTAGGGTAAGTGTTAGGGCTAGGGCCAAGAGCTAGACCTAGATTTGGATTAGGTTTAGGATTAGGGCTAGGGATTGGGTTAGGTTCAGAGTTAGGTTCAGAGTTAGGGCTAGGGCTAGTGTAAGGTTTAGGGTTAGAGTTTGGGCTCGGGTTAGGGTTAGGGCTAGAGTTAGGGTACGGTCTAGGGTTAGAGTTAGGGCTAGGGTTAGGGATAGGTTTACTGTTAGGGTTTGGGTTAGAGCTAGGGCTAGGTTTAGCGTTAGGATTAGGTTTAGGACAGGGTTAGGGTTAGGGTAGGGCCAGGGCTAGGGCTAGGGTTAGAGTTAGGGCTAGGGCAAGGGCTATGGCTAGGGTTAGATTTAGGGTTAGGGCTAGGTTAGGGCAAGGGCTAGGGATAGGGTTAGGGCTAGGGCTAGGGCTTGGGCTAGCGTTAATTTAGGGCTAGGGCTAGAGTCAGGGTTAGGGTTAAGGTTAGGGTTAGGGCTAGGGTTAGGGCTACGGTTAGGGTTAGGGCTAGGGATATGGTTAGGGTTAGGGTAGCAATGGAGTTACGGCTATGGCTATATTAGGGTTAGGACTAGGTTTAGCCTTAGGTTCAGCGTTATGGTTAGCGTTTGACTAGGGTTAGGGTTAGGGCTAGGGTTAGAGTATGGGCTAGGGTTAGGGTTAGGGCTAGGGTTAGGTCTAGGGTTATGGTACACGCTAGGTTTAGGGTTAAACTAGGTTGAGGGTTAGGTTTAGGGTTAGGGCTATGGCTAGGGCTAGGGTTATGGTTAGGTTTAGGCTCAGAGCTAGGGCTATGTTTAGCGTTAGACTTAGGGTTAGAACTAGGGCCAGGTTTAGGGATAGGGTTAGGTCCACAGTTAGGGTTAGGGTTAGGGTTAAGGCTAGTGCCAGGGCTGGGGCTAGGGTTAGGGCTAGGGTTAGGGCTAGGGCTAGGTCTAGGGCTAGGTTTATGGTTAGAGTTAGGTCTAGGGCTAGGGCTAGGGCTAGCCTTAGGTTTAGGGTTAGATTTAGGTTTAGGGCTAGTGGTAGCATTAGAGTTAGGCTCTTGGCCTGGTTTAGGGTTAGGGTTAGGGCTAGGTAAGGGTAAGGGTTAGGCCTAGGGATAGGGTTGGTATATATTCAGGGTTAGTGTTATGGCTAGTGCTAAGTTAGTGTTAGTGTTAGTGTTAGTGTTAGGGCCATGGCTAGGGCTAGGGTTAGGTTTAGGATTAGGGTAGGGTTATAGCTAGGGTTAGGGTTAGGTTTGGGATAGAGGTAAGGCTAGGGCTAGGTTTGGGTCTAGGGTTAGGTTTAGGGTTATGGCTAGGGCTAGGGTTAGGGTTAGTCTTAGTGTTAGGTATAGGCCTAGGGCTAGGTTTAGGGTTAGGGTTAGGGTTAGGGTTATGGCTAGGGCTAGGTTTAGGGCTATGGCTAGGGTTAGGGCAAGGTTTGGGGTTAGGGTTTGTGTTCGGGTTAGTGTTAGGACTAGGACCTGGGTTAGGGCTAGGGTTATGGCTAGGGCTATTTTTAGGGTTAGGGTTAGGGTTAGGGCTAGCGTTAGCTTTAAGGTTAGGGTTAGAGTTTGTGTTAGGGTTAGGTTTGGACTAGGGTTAAGGTTAGGGTTAGGGTTAGGATTAGGTTTAGGGCTAGGTTTAGGGTTAGGGTTAGGGTTAGGGTTATATCTAGGGCTTGGGCTAGGTTTAAGGTTAAGGTTCGGTTTAGGGTTAGGGCTAGGGCTAGGGTTTGTGTTTGCTTTAGAATTAGGGGTAGAGCTAGGGCTAGGGTTACGGTTATGGTTATGGCTAGAGCCAGGGCTAGGGCTAGGGTTTTGATTAGGTTTAGGATTAGGGTAAGGGCAGGGTTAGGGTCAAGGTTATGGTTAGGGTAGGGCCAGGGCTAGGTCTAGGGTTAGTGTAGGGTTTGCGTTAGGGTTAGGGCTAGGGCTATGGCTACGTTTATGGTGAGGGTTTTGGTTAGGGTTATGGCTAGGGCTTGGGCTAGTGTTAGGTTTAGTGTGGGCTAGGTTAGGGCAAGAGCTAGGGATAGGGTTAACGCGAGGGCTAGCGCTAGGGCTAGCGTTAGGTTTAGGGCTAGAGCTAGAGTCAGGGTTAGGGTTAAGGTTAGGGTTAGTTCTAGGGTTAGGGTTAGGGCTAGGGCTAGGGCTATCGCTATGGTTAGGGTTAGGGTTAGAGTTAGAGTTAGGGCTACGGCTATTGTTCGCGTTAGTGTTAGGATTAAGACTAGGTTTAGCGTTAGGTTTAGGGTTACGGTTAGCATTGGGTCTAAGGTTCGGGTTAGTGCCAGGGTTAGAGTATGGGCTAGGTTTAGGATTAGGGCTAGGGTTAAGGTTAGGATTTGTGTTAGGTCTAGGTCTTGGGCTAGGTTTATGTTTAGGGTTAGGGGTAGGGCTAGGGTTAGGGTTAGGGTTAGTGCTAGGGATCGGGCTATGACTATGGTAAGGGTTAGGGTTAGGGCTAGGTCAAGAGCTAGGGCTAGATTTGGTTTATGTTTAGGATTAGGGCTAGGGCTAGGGTTAGGTTTAGGGTTTGGGCTAGGGATAAGGCAAGGGCTAGGATTAGGGTTAGGGTTAGAGTTAGGGCTAGCATTAGGGTTTGGGCTAGGGTTAGGGTACGGTCTAAGTTTAGGGCTAGGACTAGGGTTAGGGATAGGTTTTGTGTTAAGTTTAGGGTTAGGGCTAGTGCTAGGGATAGGGTTAGGGTTAGGGCTCAGGTTAGGTTTAGGGCTAAGAATAGGGTTAGGGTTAGGGTTAGATTTAGGCTTAGAGCTAGTGCTACGGTTAGCTTTAGGATTAAATTTAACCCTAAACCTAGCCCTAGCCCTAGACCTAACCCGATCCCTAACACTAAACCTAAAGCTAACCCTAACCCTAACACTAGCCCGTACCCTAACCCTACCTAAAACTCTAAACCTAACCCAAAACCTAACCCTAGCCCTAGCCCTGGCCCTACCCAAACCCTAACCGTGACCCTAACCCTGCTCTAAACCTAATCCTAATGCTAACCCTAGTACTAGCTCATCCCTAACCATAACCCTAACACTAACTCTATTCTTATCCCTAGACCTGAGACCTAACCCTACCCTATCCCTGCCCTAGCTCTAACCCTAACCCTAACACTAAACCTATCCCTAACCCTAGCCCTAACCCTAAACCTAGACCGTACCCTAACACTAGCCCTAACCCTAACCCTAGCCCAAACCCTAACACTAACCCTAAACCTAATGCTAGCCCTAGCTCTAATCCTAACCCTAACCCTAACCCTATCCCTAGCCCTGGCCCTAGGCCTATCCCTAACGCTAACACTGGCCCTACCCTAGCCCTAACCCTAACACTAACCCTAAACCTAATCCTAACCCTAGCCCTAATCCAAACCCTAACCCTAACCCTAGCCCTAGCCCTGGCCCTACCCAAACCCTAACCGTGACCCTAACCCTGCTCTAAACCTAATCCTAACGCTAACCCTAGTACTAGCTCTTCCCTAACCCTAACCCTAACGCTAACTCTATTCTTATCCCTAAACCTAACATGAGACCTAACCCTAGCCCTAGCCCTGGCCCTAGCCCTAACCCTAACCATTACCCAGGAGCTAGCCCTATCCCTAGCCATAATGCTAACTCTAAACCTAGCCCAAACACTAACCCTAACGCTAAACCTAACGCTAGCCCTAGATCTAACCCTAACACTAACCCTAAACAAGGCCGCAACTCTAACTCTAACTCTAACCCTAACCCTAAACATATCCCTAGCAATATCCCAAGCCCTAGCCCTAACCCTACCCCTAGCCATAACCCTAACCCTAATCCTAACCCTAACCATAACCCTAGCCCTAGCCCTGGCCCTAGCACTAACCCTAAACCTAACACCAGCTCAAGCCCTAGCCCTAACCCTAACCATAACCATAAAGCTAGCCATAGCCTTTGCCCTCGCCCTAAACCTAACACTAACCCTAACCCTAGCCCTAGCCCTGGCCCTACCCAAACCCTAACCGTGACCATAACACTGCTCTAAACCTGATCCTAACGCTAACCCTAGTACTAGCGCTAACCCTAACCACAACCCTAACCCTAACACTGTTCTTATCCCTAATCCTAACCCGAGCCCTAACCCTAACCTATCCCTAGCCCTAACCCTAACCCTAAACCTAGACCTAGCAAAAGCCCTAGCCCTAACCCTAACCCTAATCCTAAACATATCCCTAGCAATAGCCCAAGCCCTAACCCTAACCCTACCCCTAGCCATAACCCTAACCCAAAAACTAACCCTAACTCTAGCACTACCCCTTGCCCTAGCCCTAACCCTCACCCTCACCCTCACCCTAAGACTAGCCCTAGCCCTAATCCTAAAACTAACCCTAACCCTAGCGCTAGTCCTGGCCCTAGCCCTAACCCTAACCCTACCCTAGCCCTAGCCCTAGCCCTAGCCCTAGCCCTAACCCTAACACTAACCATAACCCTAGCCCTAATCCTAGGCCTAACCCTAGCCCTATCCTTAAACCTGACCAAAACCCTAACCCTAACCCTAGCCCTAGCACTAGCCCTAGACCTAACCTAAATCCTAACCCTAACCCTAGCCCTAACCCTAAACCTAGCCCATACTCTAACCCTAGCCTTAAACCTAGCCCCAACCCCAACGCTAACCATAACCCTAAACCTAACGCTAAACCTAGTCCTAACCCTAACACTAACCTTAACCATAGCCGCAACTCTAACTATAACTCTAACCATAACCCTAAACATATCCCTAGCAATAGCCCAAGCCCTAAACCTAACCCTATCCCTAACCATAACCTTAACCCTAACCCTGACTCTAGCCCTAGTCCTAAACCAAGCGCTAGCCCTAGCCCTAGCCCTAAACCTATCCCTAGCCCTTGCCCTAAACTAGCCCTAATCCTAAACCTAACCCTAGCCATAGCACTAGCCCTAAACCTAACCCTAACCATAAAGCTAGCCATAGCCCTTGCCCTAGCCCAAACCCTAACCCTAACACTAAACCTAACCCTAGCCATAGCCCTGGCCCTACCCTAACCCTAACCCTGACCCTAACCCTGCTCTAAACCTAATCCTAAGCTAACGCTAGCACTAGTTCTAACCCTCACTCTAACCCTAACCCTAACCATAACCCTAACCCTAGCTCTAAACCTAACCCTAACCCTATTCTTATCACTAAACCTAACCAAAGCCCTAACCCTAACCCTAGCCCTAGCCCTAGCTCTAACCCTAACCCTAACCCTATTCTTGTCACTAAACCTAACCCGAGCCCTAACCATAATGCTAGACCGTACAATAAACCCTAGCCCTAAACCTAAACCTAGCCCAAAATCTAACCCTAAACCTAAACCTAACGCTAGCCCTAGCCCTAAACCTAACCCTAACCCTAACCATAGCCGTAGCCATAACTCTAACCCTAAACCTAACCCTAGCCCTAGACCTAGCCTTAGCCCTAAACCTAACCCTAACCCTAACCATAGCCGTAGCCATAACTCTAACCCTAAACTTAACCCTAGCCCTAGACCTAGCCTTAGCCCTAAACCTAACACTAGCCCTAGCCCTAACCCTAACCCTAACTCTAGCCCTAGCACCAGCCCTAGCCCTACCCCTAACCCTATCCATAACCCTTGCCCAACCCCTTGCCCTAGTCCTAACCTTAACGCTAACCCTAACCCTAGCCCTAGCCCTGGCCCTAAACCCTAACCCTAACCCTAACCCTAACCCTAACCCTAAACCTGCCCTAACCCTATCCCTAACGCTAACACTAGCCCTAGCTCTAACCCTAACCCTAAACCTAAACCTAAACCTAGCCCTAGACCTAACCGTAACCTGAAACCTAACCTTAACCCTACACTTAGCCCTAGACCTAACCCTAACCATAACACGAAACCTATCCCTAAACCTAGCCCTAACCCTAACCCTAGCCAGTACCCTAACACTAGCCCTAACCCTAACCCGAACACTAACCCTAGCCCTGGCCTAATCCTAACCCTAACCCCAATCCTAGCCCTAGCCATGGCTCTAGCCCTAACCCTAACCCTAAATCTCGCCTTAGCCATAGCCCTAGCCCTAAGCCTAAACCTAACAATAACCCTAGCCCTAACCCAAAACCTAGCCCTAGCCATAAACCTAACACAAACCATAACCGTAAACTTAGCTCTAGCCCTAGACCTAACCCTAACCTTTAACCCTAACACAAACCCTAACCCAGACCCTAACCATAAACCTAGATCTAGCCCTAGACCTAACCCTAAAACTAACACTAACACTAACCCTAAACCTAACCCTAAGCCTAAGCCTAATCCTAGCCCATACCCTAACCCTAGCCCAAACTGTAACCCTGACCTCAACCCTAACGCTATCCCTAGACCTAAACCTAACCTTAACCCTAACACTAGCCCTATCCCTAATCCTAACCCTAACCCTAACCCGAGCCCTAGCCAGGACCTAGGCCTAACCCTATCCCTAAACCTAACCCTAGCCCATAACCTAACCCTAGCCCTCACCCTAACCCTAGCACAAATTCTAACCCTAACCCAAAACCTAACGCTAGCCCTAGCCCTAACCCTAACCTTAACCCTAAACGTAGACCTAGCCCTAATCCTAACCCTAACCCTAACCCTAGCCCTAGCCCTGGCCCCAGCCCTAACCCTAACCCAAACACTAGCTCAAGCCCTAGCCCTAGACCTAACCCTAACACTAACACTAGCCCTAGCCATAAATGTAACCTGAAACCTAACCATACACCTAGCTGAAGCCCTAGACCTAACACTAACCATAACCCTAACCCTAAACTCAGCCCTTGCTCTAACACTAACCCTAAAACTAACCCTAGCCCTAGCCCTAATCCTAAACCTAACACGAACCCTAGCCCTAGCCCTGGCCCTAGGCCTAACCATAACCCTAACACCTGCCCTAGCACTAGCCCTAACCCTAACCCTAACGCTAACCCTAGACCTAGCTCTAACCCTACGCTAACACTAGACCTAACCCGAACCCTAAACCTAATCCTAGCCCTAGCCCTAGAGCTAACCCAAACTCTAACCCTATCCCTAGCCATAATCCTAACCTTAACCCATATCCTAAACCTAGCCCTAACCCTAACCCTAGACCAAACTCTAACCCTAACCCTAAACCTAACGCTACCCCTAGCACTAGCCCTAACCCTAACCTTAACCATAGCCGTAGTCGTAACTCTAACCCTAAACCTAACCCTAGCCCTAGACCTAGCCTTAGACCTAAACCTAACACTAGACCTAGCCCTAACCCTAACCCTAACCATAACTCTAGCCCTAGCACTAGCCTTAGTCCTACCCCTAACCATAACCATAAACCTAGCCCTAGCCCTTGCTCCAGTCCTAACCTTAACCCTAACCCTGACTCTAGCCCTAGCCCTGGCCCTAAACCCTAACCCTAACCCTAACCCTGTCCTAAAACTAACCCTAACGCTGACCCTAACCGTAGCTCTAACCCTAACCCTAACCCTAAACCTAAACCTAGCCCGAGACCTAACCGTAACCCAAAACCTAAACCTAAACCTATCTGTAGCCCTAGACCTAACCCTAACATTAACAAAAGCCCATACCCTAACACTAGCCCAAACCCTAACCCTAGCCCAAACTCTAACCCTAACCCTAACTCTAGCCCTAGCACTAGACATAACCCTAACTCTAACCCTAACCCTAGCCCTAGCCCAAATCCTAAACCTAACCCAAATCTAGCCCTAGCTCTGGCCATAGCCCTAACTCTAACCCTAACCCTAGTCCTAGCCCTAGCCATAGCCCTAGCCCTAAACATAAACCTAGCCCTACCCCTAACCCTAAACATAAACCTATCCCTAGCCCTAAACATAACGCAAACCCTAACCCTAATCCTAGCACTTGCCCTAGACCCAACACTAACCATAACCCGAACCCTAACCCTAACCCTACCCTATACCTAGCCCTAGCCCTAATCCTAACGCTAACGTAAAGCCTAGCCCTAGCCCTGGCTCTAGCCCTAACCCTAAACCTAACCCTAGCCCTTGCTCTAGAACTAACCCTAACCCTAACCCTAGCACTTGCCCGAATCCTCAACCTAACCCTAACCCTAGAACTATCCCTGGCCCTAGCCCTAGCCAAAACCCTAACCCTAGCCCTAGCGCTAGCCCTAGCCCTAACCCTAACCCTAACCTAACCCTAGACCTAGCCCAAACCCTACCCTAAACCTAGCCCTAGCCTAACCCTAACCTTAAACCGAATCCTAGCCCTAGCCCTAGACCTAACCAAAACCCCAACCCTAACCCTAGCCCAAATCCTATCCCTAGCCCATACCCTAAACCTAGCCCTAACCACAACCCTAGCACAAAATCTAACCCTAACCCTAAAACTAACGCTAGCCCTAGACCTAGACCTAACCCTAAACCTAACCATAGCCGTAGCTGTAACACTATCCGTAAACCTAACCCTAGCCCTAGCCCTAGCCTTAGGCCTAAACCTAACACTAACCCTAGCCATAACCCTAAACCGAAACCTAACTCTAGCCCTAGCACTAGCACTAGCCCTACCCCGAAACTTATGCATAACCCTAGCCCTAGCCCTTGCCGTAGTCCTAATCTTAACCCTAACACTAACCCTAGCCCTAGCCCTAACCTTAACCCTAACCACACCCTTGCCCTAGCCTTAGCCCTAGCCCTAACCATAACAATAAACATAAACCTAGCGCTAGCCCTAACCCTAACCCTAACCCTAACTCTCCCCCGCCCTAACCCTACCCCGACCCTAACCCTAACCTAGCCCTAGCCCTAGACTTAACCCTAACCTTAATACTATACCTAAACCTAAACCTAACCCTAACACTAGCCCGTACCGTAACCCTAGCTAAAAATCTAACCCTAACCGAAAACTTAACGCTAGCCCTAGCCATAACCCTAACCCTAATCCTACCCTTGCCCTAACCCTGGCCCTAGCCCTAACCCTAAACCTAAACCTAGCCCTAGCCCTAGCCCTGGCCATAGCCCCAACCCTAACAAAAACCCTAGCCCTAGCCCTAAACCTAACCCGAATCCTAACCCTAAACCTAGCCCTAGCCCTAGACCTAACCCTAACCATAATCCTAACACTAACCCCAGCCCTAGCCCTAATACTAAACTGAACCCTATCCCTAACAATAGCCCTAGCACTGGACCTAACCCTAAACCTAACCCTAACCCTAACCATAACCCTAACCCTAACCCTAGCCCTAGACCTAATCCAAAACCTAACCCTAACCCTAACCCTAGCCCTAGCCCTGGCCCTAGCCATAACCCTAACCATAACACAGGCTCTAGCCCTATCACTAGCAATAACGTTAACCCTAACCCTAGCTCTAACCCTAACCCTAGACCAAACTCTAACCTTAACCCTAAACCTAACGCTACTCCTAGACCTAAACCTAACACTAACCCTAACCATAGCCACAGCTCTAATTCTAACTCTAACTCGAACCCTAACCCTAAACATGTCCCTAGCAATAGCCCAAGCCCTAACCCTAACCCTACAGCTAGCCATAACCCTAACCCTAAAACTAACCCTAACTCTAGCCCTTATCCTAACGCTAACCCTAGCACTAGCTCTAACCCTATTCTTATCCCTACACCTAGCTCTAACACTAACCCTAACACTAAACCTATCCCTAACCATAGCCCTAACCCTAACACTAGACCGTACCCTAATCCTAGTCCTAACCCTAACCCTAGCACAAACCCTAACCCTAACCCTAAACCTAACACTAAACCTAGTTCTAGCCCTAGCCCTAACACTTACCCTAACCATAGCTGTAGCCATAACTCTAACCCTAAACTTAACCCTAGCCCTAGACCTAGCCTTAGCCCTAACTCTAACACTAGCCCTAGCCCTAACCCTAACCATAAACCTAACTCTAACTCTAGCTGTAGCACCAGCCCTAGCCCTACCCCTAACCCTATCCATAACACTAGCCCTAGCCCTTGCCCTAGTCCTAACCTTAACGCTAACCCTAACCCTAGCGCTAGCCCTGGCCCTAAACCCTAACCCTAACCCTAACCTTGCCCTAACCCTAACCCTAACGCTAACCCTAGCCCTAGCTCTAACCCTAACCCTAACCCTAAACCTAAACCTAGCCCTAGACCTAACCATAACCCGAAAACTAACCTTAACCCGACCCATAGCCCTAGATCTAACCCTAACCCTAACACTGAACCTATCCCTAACCCTAGCCCTAACCCTAACCATAGCCCTAACACTAACCCTAGCCCTAAACCTAAACCTGGCCCTAAACCTAAACCGAACTCTAATCCTAACACTAACCCTAACCATAACCTTAGCCCTGAACTTAACCCTAGCCAGTACCCTATCCCTAGATCAAAACCTAACCCTATCCCAAACTCTAAACCTAACCCTAAACCTAATGCCAGCCCTAGCCCTAACCCTAACCCTAACCATAACACTAGCCCTATCCCTAATGCTAAGTGTAACACAAAACCTAGCTCTAGCCCTAGCCCGATGGCTAACCCTAACCCTAACCCTAGCCCTAGCCCTAACCCTAACCCTAAGCCTTACCCTAACCCTAGCCCTAGCCCCAATCCTAACCCTAAACAAAACATTAGCCCTAGCCCTAGCTCTAGACTTAACCCTAACCCTAACCCTTGCCCTAGACATAGCCCGAGCCCTAACCCTAAACATAAACCTAGTGCTAGCCCTTGCCCTAGCCCTAACCCTAACCCTACATAACCCTAGCCCTAACCCTAACCCTAACACTTACCCTAACAATACCCTAGCCCTAGCCCTAACCCTAGACCATACCCTAAACCTAGCCCTAACCCTAACCCTAGCTAAAACTCTAACCCTAACACAAAATGTAATGCTAACAATCTCCCATACCCTAAACCTAACCCTAACCCTAACCCTAATTAACCCTAGCCCTAACCCTAACCCTAACACTTACCCTAACCCTACCCTAGCCCTAGCCCTAAACCTAGACCATACCCTAAACCTAGCCCTAACCCTAACCCTAGCTAAAACTCTAACCCTAACACAAAATATAATGCTAACCCTATCCCATACCCTAAACCTAAACCTAACAGTATCACTAGACATAATCCTAACCCTAACACTAACCCTAGCCCTAGCCCTGGCCCTAGCCCTAACCCTAACCCTAACCCTAACCCTAACCCTAACCCTAGCCCTAGCCCTAGCCCTAGTTCTAGACATAACCCTAACCCTAACCCTAACTCTAGCCTAGCCCTACCCCTAACCCTATCCATAACCCTAGCCCTAGCCCTTGCCCTAGTCCTAACCTTAACCCTAACACTAACCCTAGCCCTAGCCCTAACCTTACCCCTAACCTAACCCTTGCCCTAGCCCTAGCCCTAGCCCTAACCATAACAATAAACATAAACCTAGCGCTAGCCCTTGCCCTAGCCCTAACCCTAACCTTAACCCTAACTCTTCCCTAGCCCTAACCCTAACCCGAACCCTAAACCTAACCCTAGCCCTAGCCCTAGACCTAACCCTAAACCTAACACTAACCCTAAACCTAAACCTAACCCTAACACTAGCCCGTACCCTAACCCTAGCTAAAAGACTAACCCTAACCCAAAACCTAACGCCAGCCCTAGCCATAACGCTAACTCTAAACCTCACCCTTGCCCTAACCCTGGCCATAGACCTAACCCTAAACCTAACCCTAGCCCTAGCCCTAGCCCTAGCCCTAGCCATATCCCTAACCCTAACACAAGCCCTAGCCCTAGCCCTAAACCTAACCCGAAACTTAACCCTAAACCTAGCCCTAGACCTAGAACTAACCCTAACCATAATCCTAACCCTAAACCTAGCCCTAGCCCTAACCCTAACCTGAACCCTATCCCTTACCCTAGTCCTAGCCCTTGCCCTAACCCTAACCCTAACCCTACCCTAATCCTAGCACTAGCCCTAATACAAACCCTACCCTGACCCTAGCAGTAGCCCTGGCCCTAGCCCTACCCTAAACATAAACCAGGCTCTAGCCCTATGCCTAGCCATAAAGCTAACCCTAACTCTAGCCCTAACCGTAACCATAGCCCAAATTCTAACCCTAACCCTAAACCTAACGCTAACCCAGACCTAACCTAACCCTAATCCTAACCATAGCCCTAGACCTAATCCTCGCCCTAACCCTAGCCCTAGCACTAACCCTGACCAGAAATCTAACCCTAGCCCTAGCCCTAGACCTAACCCAAATCCTAACCCTAACCCTAGCCCTTACCCTAACCCTAGCCCATACTCTAACCCTAGCCTTAACCCTAACCCTAGCCCCAACACTAACCATAACCCTAAACCTAACGCTAAACCTAGTCCTAATCCTAACACTAACCCTAACGATAGCCGTAGCCCTAAATCTAACCCTAACCCTAACCCTAACCATAACCCTAGCCTTAGTCTATCCCTAACCCTAACCCTAGCCCTAACCCTAACCTTATCCATAACAATGACTCTAGCCCTAGCCCTAAACATAATGCTAGCCCTATCCCTATCCCTAGCCCTAACCCTATCCCTAACCCTAACTCTCCCCTAGCCCTAACCCTAACCCGAAACCTAAACCTAACCCTAGACCTAGACCTAGACCTAGACCTAAACCTAACACTAACCCTAAACCTAAACCTAACCCTAACACTAGCTCGTACCCTAACCCTAGCTAAAAGTCTAACCCTAACCCAAAACCTAACGCTAGCACTAGCCATAGCCCTAACCCTAAACCTAAACCTTGCCCTAACCCTGGCCCTAGCCCTAACCCTAACACAAACCCTAGCACTAGCCCTAAACCTAACCCGAACCCTAACCCTGAACTTAGCCCTAGCCCTAGACCTAAACCTAACCATAATCCTAACCCTAACCCCAGCCCTAACCCTAATACTAACCCGAACCTTATCCCTAAACTTAGCCCTAGCCCTGGACCTAACAATAACCCTAACCCTAACCGTAACCATAACCCTAAACCTAGCCCTAGACCTAATCCAAAACCTAACCCTAACCCTAGCCCTAGCCCTGGCTCTAGACCTAACCCTAACCATAACACAGGCTCTAGCCCTATCCCTAGCCATAACGCTAACCCTAACCCTAGCCCTAACCCTAACCCTAGCCCAAACTCTAACCCACACCCTAAACCTAACGCTAGTCCTAGACCTAATCCTAACACTAACCCTAACCATAGCCACAGCTCTAACTCTATGTCTAACCCTAACCCTAAACATATCCCTAGCAATAGCCCAAGCCCTAACCCTAACCCTACACCTAGCCATAACCCTAACCCTAAAACTAACCCTAACTCTAGCCCTTGCCCTAGCCCTAACCCTAACAATAGCCCTAGCCCTAATCCTAAAACTAACCCGAAACCTAGCGCTAGCCCTAATCCAACCCTAACCCTACCCTAGACCTAGCCCTAGCCCTGGACCTAGCCCTAACCCTAACCCTAACCCTAACCATAGCCTTAGCCCCTAATCCTAGCCCTAACCCTAGCCCTATCCCTATCCCTGACCAGAACTCTAACCCTAAACCTAGCCCTAGCCCTAGAACTAACCCTAACCATAAACATAGCTCTAGCCCTAGCCCTAACCCTAACCCTAACCCTAACCCTAACCCTAACCCTAACCCTAACCCTAGCCCTATCCATATCACTAGCCCTAACTCTAACCCTAACCCTAACTGTGGCCCTAACCCTAACCCTAACCTTAGCCCTAGCTCTAACCCTAACCCTAACCCTAAACATAGCCCTAGCTCTAAGCCTAAATCTAACCATAACCCTAGCCCTAGCCCTGCTCTAACCCTAAACCTAACCCTCAACCTAGTCTAACCCAAAACCTAGCCTGTACCCTAACACTAGACCTAACCCTAGACCTAGCCCTAACCCTAAAGCTAACCCCAATCCTAGCCCTAACCCTAAACCTAACTCTAACCTTAACCCTAGCCCTAGCCCTAAAACTAACCCTAACTCTATTCCTAGCCCTAACGCTAACACTAAGACTAACCCTAACCCAAGCAATAGATATAACCCTAACCCTAACCCTAGGCCTAGCCCTGGCCATAGGACTAACCCTAACCCTAACCATAGCCCTAGCCCTAGCCATAGTCAAAAGCCTAAACCTAAAACTAACCATAACCCTAGCCCTAGCCCTAATCCTAAACCTAACCAAAACCCTAGCCCTAGCCCGGGATCTAGCCCTAAACCTAACTCTAAGCTTTGCCCTAGCCATAGCGCTAGCCCTAGCCATAGCCCTAACCCTAACCCTAACCCTAAACATAAACCTAGCACTAGCCCTTGCCCTAACCCTAACACTAACCCTAACCCTAGCCCTAGCCCTAACCCTAACCCTAACCCTAAACCTAACCCTAGCTCTTGCCCTAATCATAACGCTAACACTAACCCTAGCCCTAGCCCTGGCCCTAGCCCTAACCCTAACCATAACCCAGGTTCTAGCCATATCCCTAGCCATAACGCTAACCTTAACACTAGCCCTACCCTAACCCTAGCCAAAATCTAACCCTAACCCTAAACCTAGCCCTAGCCCAAGCCCTAGCCCTAACGCTAACACAAATCATTGTTGTAACTCTAAATTTAACTCTAAACCTAACCCTAAACATAGCAGTAGCAATAGCCTTGCCCTAACCCAAACCCTAGCCCTAGCCATAATCCTAAACCTAGGCCTAGCCCTAATCCAAAACCAACGCTAACGCTAGCCCTAGCCCTAATCCTAAAACCAACCCTAACCCTAGGCTTAGTCCTGGACCCAGCACTAGCCTTAACCCTAACCCTAACCCTTGCCCTTGCCTTTGCCCTAGCCCTAGCCCTAACCCTAACCTTAGCCCTAGCCCTAATCCTAACCCTAAACCTAACCCTAGCCCTAGCCCTGTCCCTAGCCCTAACCCTAACAATAACCGAGCCCATAGCCCTCTCCCTGGCCCTAGCACTAGTCCTAGCCCTAACCCTAAACCTAGCCCTAGCCCAAGCCCTAGCACTAACCCCAATCCTAACCCTAACCCTAGCCTTAGCCCTGAACCTAGCCCTAACCCTAACCCTAACTCTAACTCTGGCCCTAACGCTAACCCTAACCCTAACCAGCCATTGCTCTAACACTAACACTAACCATAACACTAGCCTTGCCCTAATCCTAAACCTAACCCTAACCCTAGACCTAGCCCTGGCCCAAGCCCTAACCAAAACGCTAACCCTAGCCCTAGCGCTAGCCCTAACCCTAACCCTAACCCTAACCCTGGACCTAGACCTAACCCTACCCTAACCCTAGCCCTAACCCTGACCCTAACCTAGACCTAGCCCTAAACCTAACACAAACCCTAACCGTAGCCCTAATCCTAACAATAGCCCATACCCTAACCCTAACCACAACCCTAGCCCAAAATCTAACCCTAACCCTTAACCTAATACTAGCCCTAGACCTAGACATAACCCTAACTCTAACCATAACCATAGCCGTAACTCTAACCGTAAATCTAACCCTAGCCCTAGCACTAGCCTTAGGCCTAACCCTAACACTAGACCTAGCCCTAAACCTAACCCTAACCCTAACCCTAACTCTAGCCCTAACACTAGCCTTGCCCTACCACTAACCCTATGGATAACCCTAGCCCTAGCCCTTGACCTAGTCCTAACCCTAAAACTAAAACTAACCCTAGCCCTAACCTTAACCCTAACCTAACCCTTGCCCCAGCCCTTGCCCTAGTCCTTGCCCTAACTCTAACAATAAACATCAACCTAGCGCTAGCCCTTGCCAAATTCCTAACCCTAATCCTAACTCTAACCCAACCCTAGCCCTAACCCGAACCCGAACCCTAACACTAACACTAGCCATAGCCCTAGACCTAACCCGAACCCTAACATTAAACCTAAACCTAAACCTAACACTAACACTAGCCCGTACCCTAACGATAGCTAAAACTCTAACCCTAACCCAAAACCTAATGCTAGCCCTAGCCATAACCCTAAGCCTAAACCTAAACCTTGCCCTAAACCTGGCCCTAGACCTAACCGTAACCCTAACCCTAGCCCTAGCCCTAGCCCTAGCCCTAGCCCCAGCCCTAGCCCTAACCCTAACACAAACCCTAGCCCTAGCCATAAACCTAACCTGAATCCTAACCCTAAACTTAGCAGTAGCCCTAGACCTAACCCTAACCATAATCCTAACCCTAACGCTAGCCCAAGCCCTAACCCTAACCCGAACCATAGCCGTAGCCATAACTCTAACCCTAAACCTAACCCTAGCCCTAGACCTAGCCTTAGCCCTAAACCTAACCCTAACCCTAACCATAGCCGTAGCCATAACTCTAACCCTAAACTTAACCCTAGCCCTAGACCTAGCCTTAGCCCTAAACCTAACACTAGCCCTAGCCCTAACCCTAACCCTAACTCTAGCCCTAGCACCAGCCCTAGCCCTACCCCTAACCCTATCCATAACCCTTGCCCAACCCCTTGCCCTAGTCCTAACCTTAACGCTAACCCTAACCCTAGCCCTAGCCCTGGCCCTAAACCCTAACCCTAACCCTAACCCTAACCCTAACCCTAAACCTGCCCTAACCCTATCCCTAACGCTAACACTAGCCCTAGCTCTAACCCTAACCCTAAACCTAAACCTAAACCTAGCCCTAGACCTAACCGTAACCTGAAACCTAACCTTAACCCTACACTTAGCCCTAGACCTAACCCTAACCATAACACGAAACCTATCCCTAAACCTAGCCCTAACCCTAACCCTAGCCAGTACCCTAACACTAGCCCTAACCCTAACCCGAACACTAACCCTAGCCCTGGCCTAATCCTAACCCTAACCCCAATCCTAGCCCTAGCCATGGCTCTAGCCCTAACCCTAACCCTAAATCTCGCCTTAGCCATAGCCCTAGCCCTAAGCCTAAACCTAACAATAACCCTAGCCCTAACCCAAAACCTAGCCCTAGCCATAAACCTAACACAAACCATAACCGTAAACTTAGCTCTAGCCCTAGACCTAACCCTAACCTTTAACCCTAACACAAACCCTAACCCAGACCCTAACCATAAACCTAGATCTAGCCCTAGACCTAAACCTAAAACTAACACTAACACTAACCCTAAACCTAACCCTAGGCCTAAGCCTAATCCTAGCCCATACCCTAACCCTAGCCCAAACTGTAACCCTGACCTCAACCCTAACGCTATCCCTAGACCTAAACCTAACCTTAACCCTAACACTAGCCCTATCCCTAATCCTAACCCTAACCCTAACCCGAGCCCTAGCCAGGACCTAGGCCTAACCCTATCCCTAAACCTAACCCTAGCCCATAACCTAACCCTAGCCCTCACCCTAACCCTAGCACAAATTCTAACCCTAACCCAAAACCTAACGCTAGCCCTAGCCCTAACCCTAACCTTAACCCTAAACGTAGACCTAGCCCTAATCCTAACCCTAACCCTAACCCTAGCCCTAGCCCTGGCCCCAGCCCTAACCCTAACCCAAACACTAGCTCAAGCCCTAGCCCTAGACCTAACCCTAACACTAACACTAGCCCTAGCCATAAATGTAACCTGAAACCTAACCATACACCTAGCTGAAGCCCTAGACCTAACACTAACCATAACCCTAACCCTAAACTCAGCCCTTGCTCTAACACTAACCCTAAAACTAACCCTAGCCCTAGCCCTAATCCTAAACCTAACACGAACCCTAGCCCTAGCCCTGGCCCTAGGCCTAACCATAACCCTAACACCTGCCCTAGCACTAGCCCTAACCCTAACCCTAACGCTAACCCTAGACCTAGCTCTAACCCTACGCTAACACTAGACCTAACCCGAACCCTAAACCTAATCCTAGCCCTAGCCCTAGAGCTAACCCAAACTCTAACCCTATCCCTAGCCATAATCCTAACCTTAACCCATATCCTAAACCTAGCCCTAACCCTAACCCTAGACCAAACTCTAACCCTAACCCTAAACCTAACGCTACCCCTAGCACTAGCCCTAACCCTAACCTTAACCATAGCCGTAGTCGTAACTCTAACCCTAAACCTAACCCTAGCCCTAGACCTAGCCTTAGACCTAAACCTAACACTAGACCTAGCCCTAACCCTAACCCTAACCATAACTCTAGCCCTAGCACTAGCCTTAGTCCTACCCCTAACCATAACCATAAACCTAGCCCTAGCCCTTGCTCCAGTCCTAACCTTAACCCTAACCCTGACTCTAGCCCTAGCCCTGGCCCTAAACCCTAACCCTAACCCTAACCCTGTCCTAAAACTAACCCTAACGCTGACCCTAACCGTAGCTCTAACCCTAACCCTAACCCTAAACCTAAACCTAGCCCGAGACCTAACCGTAACCCAAAACCTAAACCTAAACCTATCTGTAGCCCTAGACCTAACCCTAACATTAACAAAAGCCCATACCCTAACACTAGCCCAAACCCTAACCCTAGCCCAAACTCTAACCCTAACCCTAACTCTAGCCCTAGCACTAGACATAACCCTAACTCTAACCCTAACCCTAGCCCTAGCCCAAATCCTAAACCTAACCCAAATCTAGCCCTAGCTCTGGCCATAGCCCTAACTCTAACCCTAACCCTAGTCCTAGCCCTAGCCATAGCCCTAGCCCTAAACATAAACCTAGCCCTACCCCTAACCCTAAACATAAACCTATCCCTAGCCCTAAACATAACGCAAACCCTAACCCTAATCCTAGCACTTGCCCTAGACCCAACACTAACCATAACCCGAACCCTAACCCTAACCCTACCCTATACCTAGCCCTAGCCCTAATCCTAACGCTAACGTAAAGCCTAGCCCTAGCCCTGGCTCTAGCCCTAACCCTAAACCTAACCCTAGCCCTTGCTCTAGAACTAACCCTAACCCTAACCCTAGCACTTGCCCGAATCCTCAACCTAACCCTAACCCTAGAACTATCCCTGGCCCTAGCCCTAGCCAAAACCCTAACCCTAGCCCTAGCGCTAGCCCTAGCCCTAACCCTAACCCTAACCTAACCCTAGACCTAGCCCAAACCCTACCCTAAACCTAGCCCTAGCCTAACCCTAACCTTAAACCGAATCCTAGCCCTAGCCCTAGACCTAACCAAAACCCCAACCCTAACCCTAGCCCAAATCCTATCCCTAGCCCATACCCTAAACCTAGCCCTAACCACAACCCTAGCACAAAATCTAACCCTAACCCTAAAACTAACGCTAGCCCTAGACCTAGACCTAACCCTAAACCTAACCATAGCCGTAGCTGTAACACTATCCGTAAACCTAACCCTAGCCCTAGCCCTAGCCTTAGGCCTAAACCTAACACTAACCCTAGCCATAACCCTAAACCGAAACCTAACTCTAGCCCTAGCACTAGCACTAGCCCTACCCCGAAACTTATGCATAACCCTAGCCCTAGCCCTTGCCGTAGTCCTAATCTTAACCCTAACACTAACCCTAGCCCTAGCCCTAACCTTAACCCTAACCACACCCTTGCCCTAGCCTTAGCCCTAGCCCTAACCATAACAATAAACATAAACCTAGCGCTAGCCCTAACCCTAACCCTAACCCTAACTCTCCCCCGCCCTAACCCTACCCCGACCCTAACCCTAACCTAGCCCTAGCCCTAGACTTAACCCTAACCTTAATACTATACCTAAACCTAAACCTAACCCTAACACTAGCCCGTACCGTAACCCTAGCTAAAAATCTAACCCTAACCGAAAACTTAACGCTAGCCCTAGCCATAACCCTAACCCTAATCCTACCCTTGCCCTAACCCTGGCCCTAGCCCTAACCCTAAACCTAAACCTAGCCCTAGCCCTAGCCCTGGCCATAGCCCCAACCCTAACAAAAACCCTAGCCCTAGCCCTAAACCTAACCCGAATCCTAACCCTAAACCTAGCCCTAGCCCTAGACCTAACCCTAACCATAATCCTAACACTAACCCCAGCCCTAGCCCTAATACTAAACTGAACCCTATCCCTAACAATAGCCCTAGCACTGGACCTAACCCTAAACCTAACCCTAACCCTAACCATAACCCTAACCCTAACCCTAGCCCTAGACCTAATCCAAAACCTAACCCTAACCCTAACCCTAGCCCTAGCCCTGGCCCTAGCCATAACCCTAACCATAACACAGGCTCTAGCCCTATCACTAGCAATAACGT
Organism: Sylvilagus floridanus; assembly: GCA_949820135.1. Lineage (NCBI taxonomy): Eukaryota > Metazoa > Chordata > Mammalia > Lagomorpha > Leporidae > Sylvilagus > Sylvilagus floridanus. The sequence goes on along the minus strand of OX463227.1, from coordinate 166,570,450 downwards.
TAACCCTAACCCTAGCTCTAACCCTAACCCTAGACCAAACTCTAACCTTAACCCTAAACCTAACGCTACTCCTAGACCTAAACCTAACACTAACCCTAACCATAGCCACAGCTCTAATTCTAACTCTAACTCGAACCCTAACCCTAAACATGTCCCTAGCAATAGCCCAAGCCCTAACCCTAACCCTACAGCTAGCCATAACCCTAACCCTAAAACTAACCCTAACTCTAGCCCTTATCCTAACGCTAACCCTAGCACTAGCTCTAACCCTATTCTTATCCCTACACCTAGCTCTAACACTAACCCTAACACTAAACCTATCCCTAACCATAGCCCTAACCCTAACACTAGACCGTACCCTAATCCTAGTCCTAACCCTAACCCTAGCACAAACCCTAACCCTAACCCTAAACCTAACACTAAACCTAGTTCTAGCCCTAGCCCTAACACTTACCCTAACCATAGCTGTAGCCATAACTCTAACCCTAAACTTAACCCTAGCCCTAGACCTAGCCTTAGCCCTAACTCTAACACTAGCCCTAGCCCTAACCCTAACCATAAACCTAACTCTAACTCTAGCTGTAGCACCAGCCCTAGCCCTACCCCTAACCCTATCCATAACACTAGCCCTAGCCCTTGCCCTAGTCCTAACCTTAACGCTAACCCTAACCCTAGCGCTAGCCCTGGCCCTAAACCCTAACCCTAACCCTAACCTTGCCCTAACCCTAACCCTAACGCTAACCCTAGCCCTAGCTCTAACCCTAACCCTAACCCTAAACCTAAACCTAGCCCTAGACCTAACCATAACCCGAAAACTAACCTTAACCCGACCCATAGCCCTAGATCTAACCCTAACCCTAACACTGAACCTATCCCTAACCCTAGCCCTAACCCTAACCATAGCCCTAACACTAACCCTAGCCCTAAACCTAAACCTGGCCCTAAACCTAAACCGAACTCTAATCCTAACACTAACCCTAACCATAACCTTAGCCCTGAACTTAACCCTAGCCAGTACCCTATCCCTAGATCAAAACCTAACCCTATCCCAAACTCTAAACCTAACCCTAAACCTAATGCCAGCCCTAGCCCTAACCCTAACCCTAACCATAACACTAGCCCTATCCCTAATGCTAAGTGTAACACAAAACCTAGCTCTAGCCCTAGCCCGATGGCTAACCCTAACCCTAACCCTAGCCCTAGCCCTAACCCTAACCCTAAGCCTTACCCTAACCCTAGCCCTAGCCCCAATCCTAACCCTAAACAAAACATTAGCCCTAGCCCTAGCTCTAGACTTAACCCTAACCCTAACCCTTGCCCTAGACATAGCCCGAGCCCTAACCCTAAACATAAACCTAGTGCTAGCCCTTGCCCTAGCCCTAACCCTAACCCTACATAACCCTAGCCCTAACCCTAACCCTAACACTTACCCTAACAATACCCTAGCCCTAGCCCTAACCCTAGACCATACCCTAAACCTAGCCCTAACCCTAACCCTAGCTAAAACTCTAACCCTAACACAAAATGTAATGCTAACAATCTCCCATACCCTAAACCTAACCCTAACCCTAACCCTAATTAACCCTAGCCCTAACCCTAACCCTAACACTTACCCTAACCCTACCCTAGCCCTAGCCCTAAACCTAGACCATACCCTAAACCTAGCCCTAACCCTAACCCTAGCTAAAACTCTAACCCTAACACAAAATATAATGCTAACCCTATCCCATACCCTAAACCTAAACCTAACAGTATCACTAGACATAATCCTAACCCTAACACTAACCCTAGCCCTAGCCCTGGCCCTAGCCCTAACCCTAACCCTAACCCTAACCCTAACCCTAGCCCTAGTTCTAGACATAACCCTAACCCTAACCCTAACTCTAGCCTAGCCCTACCCCTAACCCTATCCATAACCCTAGCCCTAGCCCTTGCCCTAGTCCTAACCTTAACCCTAACACTAACCCTAGCCCTAGCCCTAACCTTACCCCTAACCTAACCCTTGCCCTAGCCCTAGCCCTAGCCCTAACCATAACAATAAACATAAACCTAGCGCTAGCCCTTGCCCTAGCCCTAACCCTAACCTTAACCCTAACTCTTCCCTAGCCCTAACCCTAACCCGAACCCTAAACCTAACCCTAGCCCTAGCCCTAGACCTAACCCTAAACCTAACACTAACCCTAAACCTAAACCTAACCCTAACACTAGCCCGTACCCTAACCCTAGCTAAAAGACTAACCCTAACCCAAAACCTAACGCCAGCCCTAGCCATAACGCTAACTCTAAACCTCACCCTTGCCCTAACCCTGGCCATAGACCTAACCCTAAACCTAACCCTAGCCCTAGCCCTAGCCCTAGCCCTAGCCATATCCCTAACCCTAACACAAGCCCTAGCCCTAGCCCTAAACCTAACCCGAAACTTAACCCTAAACCTAGCCCTAGACCTAGAACTAACCCTAACCATAATCCTAACCCTAAACCTAGCCCTAGCCCTAACCCTAACCTGAACCCTATCCCTTACCCTAGTCCTAGCCCTTGCCCTAACCCTAACCCTAACCCTACCCTAATCCTAGCACTAGCCCTAATACAAACCCTACCCTGACCCTAGCAGTAGCCCTGGCCCTAGCCCTACCCTAAACATAAACCAGGCTCTAGCCCTATGCCTAGCCATAAAGCTAACCCTAACTCTAGCCCTAACCGTAACCATAGCCCAAATTCTAACCCTAACCCTAAACCTAACGCTAACCCAGACCTAACCTAACCCTAATCCTAACCATAGCCCTAGACCTAATCCTCGCCCTAACCCTAGCCCTAGCACTAACCCTGACCAGAAATCTAACCCTAGCCCTAGCCCTAGACCTAACCCAAATCCTAACCCTAACCCTAGCCCTTACCCTAACCCTAGCCCATACTCTAACCCTAGCCTTAACCCTAACCCTAGCCCCAACACTAACCATAACCCTAAACCTAACGCTAAACCTAGTCCTAATCCTAACACTAACCCTAACGATAGCCGTAGCCCTAAATCTAACCCTAACCCTAACCCTAACCATAACCCTAGCCTTAGTCTATCCCTAACCCTAACCCTAGCCCTAACCCTAACCTTATCCATAACAATGACTCTAGCCCTAGCCCTAAACATAATGCTAGCCCTATCCCTATCCCTAGCCCTAACCCTATCCCTAACCCTAACTCTCCCCTAGCCCTAACCCTAACCCGAAACCTAAACCTAACCCTAGACCTAGACCTAGACCTAGACCTAAACCTAACACTAACCCTAAACCTAAACCTAACCCTAACACTAGCTCGTACCCTAACCCTAGCTAAAAGTCTAACCCTAACCCAAAACCTAACGCTAGCACTAGCCATAGCCCTAACCCTAAACCTAAACCTTGCCCTAACCCTGGCCCTAGCCCTAACCCTAACACAAACCCTAGCACTAGCCCTAAACCTAACCCGAACCCTAACCCTGAACTTAGCCCTAGCCCTAGACCTAAACCTAACCATAATCCTAACCCTAACCCCAGCCCTAACCCTAATACTAACCCGAACCTTATCCCTAAACTTAGCCCTAGCCCTGGACCTAACAATAACCCTAACCCTAACCGTAACCATAACCCTAAACCTAGCCCTAGACCTAATCCAAAACCTAACCCTAACCCTAGCCCTAGCCCTGGCTCTAGACCTAACCCTAACCATAACACAGGCTCTAGCCCTATCCCTAGCCATAACGCTAACCCTAACCCTAGCCCTAACCCTAACCCTAGCCCAAACTCTAACCCACACCCTAAACCTAACGCTAGTCCTAGACCTAATCCTAACACTAACCCTAACCATAGCCACAGCTCTAACTCTATGTCTAACCCTAACCCTAAACATATCCCTAGCAATAGCCCAAGCCCTAACCCTAACCCTACACCTAGCCATAACCCTAACCCTAAAACTAACCCTAACTCTAGCCCTTGCCCTAGCCCTAACCCTAACAATAGCCCTAGCCCTAATCCTAAAACTAACCCGAAACCTAGCGCTAGCCCTAATCCAACCCTAACCCTACCCTAGACCTAGCCCTAGCCCTGGACCTAGCCCTAACCCTAACCCTAACCCTAACCATAGCCTTAGCCCTAATCCTAGCCCTAACCCTAGCCCTATCCCTATCCCTGACCAGAACTCTAACCCTAAACCTAGCCCTAGCCCTAGAACTAACCCTAACCATAAACATAGCTCTAGCCCTAGCCCTAACCCTAACCCTAACCCTAAACCTAACCCTAACCCTAACCCTAGCCCTATCCATATCACTAGCCCTAACTCTAACCCTAACCCTAACTGTGGCCCTAACCCTAACCCTAACCTTAGCCCTAGCTCTAACCCTAACCCTAACCCTAAACATAGCCCTAGCTCTAAGCCTAAATCTAACCATAACCCTAGCCCTAGCCCTGCTCTAACCCTAAACCTAACCCTCAACCTAGTCTAACCCAAAACCTAGCCTGTACCCTAACACTAGACCTAACCCTAGACCTAGCCCTAACCCTAAAGCTAACCCCAATCCTAGCCCTAACCCTAAACCTAACTCTAACCTTAACCCTAGCCCTAGCCCTAAAACTAACCCTAACTCTATTCCTAGCCCTAACGCTAACACTAAGACTAACCCTAACCCAAGCAATAGATATAACCCTAACCCTAACCCTAGGCCTAGCCCTGGCCATAGGACTAACCCTAACCCTAACCATAGCCCTAGCCCTAGCCATAGTCAAAAGCCTAAACCTAAAACTAACCATAACCCTAGCCCTAGCCCTAATCCTAAACCTAACCAAAACCCTAGCCCTAGCCCGGGATCTAGCCCTAAACCTAACTCTAAGCTTTGCCCTAGCCATAGCGCTAGCCCTAGCCATAGCCCTAACCCTAACCCTAACCCTAAACATAAACCTAGCACTAGCCCTTGCCCTAACCCTAACACTAACCCTAACCCTAGCCCTAGCCCTAACCCTAACCCTAACCCTAAACCTAACCCTAGCTCTTGCCCTAATCATAACGCTAACACTAACCCTAGCCCTAGCCCTGGCCCTAGCCCTAACCCTAACCATAACCCAGGTTCTAGCCATATCCCTAGCCATAACGCTAACCTTAACACTAGCCCTACCCTAACCCTAGCCAAAATCTAACCCTAACCCTAAACCTAGCCCTAGCCCAAGCCCTAGCCCTAACGCTAACACAAATCATAGTTGTAACTCTAAATTTAACTCTAAACCTAACCCTAAACATAGCAGTAGCAATAGCCTTGCCCTAACCCAAACCCTAGCCCTAGCCATAATCCTAAACCTAGGCCTAGCCCTAATCCAAAACCAACGCTAACGCTAGCCCTAGCCCTAATCCTAAAACCAACCCTAACCCTAGGCTTAGTCCTGGACCCAGCACTAGCCTTAACCCTAACCCTAACCCTTGCCCTTGCCTTTGCCCTAGCCCTAGCCCTAACCCTAACCTTAGCCCTAGCCCTAATCCTAACCCTAAACCTAACCCTAGCCCTAGCCCTGTCCCTAGCCCTAACCCTAACAATAACCGAGCCCATAGCCCTCTCCCTGGCCCTAGCACTAGTCCTAGCCCTAACCCTAAACCTAGCCCTAGCCCAAGCCCTAGCACTAACCCCAATCCTAACCCTAACCCTAGCCTTAGCCCTGAACCTAGCCCTAACCCTAACCCTAACTCTAACTCTGGCCCTAACGCTAACCCTAACCCTAACCAGCCATTGCTCTAACACTAACACTAACCATAACACTAGCCTTGCCCTAATCCTAAACCTAACCCTAACCCTAGACCTAGCCCTGGCCCAAGCCCTAACCAAAACGCTAACCCTAGCCCTAGCGCTAGCCCTAACCCTAACCCTAACCCTAACCCTGGACCTAGACCTAACCCTACCCTAACCCTAGCCCTAACCCTGACCCTAACCTAGACCTAGCCCTAAACCTAACACAAACCCTAACCGTAGCCCTAATCCTAACAATAGCCCATACCCTAACCCTAACCACAACCCTAGCCCAAAATCTAACCCTAACCCTTAACCTAATACTAGCCCTAGACCTAGACATAACCCTAACTCTAACCATAACCATAGCCGTAACTCTAACCGTAAATCTAACCCTAGCCCTAGCACTAGCCTTAGGCCTAACCCTAACACTAGACCTAGCCCTAAACCTAACCCTAACCCTAACCCTAACTCTAGCCCTAACACTAGCCTTGCCCTACCACTAACCCTATGGATAACCCTAGCCCTAGCCCTTGACCTAGTCCTAACCCTAAAACTAAAACTAACCCTAGCCCTAACCTTAACCCTAACCTAACCCTTGCCCCAGCCCTTGCCCTAGTCCTTGCCCTAACTCTAACAATAAACATCAACCTAGCGCTAGCCCTTGCCAAATTCCTAACCCTAATCCTAACTCTAACCCAACCCTAGCCCTAACCCGAACCCGAACCCTAACACTAACACTAGCCATAGCCCTAGACCTAACCCGAACCCTAACATTAAACCTAAACCTAAACCTAACACTAACACTAGCCCGTACCCTAACGATAGCTAAAACTCTAACCCTAACCCAAAACCTAATGCTAGCCCTAGCCATAACCCTAAGCCTAAACCTAAACCTTGCCCTAAACCTGGCCCTAGACCTAACCGTAACCCTAACCCTAGCCCTAGCCCTAGCCCTAGCCCTAGCCCCAGCCCTAGCCCTAACCCTAACACAAACCCTAGCCCTAGCCATAAACCTAACCTGAATCCTAACCCTAAACTTAGCAGTAGCCCTAGACCTAACCCTAACCATAATCCTAACCCTAACGCTAGCCCAAGCCCTAACCCTAACCCGAACCCTATCCCTAACCCTAAAACTAACCCTAGCCCTAGCCCTAATCCAAACCCTAACCCTAACCCTAGCCCTAGACCTGGCCCTAGCCCTAACCCTAACCATAACCCAGGCACTAGCCCTATCCCTAGCCATTATGCTAACCCTAAACCTAGCCCGAAATCTAACCCTAACCCTAAACCTAACGCTAGTCCTAGACCTAACCCTAACACTAACCCTAATCAAGGCCGCAGCTCTAACTCTAACTCTAACCCTAACCCTAAACATATCCCTAGCAATAGCCCAAGCCCTAACCCTAACCCTACCCCTGGCCATAACACTTACCATAACCCTAACTCTAGCTCTAGCCCTTGCCCTAGCCCTAAACCTAACCCTAACCCAAACCCTCTCCCTAGCCCTAATCCTAAAACTAACCCTAACCCTAGCGCTAGTCCTGGCCCTAGCCCTAACCCTAACCCTACCCTAGACCTAGCCCTAGCCCTAGCACTAACGCTTACCCTAACCCTAACCCTAACCATAGCACTAGCCCTAATCCTAGCCCTAACCCTAGCCCTATCCCTAACCCTGACCAGAACCGTAACACTAACCCTAGCCCTAGCCCTAGCCCTAACACAAATCCTAACCCTAACCCTAGCCTTAACCCTAACCCTAGCCCGAACGCTAACCATAACCCTAAACTTAACGCTAAACCTAGTCCTAAACCTAACACTAACCCTAACGATAGCGGTAGCCCTAACTCTAACACTAACCCTAACCCTAACCATAGCCCTAGCCCTAGTCTAGCCTTAACCCTAACGCTAGCCCTAACCCTAAACTTAACCCTAACCCTGGCTCTAGCCCTAGCCCTAAACTAGCGCTAGCCCTAGCCCTAGCCCTAGCCCTAAACCTATCCCAAGCCCTTGCCCTAACCTAGCCCTAACCCTAACCCTATCACTAGCTCAAGCCCTAGCCCTAACCCTAACCCTAACCATCAAGCTAGCCATAGCCTTTGCCCTAGCCCTAAACCCTACACTAACCCTAACCCTAGCCCTAGCCCTGGCCCTACCCTAACCCTAACCCTGACCCTAACTCTGCTCTAAACCTGATCCTAACGCTAACCCTAGTACTAGCTCTAACCATAACCCTAACCTTATTCTTATCTCTAAACCTAACCCGAGCCCTAACCCTAACCCTATCCCTAGCCCTAGCTCTAACCCTAGCCCTAATCCTAAACCTAACCCTAACCCTAACCCTGCACTAACCCTAACGCTAACGCTAACCCTAGCCCAAGCTCTAACCCTAACCCTAACCCTAAACCTAACCTAGCCCTAGACCTAACCGTAACCCGAAACCTAAACTTAACACTATCCTAGCCCTAGACCTAACCGTAACACTAACACTAAACCTATCACTAACCCTACCCTAACCCTAACCCTAGCCAGTACCCAACCCTAGCCCTAACCCTAACCCTAGCCCAAACTCTAACCCTAACGCTAACCATAGCACTAGCCCAAATCCTAACCCTAACACAAATCTAGCCCTAGCTCTGGCCCTAGCCCTAACCCTAACCCTAACCCTAGTCCTAGCCCTAGCCATAGCCCTAGCCCTAACCCTAAACATAAACCTAGCCCTACTCCTAACCCTAAAAATAAACCTAGCCCTAGCCTTAAACCTAACGCAAACCCTAACCCTAATCCTAGCCCTTGCCCTAGACCCAATTCTAACTATAACCCTAAACCTACCCTAACCCTAGCCCTAACTCTAACCCGAAACCTAACCCTAACCCTAGCCCTAGCCCTAGACCTAACCCTAATCCTAACACTAGCCCTAAACTTAACCCTAGCCAGTACTCTATCCCTAGATCAAACCCTAACCATATCCCAAACTCTAACTCTAACCCGAAACCTAATGCTAGCCCTAACCCTAACCCTCACCCTAACCCTAACCCTAACCCTAGCGCTAGACCTAATCCTAATCCTAACCCAAACCCTAGACCTAGCACTGGTTCTAGCCCTAACCCTTGCCATTGCCTTAGTCCTAGCCCTAACCATAACCCTAGCCCTAGCTCTAATCCTAACCCTAACACTAATCCTAGCCCTAGCTCTCACCGTAGCCCTAACCCTAAACATAACCCAGGCCCTAGCCCTAGCCCTGGCCCTAGCCCTAGTACTAGCCCTAACCTTATCCCGAAAACTAGCCCTAGCCCAAGCCCTACCCTTAACCCTAATCCTAACCCTAGACCTAGCCCTAACCCTACCCTAACTCTACCCAAACCCTAACTCTAACCCTAACCCTAGCCCTAGCCCTAGACCTAAACCAAACCCTAACCCTAACCCTAGCCCTAATCCTAACACTAGGCCATACCCTAAACCTAGCCCTTAACCACAACCCTAGCCTAAAATCTAACCCTAAACCTAAACCTAACGCTACACCTAGACCTAGACCTAACCCTAACCCTAACCCTAGCCGTAGCCGTAAGCTTAACCGTAAACCTAATCCTAGCCCTAGCACTAGCCTTAGCCCTAAACCTAACACTAGCCCTAGCCCTAAACCTAACCCTAACCCTAACCCTAACTCTAGCCCTAGCACTAGCCCTAGCCCTCCACCTAACCATATGCATAACCCTAGTGCTAGCTCTTTTCCTAGGCCTAGGCTTAACCATAACACTAACCCTAGGCCTGACCTTAACCCTAACCTAACCCTAGCCCTAGCCCTAGCCCTAACCCTAACAATAAACATCAACGTAGCGCTAGCACTTGCCCTAGCCCTAACCCTAACCCTAACCCTAACCCTAACCCTAACCATACCCTAGCCCTAACCCAAACCTGAACCCTAAGCCGAACCATAGCCCTAGCCCTAGACCTAACCCGAAAACTAAAATTAACCCTACACTAGCCCTAATCCTAACCTAGCCCTACTCCTAACCCTGAATAGAACCCTAACCCTAACATTAGCCCTAGACCTAGACCTAACCCAAATCCTAACCCTAACCCTAGCCCTAACCCTAAACCTTGCCAATACTCTAACCCTAGCCTTAACCCTAACCCTAGCCCCAATGCTAACCATAACCCTAAACCTAATGCTAAACGTAGTCCTAACCCTAAACTAACCCTAACGATAGCCGTAGCCCTAACTCTAACCCTAACCATAACCTTAACCTTAGCCCTAAACTAGCCCTAGCTCTAACCCAAAACACTAGCCCTAACCCTAACCTTAACCCTAACCCTGACTCTAGCCCTAGCCCTAAACCTAACGCTACCGCTAGACCTAGACCTATAGTAACCCTACCCCTAGCCCTTGCCCTACGTTAGCCCTAAACCATAGCCCTAGCCCTAGCCCTAACCCTAACCCTAAAAATAAACCTAGCCATAGCCCTTGCCCTGGCCCTAACCCTAACCCTAACCCTAGCCCTAGCCCTAGCCCAAGCCCTAGCCCTGGCCCTACCCTAACCCTAAACCTGACCCTAATCCTGCCCTAAAGCTAATCCTAATGCTAACCCTAGCACTAGCTCTAACCCTAACAATAACCCTAACCCTATTCTTAACCCTCAACCTAACCCAGCCCTAACCCTAACCCTAGCCCTAGCCCTAGCTCGAACCCTAACCCTGAATCTAGCCCTAGCCTTAAACCTAACGCTAGCCCTAGTCTAAACCTAGCCCTAGCCCTAACCCTATCCCTAGCCCTTGCCATAACCTAGCCCTAACCCTAAATCTAACCCTAGATATAGCCCTTGCCCTAGCCCTAACCCTAACCCTAACCCTAACCATAAACCTAGCCCTAGCCCTGGCACTACCCTAACCCTAACCCTGATCCTAACCCTGCCCTAAACCTAACCTAACGCTAAATCTAGCAATAGGTCTAACCCTAAACCTAACCCGAGCCCTAACCATAGCACTATCCCTAGTACTAGCTCTAACACTAACCCTAACACTAAAAATATCCCTAACCCTAGCCCTAACCCTAACCCTAGACCATACTCTAACCCAAGCCCTAACCCTAACCCTTTCCCTAGCCCTAACCCTAAAACTAACCCTAGCCCTAGCCTTGAACCTAACTCTAACACTAACCCTAGCCCTAGCCCTAATCCTAAACCTAAACCAAATCTAGCCCTAGCTCTTGGCACTAGCCCTAACCCTAACCCGAAACCTAGTTCTAGCCCTAACCTAGCCCTATCCCTAACCCTAACCCTAGCCCTACACCTAACCCTAAACATAAACCTAGCCGTAGCCCTAAACATAATGCAAACCCTAACCCTAATGCTAGCCCTTGCCCTAGACCTAACACTAAACATAACCCTAACCCTAACCCTAACCCTAGCCCTAACCCTAAATTGAACCCTAACCCTAACCATAGCTCTAGCCCTAGACCTAACACTAATCCTACCACTAACCCTAACCCTAACCCTAGCCCTAAACTTAACCGTAGCCAGTACCCTAAACCTAGATCAAACCCTAACCCTAGCTCAATCTAACCCTAACCCTAAACCTAATGCTAGCCCTAGCCCTAACCATAACCCTAACCATAACACTGGCCCTATCCCTAATCCTAACTGTAACCCTAAACCTAGCCCTAAATCTAGCCCTAGCCCTGGCCCTAGCCCTAACCCTAACCATAACCCAGGCTCTAGCCCTATACCTAGCCATAACTCTAAGCCTAACCCTAGCCCTATCCCTGACCCTAGCCCAAAATCTAACCATAACCATAAACATACCGCTAGCCCTAGACCTAACCCTAACACTAACCCTAACCATAGCCGTAGCTCTAAATCTAACTCTAACCCTAACCCTAAACATAGCCCTAGCAATTGCCCTAGCCCTAAACTAACCCTACCCCTAGCCATAACCCTAAACCTAACCTTAACTCTTGCCCTAGCCCTTGCCCTAGCCCTAACCCTAACTCTAGCCCTAGCCCTAATACTAAAACTAACCCTAACCTAGCCCTAGTCCTGGCTCTAGCCCTAACCCTAACTCTACCCTAGACCTAGCCCTAGCCCTAGCCCTAGCCCTACCCTAACATTAACCATAGCCCTAGCCCTAATCCTAGCCCTAACCCTAGCCCTAGCCCTAACCCTGACCAGAACCCTAACCCTAACCCTAGGCCTAGCCGTAGACCTAACCCAAATCCTAACCCTAACCCTAGTCCTAACCCTAGCCCTAGCCCATACTCTAACACTAGCCCTAACCCTAACCTTAGCCCCAACGCTAACCATAACTCTAAACCTAAGGCTAAACCTAGTCCTAACCCTAACACTAACCCTAACGATAGCCGTAGCCCTAGCCCTAGCCATAACACTATCCGTAGCCCTAACCCTAACCTTAACCCTAACACTGACTCTAGCCCTAGCCCTAAACCTAACGCTAGAACTAGCCCTAGCCCTAACCCTATCCCTAGCCCTTGCCCTAACCTAGCCCTAACACTAAACCTAACCCTAGCCCAAGCCCTAGCCATAACCCTAACCCTAACCATAAACCTAGCCATAGCCCTTGCCTTAGCCCTAACACTAACCCTACTCCTAGCCCTAGCCCTAAAAAAAGACTAACCCTAACCCAAGCCCTAGATATAACCCTAACCCTAAAACTAGCCCTAGCCTTGGCCCTAGGCCTACCCTTAACCCTAATGCTAGCTCTAGCTCTACGCCTAACCCTAATATAACCCTAACCCTAGCCCTAGCCCTAATCCTAAACCTAACCAAAACCCTAGCCCTAGCCCTGGCTCTAGCCCTAACACTAACCCTAACACTTACCCTAGCCCTAAACCTAGCCCATACCCAAACCCTAAACATAAACCTTGCGATAGCCCTTCTCCTAGCCCTAACACTAACCCTAAACCTAGCCCTAACCCTAACCGAAACCCGAACCCTAAACCTAACCCTAGCGCTAGCCCTAGACCTAATCCTAACCCTAGCACTAAATCTATCCCTAACCCTAGCTCTAACCCTAACCCTAGCCCGTACCCTAACCCTAACCCTAACCTTAGCTGCAACGCTAACTGTAACTCTAAACCTAACGCTAAACCTAGTCCTAATCCTAACACTAACCCTAACGATAGCCGTAGCCCTAACTCTAACCTTAACCCTAACCATAGCCCTAGCCCTAGCCCTAGCCGTAACCTTACCCTAGCCCTAACCCTAAACTTAACCCTAACCCTGACTCTAAACCCTAGGCCTAAACCTAATGGTAGCCCTAGCCCTAATCCTATCCCTAGCCCTTACCCTAACATAGTCCTAACCCTAAACCTAACCCTAGCCCAAGCCATAACCCTAAACATAAACCTAGCCCAAGCCCTAAACCTAACGCAAACCCTAACCCCAATCCTAGCGCTTGCCCTAGACCTAACACTAAACATAACCCTAACCCTAACACTAGCCCTTACCCAAACCCTAAACATAATCCTAGCGATAGCCCTTGCCCTAGCCTTAACCCTAACCCTAACCGTAACCCTAGCCCTAACACTAACCCGAACCCTAACCCTAAACCTAGCCCTGCCCTAGACCTAACTCTAACCCTATCACTAACCCTAACCCTACCCTAGACCTTGCCCTATCCCTGGCCCTAGACCTACCCTAACCCTAACCATAGCCCTAGCCCTAATCCTAGCAAAACCCTAGCCCTAGCCCTAACCCTGACCGGCCCCCTAACCCTAAACCTAGGCCTAGCCCTAGACCTAACCCAAATCCTAACCCTAACCCTAGCCCTAACCCTAACCTTAGCCCATACTCTAACCCTAGCCCTAATCCTAACGTTAGCCCCAACACTAACCATAACCCAAAACCTAACGCTAAACCTAGTCCTAATCCTAACACTAACCCTAACGATAGCCGTAGCCCTAACTCTAACCATAACCAAAAACCTAACCACAGCCCTAGCCCTAGCCCTAGCCCTAACCCTAACCCTAGCCCTAACCCTAAACTTAAACCTAACCCTGAGTCTAGCCCTAGCCCTAAACCTAATGCTAGTCCTATTCCTACCCTAGCCCTAACCCTAGCCCTAGCCCTTTCCCTAACCTAGCCCCAACATTAAACCTAACCCTAGCCCAAGCCCTAGCCATAACCCTAACCCTAACCCTAGCCAAAGCCATGGCCCTACCCTAACCCTAACCCTAACCCTGACCCTAACCTTGCCCTTACCCTAAACATAAACCTAGCCAAAACCCTAGGCCTAGCCCTGGGTCTAGGCCTAAACCTAACCCTAACCCTTGCCTTAGCCCTAGCCCTAGCCCTAACCTGAGCTCTAACCATAACCCTAACCCTAGCCCTAGCTCTAACCCTAATCCTAAAGAAAACCCCAACCCTAGCCCTAGCCTTAACCCTAACCCGAACCCTAACCCCAAACCAAGCCCAAGCCCTAGATCTGACACTAACCCTTACACTAACCCTAGCCCTAACCCTAACCCTAACCTAAACCTTAGTCCAAACCTAACCCTAACACAAACTCTAAACCTAACCCTAAAAATAACGCTAGCCCTACCCCTAACCCTAACCGTAAAAATAGCCCTAGCCCTAACCCTAGCCCTAACCCAGGCCCTAGCCCTAACCCTAACCCGAACCCAAACCCTAACCCTAAACCTAGCCCTAACCCTACCAATAGCCCTAACCCTAAACCTAACCCTAACCCTAGCCTTAACCCTAACCCTAACCCTAACCCTAAACCTAGCCCTAATCCTAAACCTAACCCTAAACCTAACCCTAGCCCTAGCCCTAGCTCTAGACCTAGACCTAACTCTAGCTCTAGCTCTTGCCCTAGCCCTAAACCTAACCCTTGCCCTAGCCCTAATCCTAAAACCAACCCTAAACCTAGCCCTAGTCCTGGCCCTAGCACTAACCCTAACCCTACCCTAGCCCTAGCCCTAGCCCTAGCCCTAGCCCTAACCCTAACCTTAACCATAGCCCTAGCCCTAACCCTAGGCCAAACCCTAGCCCTAGCCCTAACCCTGACCAGAACCCTAACCCTAACCCTAGCCCTAGCCCTAGACCTAACACAAATCCTAACCCTAACCCTAGCCCTAACCCTAGTCAATACTCTAACACTAGCCCTAACCCTAACGCTAGCCACAACGCTAACCGTAACCCTAAACCTAACGCTAAACCTAGTCCTAACCCTAACACTAACCCTAACGATAGCCGTAGCCCTAACTCTAACCCTAACCCTAACCATAAACATAACCATAGCCATAGCCCTAACTTAATCCTAATGCTAACCGTAGCACTCAGGTTAGGTTTAGGGCTAAGAATAGGGTTAGGGTTAGGGTTAGGTTTAGGGTTAGAGCTAGTACTACGGTTAGCATTAGGATTAAGTTTAGGGTTGGGTTAGGGTCAGGGTTAGGGTTAGGGTAGGTCCAGGGCTAGGGCTAGGGTTAGGGTTAGGGTTAGGTTTAGGGTTAGAATTAGGGCTAGGGCAAGGGCTATGGCTAGGTTTATGGTTAGGGTTAGGGTTAGGGCTAGGGCTAGGGTGAGGTTTAGGGTTAGGGCTAGGGTAGGGCAAGGGCTAGGGATAGGTTTGGGTCTAGGGCAAGGGCTAGGACTAGCTTTAGGTTTAGGGCTAGGGCTAGAGTCAGGGTTAGGTTTAAGGTTTGGGTTAGGGCTAGGGTTAGTGATAGGTTTAGTGTTAGGATTAGGGTTAGACCTAGGGCTAGGGATAGGGTTAGGGTTAGGGCTCGGGTTAGGTTTAGGGATAAGAATAGGGTTAGGGTTAGGGTTAGAGCTAGTACTTGAGTTAGCGTTAGGATCAGGTTTAGAGCAGTGTTAGGGTCAGGGTTAGGGTTAGGGTAGGGCCAGGGCTAGGGCTAGGGTTAGGGTTAGTGTTAGGTTTAGGGTTAGGTCTAGGTCTAGGTCTAGGGTTAGCTTTAGGTTTCAGGTTAGGGTTAGGGCTAGGGGGGAGTTAGGGTTAGGGATAGGGTTAGGGCTAGGGTAGGACTAAGGCTAGCATTAGGTTTAGGGCTAGGGCTAGAGTCAGGGTTAGGGTTAAGGTTAGGGTTAGGGGCTAGGGTTAGGGTTAGGGATAGACTAGGGCTAGGGCTATGGTTAGGGTAAGGGTTAGGGTTAGATTTAGGGCTACGGCTATCGTTAGGGTTAGTGTTAGGGTTAGGACTAGGTTTAGAGTTAGGTTTAGGGTTATGGTTAGCGTTGGGGCTAGGGTTAGGGTTAAGGCTAGGGTTAGAGTATGGGCTAGGTTTAGGGTTAGGGCTAGGGTTAGGGTTAGGATTTGGGTTAGGTCTAGGGCTAGGGCTAGGGCTAGGGTTAGGGTTCTGGTCAGGGTTAGGGCTAGGGCTATGGTTAGGGCTCAGATTAGGGATTCGGCTATGGTTAGGGTTAGGTCTGGGGTAGCGTTAGGTTTAGGGTTAGGGTTAGAATTTGGGCTATGGTTAGGGTTAGGGCTAGGGTTAGGGTTAGCTTTATGTCTAGGCATAGGGCTGGAGCCTGGTTTATGGTTAGGGTAGGGCTAGGGCCAGGGCTACTGCTAGGGTCACTGTAGGGTTTGGATTAGGGCTAGTGCTTGGATTAGGGTGAGGGTTAGGGTTATGAATAGGTCCAGGGCTAGGGCTAGGGTTAGGGATATGGTTCAGGTTAGGGTTAGGGCTAGGGCTAGGTTTAGGGTTAGGATTATGGTTAGGGTTATGTCTAGGTCTAGGGCTAGCGTTAGGTTTAGCGTTCGGTTTAGATTTTAGGCTAGGTTTGTGGTTAGGGCTAGGTTTAGGCTATGGGCTAGGGTTAGGATTAGGGTAGGGTTAGGGTTTGGTTTAGGTCTAGGGCTAGGTCTAGGGTTAGGGTTGGGGATCGGGTTAGGGCTAGGGCAAGGGCTAGCGCTAGGTTTATGTTTTGTTATGGTTAGGGCTAGGGCTAGGGCTAGGGCAAGGGTTAGGTTAGGGGTAAGTTTAGGGCTAGGGCTAGGGTTAGTGTTAGGGTTAAGGTTAGGACTAGTGCAAGGGCTAGGGCTAGGGTTATGGATAGGGTTAGGGGTAGGGCTAGGGCTGGTGCTAGGGCTAGAGTTAGGGTTAGGTTTAGGGTTAGGGCTAGGGCTAGGGCTAGGGCTAGGGCTAGGGTTAGGGTTAGGGTTAGGGTTAGGGTTAGGGTTAGGGCTAGGGCCAGGGCTAGGGCTAGGGTTAGTGTTAGGGTTAGGATTATGGCTAGTGATAGTGTTAGGTTTAGGTTTAGGGTATGGGATAGGGCTAGCATTATATTTTGTGTTATGGTTAGAGTTTTAGCTAGGGTTAGGGTTATGGCTAGGTTTAGGGTATGGTCTAGGTTTAGGGCTAGAGCTAGGGTAGGGTTAGGTTAAGTGTTAGGGTTAGGGTTAGGGCTAGTGTTAGGGTTAGGTTTAGGGTTAGGGCTAGGGCAAGTGCTCGCACTAGGTTTATTTTTAGGGTTAGGGCTAGGGCTAGTGGTAGGGCTAGGGCTTGGGCAAGGGTTAGGGTTAAGCCTAGAGCTAGGGCTAGGGCTGGGTTTCGTTTAGGGTTAGGATTAGGGCTAGGGCTAGGGTTATGGTAAGGCTTATTGTTAGGGTTAGGGCTAGGGCTAGGGCTAGGATTAGGGTTAGGTTTAGCCATAGGGCTAGGGCTAGAGCTAGGGTTTGTGTTACAGTTAGGATTAGGGATAGGGCTAGTGTTATGGTTAGGGTTAGGGTTAGGGCTAGGGCTGGCATTAGGTTTAGGGTTAGGGTTAAATTTTGGGATTGGCTTAGGGTTTGATTAGGGATAGGGTACTGGCTAGGGTTTAGTTCAGGGCTAAGCTTATGGTTGGGGTTAGTGTTAGGATTAGAGTTCGGTTTAGGTTTAGGGCTAGGGTTAGGTTTAGGGCTAGGGTTAGGGTTAGGGCTAGGGTTAGGGTTAGGGCTAGGGTTAGGGATAGGTTTAGTGTTAGGGTTAGTGTTAGATCTAGGGCTCAGTGTCGGGTTAAGGGTAGTTTTTGGGTTATGGTTAGGTCTAGGGCTAGGTTTAGGTTTAGGGTTAGGGTTAGGGTTAGGGTTAGAGCTAGCGCTAGGGTTAGCGTTAGGGTTAGGGTTAGGGCAGTGTAGGTTTAGGGTTAGGGTTTAGGTCCAGGGCTAGGGCTATGGTTAGTGTTAGGGTTAAGGTTAGGACTAGGGCAAGGGCTAGGGCTAGTGTTAAGGATAGGGTTAGGGGTAGGGCTAGGGCTGGTGCTAGGGCTAGAGTTAGGGTTAAGTTTAGGGTTAGGGCTCAGCCTAGTGTTGTAGTTAGGGCTAAGGCTAGTTCTAGGGCTAGGGTTAGGTTTAGGGTTAGAGTCATGGCTATTGCTATGGTTAGGGTTAGGGTTAGGGCTATGGCTAGGACTAGGGTTAGCGTTAGGTTTGGGGTTAGGGTTAGAGTTTGGGCTAGGGTTAGGGTTAGGACTAGGATTAGGGTACGGTCTAGTGTTAGGGTTAGGGCTATGGTTAGGGATAGGTTTAGTGTTAGGGTTAGTGTTAGAGCTAGGTGTAGGGATAGGGTTAGGGTTATTGCTCGGGTTAGGTTTAGGGATAAGAATAGGGTTAGGGTTAGGGTTAGAGCTAGTGCTAGGGTTAGCGTTAGGATGAGGTTTAGAACAGGTTTAGGGTCAGGGTTAGGGTTAGGGTAGGGCCAGGGCTAGGGCTAGGGTTAGGGTTAGTGTTAGGGTTAGGGCTATTGCAAGGGCTATGGCTAGGTTTATGGTTAGGGTTAGGGTTAGGGCTAGGGCTACGGCTAGGATTTGGTTTAGGTTTAGGGCTAGGTTAGGGCAAGGGCTAGGGATAAGGTTAGGGCTAGGGCTAGGGATAGGGCTAGCGCTTGTTTAGGGCTAGGGCTAGAGTCATGGTTAGGGTTAAGGTTAGGGTTAAGGCTAGGGTTTGGTTTAGGGCTAGACTAGGGCTAGGGCTATGGTTAGGGTTAGGGTTAGGGTTAGAGATAGGGCTGCGGCTATCGTTAGGGTTAGTGTTAGGGTTAGGACTAGGTTTAGCGTTAGGTTTAGGGTTATGGTTAGCGTTGGGTCTAGGGTTAGGGTTAAGTCTAGGGTTAGAGTATGGGCTAGGTTTAGGGTTAGGGCTAGGGTTAGGATTTGGGTTAGGTCTAGGGCTAGGGCTAGGTTTAGGGTTAGAGTTCTGGTCAGGGATAGGGATAGGGCTAGGGTTAGGGCTAGGATTAGGGCTAGGGCTATGGTTAGGTTTAGGGTTAGGGTTAGGGCTAGGGCTAGGGCTAGGGCTAGGTCTAGGGAAGGGTTAGGGTTAGGGCTAGGGCCAGGACTAGTGCTAAGTTTAGGGTTAGTTTTAGGATTAGGGTTAGGGCTAGTGTTAGGGTTAAGGTTAGGGCAAGGGCTAGAGTTAGGTTTAGTTTTAGGGTTAGGGTTATGGCTAGGGGATAGGGTTAGTGCTTGGGCTATTGCTAGGGATATGTTTAGGGTTAGAGTTAGAATTAGAGTTAGAATTAGAGCTGTGGCTATGGTTAGGGTTAGTGTTAGGATTAGGTCTAGGAGTAGCGTTAGGTTTATGGTTAGGGTTAGAGTTTGGGCTAGGGTTAGGGTAAGCGTTATGGCTAGGGATAGGGCTAGAGCCTGTGTTATGGTTAGGGTTAGGGCTAGGGCCAGGCTAGGGCTAGGGTTAAGGTTAGGTTTTGGATTAGGTCTAGGGCTAGGGTTAGGGTTATGGTTAGGGTTAGGGTTAGGGTTAGGGTTATGTCCAGGGCTATGGCTAGGGTTAGGGATAGGGTTCGGGTTAGGTTTAGGGCTAGGGCTAGGGTTTGTGTTAGGTTTAGGGCTATGGCCAGGGCTGGGGTAGGGCTAGGTTTAGGTTTAGGGTTAGGCTAGGGCCAGGGTTAGGGCAAGGGTTTGGTTTAGGGTTAGGGTTATGGCTAGGGCTAGCATTAGGTTTTCGGTTAGGGTTAGAGTTTTAGCTAGGGTTAGGGTACGGGCTAGTGTTAAGTTTAGGTTTAGGTTTAGGTATAGTATTAACGTTAGGGTTAGGTCTAGGGCTAGGGATAGGTTTAGGTTTAGGTTTCGGGTTATGGTTAGGTCTTGGGCTAGGTTTAGGTTAAATTTAGGGTTAGGGTTAGAGCTAGGGTTAGGGTCAGCATTAGGGTTAGTTTTAGGGCAAGGTTAGGGTTAGGGTTAGGGTTTAGGGCCAAGGCTAGGGCTAGGGTTAGGGTTAGGGTTAATGTTAGGACTGGAGTAAGGGCTAGGGCTAGGTTTATGGTTATGCTTAGGGGTAGGGCTAAGGCTAGTGCTAGGGCTAGAGTTATGGTTAGGGTTAGGGTTAGGGCTAGGTCTAGTGTTAGGTTTAGGTCTAAGGCTAGGTCTAGTGCTAGGGTTAGGTTTAGGGTTAGAGTTACGGCTACGGCTATGGTTAAGGTTAGGGTTAGGGCTAGGGCCAGGGCTAGGGCTAGGGTTAGGTTTAGGGTTAGGATTAGGGCTAGGGCTAGGGTTATGGTTAGGGCTAGGGCTAGGGCATGGGCAAGGGTTAGGGTTAGGGTTAGTGTTAGGGCTAGAGCCAGGGCTAGGGCTATGGTTTGGGTTAGGGTTAGGATTAGTGCTACGGCTAGGGTAAGGTTTAGGTTTAGGGTTAGTGTTAGGACTAGGGTAGGGCTAGGGTTAGCGTTAGGGATAGGCCTAAGGCCAGGGCTAGGGCTAGGGTTAGAGTTAGGGTTAGGATTAGGGCTAGGGCTAGCATTAGGTTTAGGGTTAGTGTTAGGGTTTGGGCTAGGATTAGGGTTAGGGCTAGTGTTAGGGTACGGTCTAGTGTTAGGGTTAGGGCTAGGGTTAGGGATAGGTTTAGTGTTAGGGTTAGGGTTAGAGCTAGGGCTAGGGATAGGGTATGGTTAGGTCTCGGGTTAGGTTTAGGGATAAGAATAGAGTTAGGGTTAGGGTTAGGGTTAGAGCTAGTACTAGGGTTAGCATTAGGATTAGGTTTAGAGCAGGGTTAGGATCACGGTTAGGGTTTGGGTAGGGCCAAGGCTAGGGCCAGGGTTAGGTTTAGGGCTAAGGTTAGGGCTAGGGCTAGGGCTAGTGCTTGCGCTAGGTTTAGGGCTAGGGCTAGAGTCAGGGTTAGGGTTAGGGTTAGGGCTAGGGCTAGTGCTAGGGCTAGTGTTAGGGTTATTGTTAGTCCTAGGGCCAGGGCTAGGGCTAGGGTTTGTGTTAGGTTTAGGATTAGGGTTAGGGCTAGGGTTAGTTTTAGGGTTAGTGTTAGAGCAAGGGCTGGGGTTAGGGTTAGGGTTATGGTTAGTGTTAGGTCTAGGGCTATGGCTAGGTGTATGGTTAGGTTTCAGGTTAAATTTATGGCTAGGGCTAGTGTTAGTGTTAGGGTTAGGTCTAGGGCTAGGGCTTGAGCTAGTGTTAGGGTTAGGGTTAGGGCTAGGGTTAGGGTTAGGGTTAGGATTAGGGCTAGCGCTACGGTTAGGGTCAATGTTAGGGTTAGGGCTAGGGCTAGCGTTAGGTTTTGGGTTAGGGTTAGAATTTGAGCTAGGGTTAGGGTAAGGGCTAGGGTTAGGTAATGGGCTAGGGTTAGGGTTAGGGAGAGGGTTAGGCCTAGGTTCCGGTAGGGCTCGGATTAGGGTTAGGGTTAGGATTAGGGATAGGGCTAGTGTTAGGGTTAGGGTTAGGTTTAGGTCTAGGGATAGCGTTAGGGTTGAGGTCAGGGTTAAAGTTTGGGCTAGGGTTAGGGTATGGGCTAGGATTAGGCTTAGGCCTAGGGTTAGGCTTAGGGTTAGTTTTAGTGTTAGTTTTAGGTTTAGGTCTAGGGCTAGATCTAGGTTTATGGTTAGGGACCGGGTTAAGGTTTGGGTTAAGGTTAAAGGTTAGGGTTAGGGCTAGGGCTAGAGCTAGGTTTATGGTTAGGGTTTGTGTTAGGTTTAGGGCTAGTGCTAGGTTTTGGGTTACGGCTAGGATTAGGGTTAGGTTTAGGCTTAGGGCTAGGGCTATGGCTAAGGCGAGATTTAGGGTTAGTGTTACGGCTAGAGCCATGGCTAGGGCTAGGATTGGGGTTAGGGTTAGGATTAGGCCAGGGCCAGGGTTAGTGTTCGGGTTAGGGTTAGGGCTAGTGTTAGGGTACTGGCTAGGGTTAGGGATAGGGCTAGGTTTAGGGATAGGTTTCGTGTTAGGTTTAGGGTTAGGTCTAGGGCTAAGGGTAGGGTTAAGGTTAGGTTTCTGGTTACGGTTAGGTCTAGCGTTAGGTTTAGGTTTAGGGTTAGGGTTAGAGCTAGGGCTAGTGTTAGCGTTAGGGATAGGGTTAGGGCCGGGTTAGGGTTATGGTTAGGTTTAGGGTTTAGGGCCCGGGCTAGGGCTAGGGTTAGGGTTAGCGTTAAGGTTAGGACTAGGGCAAGGGCTAGGGCAAGGTTTATGGATAGGGTTAGGGGTAGGGCTAGGGCTGGTGCTAGGGCTTGAGTTAGGGTTAGGATTAGGGCTAGTGCTAGTGTTAGGGTTAGGGCTAAATCTAGGTCTAGGGCTAGGGTTAGGTTTAGGGTTAGAGTTACGGCTACGGCTATGGTTAGGGTTAGGTTTAGGGTTAGGGTTAGGGCTAGGGTTAGCGTTAGGGTTAGGTTACGGGCTAAGTTTAGGTTTAGGGCTAGGTTTAGGTTTAGGGCTAGGGTATAGTGTACAGTCTAGGGTTATGGTTATGGGTAGAGCTAGGGTTATTTTTAGGGTTAGAGTTACGGCTACGGCTATGTTAGGGTTAGGGTTATGTTTAAGGTTAGCGTTAGGTTTAGGTTTAGGGTTAGATTTTGGCTAGGTTTAGGTTTAGGGTTAGGGTTTAGTGTACGGTCTAGGGTTATGGTTAGGGCTAGGGTTAGGGATAGGTTTAGTGTTAGGGTTAGAGTTAGAACTAGGGCTAGTGATAGGGTTAGGGTTAGGGCTTGTGTTAGGTTTAGTGATAAGAATAGGGATAGGGTTAGGGTTAGGGTTAGGGTTAGAGCTAGGGCTAGGTATAGGGTTAGGGTTAGGGCTCGGGTTAGGTTTAGTGACAAGAATAGGATTAGGGTTAGGGTTAGAGTTAGGTTTAGGGTTAGAACTAGTGCTAGCATTATCGTTAGGATTAGGTTTAGAGCAGGGTTAGGGTCAGGGTTAGGGTTAGGGTTAGGGAAGGGCCAGGGCTAGGGCTAGGGTTAGGGTTAGTGTTAGGTTAATGGCTAGGGCAAAGGCTATGGCTAGCTTTATGGTTAAGGTTAGGGTTAGGGCTAGAGCTTGAGCTAGTGTTAGGTTTAGGGTTAGGGCTAGGGCCAGGGCTAGGGCTAGGGTTATGGTTAGGGTTAGGATTAGGGTTAGGGTTATGGCTAGGTGTAGGGTTAGGGTTAGGGCTTGGGCTATTGCTAGGGATATGTTTAGGGTTAGGGTAGAGTTAGAGTTAGAGCTGTGGCCTTGGTTAGGGTTAGTGTTAGGGTTAGGTCTAGGGCTAGCGTTAGGTTTAGGATTAGGGATAGAGTTTGGGCTAGGTTTAAGGTTAGCATTATGGCTAGGGATAGGGCTAGTTTCTGGGTTATGGTTAGGGTTAGGGCTAGGGCCAGGTCTAGGGCTAGGGTTAGGGTTAGGGTTTGGATTAGGGCTAGGGCTAGGGTTGGTTTTAGGGTTAGGGTTAGGGTTAGGTTTAGGTCCAGGGTTAGGACTAGGGTTAGTGATAGGGTTCGGGTTAGGGTTAGGGTCAGGGTTAGGGTTAGGGTTAGAGTTTGGGCTAGGGTTAGTGTTGTTTTAGGGTAGAGTAAGGGCTAGGGTTCGGGTTAGGTTTAGGGTTAGTGTTTATGTTGGGTTTAGGGCTATGGACATGGTTAGGGTTAGGGTTAGGTTTAGCCTTGGGCTAGCGTTAGGTGTAGGTTTAGGGTTAGGGTTAGGGCTAGGGCCAGGTTTAGGGCAAGGTTTAGGTATAGGGTTAGGGTTATGGCTAGGGCTAGCGTTAGGCTTTGGGTTAGGGTTAGAGTTTTAGCTTGGGTTAGGGTACGGTCTAGTGTTAGGGTTTCGTTTAGGTTTAGGGTTAGTGTTAGGGTTCGGGTTAGATCTAGGTCTAGGGCTAGGGTTAGGGTTAGGGTTCGGGTTATTGTTAGGGCTAGGGTAGGGTTAGAGTTAGGGTTAGGGCTAGGGCAAGGGCTAGTGCCAGGTTGATGTTTATTGTTAGGGTTAGGGCTAGGGCTAGGGCTAGGGCTAGGGCAAGGGTTAGGTTAGGGTTAAGGTTAGGGCTAGCGTTAGTTTTAGGTTTAGGGTTAGGACTAGGGCAAGGGCTAGGGCTAAGGTTATCCATAGGGTTAGGGGTAGGGCAAGGCTAGTGTTAGGGCTGGAGTTAGGGTTAGGGTTAGGGTTAGGTTTAGGGCTTGGTCTAGTGTTAGGTTTAGCGCTAAGGCTAGGGCTAGGGCTAGGGCTATGTTTAGGTTTACGGTTAGAGTTACGGCTACGGCTATGGTTAGTGTTAGGATTAGGTCTCGGTCTAGGGCTAGCGTTAGGTTAAGGGTTAGGGTTAGATTTTGGGCTAGGGTTGTGGTTAGGGCTAGGTTTAGAGTATGGGCTATTGTTAGGATTAGGTCTAGGGTTAGGGTTAGCGTTTGTGTTCGGTCTAGGCCTAGGGCTAGAATTAGGGTTAGAGTTAGGTTTTGTGCTATAGTTAGGGTAGGGTTAGGTCTAGGTCTAGGGTTAGGGTTAGGGTTAGGGCTAGGGCTAGTTCTAGGGCTAGGGTTATTGTTTTGGTTAGGGCTAGGGCCAGGGCTAATGCTAGGGTTACGGTTAGGTTAGGTTTTAGGGCAATGGCTAAGGTGAAGGTTAGTGTTAATATTAGAGCAAGGGCTAGGGTTAGGGTTAGGGTTAGTGTTAGGACCAGAGTTAGAGTTAGGGTTAGAGTTATGGCTAGGGCCAGGGTTAGGGCTAGTGTTAGGGTTAGGGTTAGGGTTAGGGCTAGGGCTTGGGCTAGGGCTAGGTTTAGGGTTAGGGTTAGGGCTAGGACTAGGGCTAGGGCCAGGGCTAGGGGTAAGTCCTGGGTTATGGTTAGGTTTATGGCTAGGGCCAGGGCTAGGGCTAGGGTTAGCGTTAGGGTTAGGATTAGGGCTAGGGCTAGGGTTAGGGTTAGGGCTAGGGCTAGGGCATGGGCAAGGGTTAGGGTTAGGGTTAGCGTTAGGGCTAGAGCCAGGGCTAGGGCTATGGTTTGGGTTAGGGTTAGGATTAGTGCTACGGCTAGGGTAAGGTTTAGATTTAGGGTTAGTGTTAGGACTAGGGTAGGGCTAGGGTTAGCGTTAGGGATAGGCCTAGGGCCAGGGCTAGGGCTAGGGTTAGAGTTAGGGTTAGGATTAGGGCTAGGGCTAGCATTAGGTTTAGGGTTAGTGTTAGGGTTTGGGCTAGGATTAGGGTTAGGGCTAGTGTTAGGGTACGGTCTGGTGTTAGGTTTAGGGCTAGGGTTAGGGATAGGTTTAGTGTTAGGGTTAGAGCTAGGGCTAGGGATAGGGTATGGTTAGGTCTCGGGTTAGGTTTAGGGATAAGAATAGAGTTAGGGTTAGGGTTAGGGTTAGAGCTAGTACTAGGGTTAGCATTAGGATTAGGTTTAGAGCAGGGTTAGGATCACGGTTAGGGTTTGGGTAGGGCCAAGGCTAGGGCCAGGGTTAGGTTTAGGGCTAAGGTTAGGGCTAGGGCTAGGGCTAGTGCTTGCGCTAGGTTTAGGGCTAGGGCTAGAGTCAGGTTTAGGGTTAGGGTTAAGGTTAGGGTTAGCGCTAGGGTTATGGTTAAGGCTAGACTAGGGCTAGGGCTATGGTTAGGGTTAGGGTTAGTGTTAGAGTTAGGGCTACGGCTATCGTTAGGGTTAGTATTAGGGTTAGGACTAGGTTAGCGTTATGTTTAGGGTTATGGTTAGCGTTGGGGCTAGGGTTAGGTTTAAGGGTAGGGTTAGAGTTTGGGCTAGGTTTAGGGTTAGGGCTAGGGTTAGGGTTAGGATTTGGGTTAGGTCTAGGGCTAGGGCAAGGGCTAGAGCTAGAGTTAGGGTTAGGGTTAGGGTTATGGCTAGGGGTAGGGTTAGGGTTAGGGCTTGGGCTATTGCTAGGGATATGTTTAGGGTTAGGTTTAGAGTTAGAGCTAGAGCTGCGGCTATGGTTAGGGTTAGTGTTAGGGTTAGATCTAGGGCTACCGTTTGGTTTAGGGTTAGGGTTAGAGTATGGGCTAGGGTTAGATTTGGGCTAGGGTTAGTGTTAATGTTATGGCTAGGGATAGGGCTAGAGCTTGGGTTATGGTTAGGGTTAGGGCCATGGCCAGGGCTAGGGCTAGGATTAGGGATAGGGTTTGGATTAGGGCTAGGGCTAGTGTTAGGGTTAGGATTAAGATTAGGGTTTAGCCAGGGAAGGACTAGGGTTAGGGATAGGGTTCGGGTTAGGGTTAGGGCTAGGGCTAGCGTTAGGTTTTAGGTTAGGGTTAGAGTTTTAGCTAGGGTTAGGGTACGGGCTAGTGTTAGGGTTAGGGTTAGCTTTAGGTTTAGTGTTAGGGATCGGGTTAGGTCTAGGGCTAGGGCTAGTGTTAGTGTTCGGGTTAGTGTTAGGGCTAGGGTTGGGTTAGGGTTAGGGTTAGGGTTAGGGTTAGGGTAGGGCTAGGGTTAGGTTTAGGGTTAGGGTTAGAGTTTGGGCCCGGGTTAGGTTTAGCGCTAGGGTTAGTGTTAGCGTTATGGCTAAGGATAGGGCTAGAACCTGGGTTATGGTTAGGGTTAGGGCTAGGGCCAGACCTAGGGCTAGGGTTAGGGTTAGGGTTTGGATTAGGACTAGGGCTAGGGTTAGGGTTAGGGTTAGGGTTAGGATTAGGTTTAGGTCCAGGGCTAGGACTAGGGTTAGGGATAGGGTTCGGGTTAGGGTTAGGGCTAGGGCTAGGGTTAGGGTTAGGATTATGGTTAGGGTTAGGTCTATGGTTGGGCTAGCTTTAGGGTTAGGTTTCGGGTTAGGTTTAGGGCTAGGGCTAGGGTTTGTGTTAGTGTTAGAGCTATTGCTAGGGATAGGGCTAGCGTTAGGGTTAGGGTTAGGGCTAGGGCAAGGGATAGTTTTAGTGTTAGGGTTACGGCTAGGGCTAGTTTTAGGTTTTGGGTTAGGCTTAGAGTTTTAGCTAGGGTTAGGGTACGGGCTAGTTTTAGGGTTAGGGTTAGCTTTAGGTTTAGTGTTAGGGATCGGGTTAGGTCTAGGGCTAGAACTAGGGTTAGTGTTCCGGTTAGGGTTAGGGCTAGGGTAGGGTTAGGGTTAGGGTTAGGGTTAGGGTTAGGATTAGGGTTAGGGCTCAGGCTAGGGCTAAGGCTAGGGCAAGTGCTAGCGCTAGGTTTATGTTTGTTAGGGTTAGGGCTAGGGCTAGGGCTAGGGCAAGGTTTAGATTATGGTTAAGGTTAGGGCTAGGGCTAGGGTTAGTGTTAGGGTTAAGGTTAGGACTAGGGCAAGGGCTAGGGCTAGTGTTATGCATAGGGTTAGGGGTAGGTCTAGGGCTAGTGCTAGGGCTAGAGTTAGGGTTAGGGTTAGGGTTAGGTTTAGGGCTATGTTAGGTTTAGGGTTAGGGTTAGGGTTAGGGTTAGGGCTAGGGCAAGGGCTACCGCTAGGTTGGGGTTAGGGTTAGGGTTAGGGTTAGGGTTAGGGCCAAGTCTAGGGCTAGCTTTAGGGTTATGTTTCGGGTTAGGTTTAGGGCTAGGGCTAGGGTTTGTGTTTGGGTTAGGTCTAGGTCTAGGGCTAGGGCTAGGGTTAGGGTTAGGGTTAGGGTTAGGCTAGTGCTAGGGCTGGGGCTTGGGTTAGGGTTTTGGTTAGAACTAGGGCTAGGGTTAGGGTTAGGGATAGGTTTAGTGTTAGGGTTATGGCTGGGGCTAGCGTTAGGTTTTGGGTTAGGGTTAGAGTTTTAGCTAGGGTTAGGGTACGGGCTAGTGTTAGGGTTAGTGTTAGCTTTAGGTTTAGTGTTAGGGATCAGGTTAGGTCTAGGGCTAGGGCTAGTGTTAGTGTTCGGGTTAGTGTTAGGGCTAGGGTAGGGTAAAGGTTAGGGTTAGGGTTAGGGTTAGGGTTAGGGTAAGGCTAGGGTTAGTTTAGGGTTAGGGTTAGAGTTTGGGCCCGGGATAGGTTTAGGGCAAGTGTTAGTATTAGCGTTATGGCTAAGGATAGGGCTAGAGCCTGGGTTATGGTTAGGGTTAATGCTAGGGCCAGGCCTAGGGCTAGGGTTAGGGTTAGGGTTTGGATTAGGGCTAGGGCTAGGGTTAGGGTTAGGGTTAGGTTTAGGATTAGGGCAAAGGCTAGGGTTAGTGTTAGTGTTAGTGATAGAGCAAGGGCGAGGGTTAGCGTTAGGGTTAGAGTTAGGGCCAGAGTTAGAGTTAGGGTTATGGTTAGGTCTAGGTCCAGGGCTAGGGCTAGGGTTAGGGTTAGGGTTAGGGCTAGGGCTTGTGCTAGGGCTAGGTTTAGGGTTAGGTTTAGGGCTAAGACTAGGGCTAGGGCCCGCACTAGGGTTATGGTTAGGGTTAGGACTAGGGCCAGGGCTAGGCTAGGGCTAGGGTTAGGGTTAGGATTGGAGCTAGGGCTAGGCTTAGGGTTAGGGCTAGGGCAAGGGCAAGGGCAAGGGTTAGGGTTAGGGTTAGGGTTAGGGTTAGGGTTAGGGCTAGAGCCAGGACTAGGGCTAGTGTTTTGATTAGGGTTAGGTTTAGGGCTAGGGCTAAGGTTAGGGTTAGTGTTAGGATTAGGGTTAGGTCTAGGGCTAGGGCTAGGGCTAGGGTTAGGGTTAGGTTTCGAGTTAGTATTAGGGCTAGGGTTTGGGATGGTTTAGGGTTATGGTTAGTGTTGGGTCTAGGGCAAGGGCTAGGATTAGGTTTAGGGTTTGCGTTAGGTTTAGGGCTTGGCCTAGGTTTATTTTTAGGGTTAGGGGTAGGGCTAGGTTTATGTTTAGGTTTAGGGCTAGGGCTAGGGCTAGGGCTAGGGCTAGTGCTAGGGCTAGGACTAGGGTTAGGGTTAGGGTTAGGGCTAGGGCCAGAGCTATGGCTAGATTTGTCTTAGGTTTAGGATTTTTGCTAGGGCTAGGGTTAGGGTTTGGGTTAGATTTTGGGCTAGGGTTAGGGTTAGGGTTAGGGTTAGGTTACGGGCTAGGGTTAGGTTTAGGGCTAGTGTTAGGTATAGGTTTAGTGTTAGGGTTATGGTTAGGTCTAGGGTTAGGATAGGGTTAGGTTTAGGTTTCGTGTTATGCTTAGGTCTAGGGCTAGGTTTAGGTTTAGGGTTAGGGTTAGGGTTAGGGTTAGAGCTAGGGCTAGGGTTAGCATTAGTGTTAGGGTTAGTGCAGGGTTAGTGTTAGGGTAAGGGTTAGGATTAGGGCTAGGGCTAGCATTAGGTTTAGAGTTAGTTTTAGGTTTTGGCTAGGGTTAGGGTTATGGCTAGGGTTAGGGCACGGTCTAGGGTTTGGGTTAGGGCTAGGGTTAGTGATAGGTTTAGTGTTAGGGTTAGGGTTAAAGCTAGGGCTATGGATAGGTTAGGGTTAGGGCTTGGGTTAGGTTTAGGGATAAGAATAGGGTTAGGGTTAGGGTTAGGGTTAGGGTTAGAGCTAATATTAGTGTTAGCGTTAGGATCCGGTTTAGAACAGTGTTAGAGTCAGGGTTAGGGTAGGGCCAGGCTAGGGCTAGGGTTAGGGTTATGTTTAGGGTTAGTGTTAGGGTAAGTTCTAGGGCAAATGCTATGGCTAGCTTTATGGTTAGGGTTAGGGTTAGAGCTAGGGCTACGGCTAGGGTTAGGTTTAGGGTTAGGGCTAGGTTAGGGCAAGGGCTTGGGATAGGTTTAGGGCTAGGGCTAGGGCTAGGGCTTGCGCTAGGTTTAGGGCTAGGGCTAGAGCCAGGGTTAGGGTTAAGTTTAGGGTTAGGGCTAGGGTTAGGGTTAAGGCTAGACTAGGGCTAGGGCTACGGTTAGAGTTAGGGTTAGTGTTAGAGTTAGGGCTACGGCTATCGTTAGGGTTAGGGTTAGGGTTAGGACTAGGTTTAGCGTTAAGTTTAGGGTTATGGTTAGCGTTGGGGCTAGGGTTAGGGTTAAGGCTAGGGTTAGGGTTAGGATTTTGGTTAGGTCTTGGGCTAGGGCTAGGGTTAGGGTTAGGGTTCTGGTCAGGGTTAGGGATAGGGCTAGGGTTAATGCTAGGATTAGGGCTTGGGCTAGGTCTAGGGCTTGGGTAGGGTTAGGGTTAGGGCTAGGGCAAGGGCTAGAGCTAGAGTTAGGGTTAGGGTTAGGGTTATGGCTAGGGGTAGGGTTAGAATTCGGGCTTGGGCTATTGCTAGGGATATGTTTAGGTTTAGGGTTAGGGTTATAGTTAGAGTTAGAGCTGCGGCTATGGTTAGGGTTAGTGTTAGGGTTAGGTCTAGGGCTAGCGTTAGGTTTAGGGTTAGGTTTAGTGTTAGGGCTAAGGTTAGGATTAGTATTATGGCTAGGGATAGGGCTAGAGCCTGGGTTATGGTTAGGGTTGGGGCTAGGGAAAGGGCTAGCGCTAGGGTTAGGTTTAGGATTTTGATTAGGGTTAGGGTTAGGGTTAGGGTTAGATTTAGGATTAGGTTTAGGTCCAGGGCTAGGACTAGGGTTAGGGATAGGGTTCGGGTTAGGGTTAGGGCTAGGGCGAGGGTTAGGGTTAGGTTTATGGTTAGGGTTAGGTCTATGGTTGGGCTAGCTTTAGGGTTAGGTTTCGGGTTAGGTTTAGGGCTAAGGCTAGGGTTTGTGTTAGGGTTAGGGCTATTGCTAGGGATAGGGCTAGCGTTAGGGTTAGGGTTAGGACTAGGGCAAGGGATAGTTAGTGTTAGGGTTAGGGCTAGGGCTAGTGTTGGGTTTTGGGTTAGGTTTAGAGTTTTAGCTACGGTTAGGGTACGGGCTAGTGTTAGGGTTAGGGTTAGCTTTAGGTTTAGTGTTAGGGATCGGGTTAGGTCTAGGGCTAGAACTAGGGTTAGTGTTCCGGGTAGGGTTAGGGCTAGGGTAGGGTTAGGGTTAGGGTTAGGGTTTGGGTTAGGGTTAGGGCCAAGTCTAAGGCTAGGTCTAGGGCAAGTGCTAGTGCTAGGTTTATGTTTGTTAGGGTTAGGGCTAGGGCTAGGGCTAGGGCAAGGTTTAGATTATGGTTAAGGTTAGGGCTAGGGCTAGGGTTAGTGTTAGGGTTAAGGTTAGGACTAGGGAAAGGGCTAGGGCTAGTGTTATGCATAGGGTTAGGGGTAGGTCTAGGGCTAGTGCTAAAGCTAGAGTTAGGGTTAGGGTTAGGGTTAGGTTTAGGGCTATGTTTGGTTTAGGGTAAGGGTTAGGGTTAGGGTTAGGGCTAGGTCAAGGGCTACCGCTAGGTTAATGTTTATTGTTAGGGTTAGTGCTAGGGCTAGAGCTAGGGCAAGGTTTAGGTTAGGATTAAGGATAGGGTTAGGATTAGTGTTAGGGTTAAGCCTAGGACTAGGGCAAGGGCTAGGGCTAGGTTTATGCATATGGTTAGGGTTAGGGTTAGGTCTAGGTCTAGGGTTAGGGTAGGGTTAGGGTTAGGGCTAGGGCTAGTGCTAGGGCTAGGGTTAGCTTTTTGGTTAGGGCTAGGGCCAGGGCTAGGTCTAGGGTTAGGGTTAGGTTTAGGATTAGGGCAAAGGCTAGGGTTAGGGTTAGTGTTAGTGATAGAGCAAGGGCGAGGGTTAGCGTTAGGGTTAGAGTTAGGGCCAGAGTTAGAGTTAGGGTTATGGTTAGGTCTAGGTCCAGGGCTAGGGCTAGGGTTAGGGTTAGGGTTAGGGCTAGGGCTTGTGCTAGGGCTAGGTTTAGGGTAAGGTTTAGGGCTAGGACTAGGGCTAGGGCCAGGGCTAGGGCTAGGGCCTGGGTTATGGTTAGGGTTAGGACTAGGGCCAGGGCTAGGCTAGGGCTAGGGTTAGGGTTAGGATTGGGGCTAGGGTTAGGGTTAGGGTTAGGGCTAGGGCTAGGGCAAGGGCAAGGGCAAGGGTTAGGGTTAGGGTTAGGGTTAGGGTTAGGGTTAGGGCTAGAGCCAGGGCTAGGACTAGGGTTTTGATTAGGGTTAGGTTTAGGGCTAGGGCTAAGGTTAGGATTAGGTTTAGGGTTAGGGTTAGGGCTAGGGCTAGGGCTAGGGTTAGTGTTAGGTTTAGGCCTAGGGCCAGGGCTAGGGTTAGGGGTAGGGTTAGGGTTAGGTTTAGGGCTAGGGCTAGCATTAGGTTTCGGGTTAGAGTTAGAGTTTGGGGTACGGTCAAGTTTTGATGTAGGGATGGAGTACTGGCTAGGGTTAAGTTTAGTGCTAGGGTTAGGGTTAGGGTTAGTGTTAGGATTAGGGTTAGGTCTAGGGCTAGGGCCAGGGCTAGGGTTAGGGTTAGGTTTCGAGTTAGTATTAGGGCTAGGGTTAGGGATGGGTTAGGGTTATGGTTAGTGTTGGGTCTAGGGCAAGGGCTAGGATTAGGGTTAGGGTTTGCGTTAGGTTTAGAGCTCGGCCTAGGTTTATTTTTAGGGTTAGGGGTAGGGCTAGGTTTATGTTTAGGGTTAGGGCTAGGGCTAGGGCTAGGGCTAGGGCTAGGACTAGGGTTAGGGTTAGGGTTAGGGCTAGGGCCAGAGCTATGGCTAGATTTGTGTTTGGTTTAGGATTTGTGCTAGGGCTAGGGTTAGGGTTTGGGTTAGATTTTGGGCTAGGGTTAGGGTTAGGGTTAGGTTACGGGCTAGGGTTAGGTTACGGGCTAGTGTTAGGGATAGGTTTAGTGTTAGGGTTATGGTTAGGTCTATGGTTAGGATAGGGTTAGGTTTAGGTTTCAGGTTATGGTTAGGTCTAGGGCTAGGTTTAGGTTTAGGTTTAGGGTTAGGGTTAGGGTTAGGGTTAGAGCTAGGGCTAGGGTTAGCATTAGTGTTAGGGTTAGTGCAGGGTTAGGGTTAGGGTAAGGGTTAGGATTAGGGCTAGGGCTAGCATTAGGTTTAGGGTTAGTGTTAGGGTTTGGGCTAGGGTTAGGGTTATGGCTAGGGTTAGGGCACGGTCTAGGGTTTGGGTTAGGGCTAGGGTTAGTGATATGTTTAGTGTTAGGTTTAGGGTTAGAGCTAGGGCTAGGGATAGGTTAGGGTTAGTGTTCGGGTTAGGTTTAGGGATAAGAATAGGGTTAGGGTTAGGGTTAGATCTAGTACTAGTGTTAGCGTTAGAATCAGGTTTAGAGCAGTGTTAGGGTCAGGGTTAGAGTAGGGCCAGGGTTAGGGCTAGGGTTAGGGTGAGGGTTAGTGTTAGGGCTAGGGCAAATGCTATGGCTAGCTTTATGGTTAGTGTTAGGATTAGGGCTAGGGCTACGGCTAGTGTTAGGTTTCGGGTTAGGGCTAGGTTAGGGCAAGGGCTTGGGATAGGTTTAGGGCTAGGGCTAGGGCTAGGGCTTGAGCTAGGTTTAGGGCTAGGGCTAGAGCCAGGGTTAGGGTTAAGGTTAGGGTTAGGGCTAGGGTTAGGGTTAAGTCTAGACTAGGGCTAGGGCTATGGTTAGGGTTAGGGTTAGTGTTAGAGTTAGGTCTATGGCTATCGTTAGGGTTAGTGTTAGGGTTAGGACTAGGTTTAGCGTTAGGTTTAGGGTTATGGTTAGCATTGTGGCTAGGGTTAGGGTTAAGGATAGAGTTAGGCTTAGGATTTGGGGTAGGTCTAGGGCTAGGGCTAGAGTTAGGGTTAGGGTTCTGTCAGGGTTTGGTATAGGGCTAGGGTTAGTGCTAGGATTAGGGCTAGGGCTATGGTTAGGGTTAGGGTTAGGGTTAGGGCTAGGGCTAGGGCGTGGGCTAGGTCTAGTGTGGGGTTAGGGTTAGGGCTAGGGCCAGGACTAGTGCTAGGGTTAGGTTTAGTTTTAGGATTAGGTCTAGGGCTAGGGTTTGGGTAAGGGTTAGGGTTAGGGCTAGGGCAAGGGCTAGCACTAGGGTTAGGTTTAGTTTTAGGATTAGGTCTAGCGCTAGTGTTTGGGTAAGGGTTAGGTTTAGGTTTAGGGCTAGGGCAAGGGCTAGCACTAGGTTTATTTTTGTTGTTAGGTTTAATGCTGTGGCTAGGGCTAGTGCTAAGGCAAGGTTTAGGTTAGGGTTAAGGTAAGGGCTAGGGCTAGGTTTAGTGTTAGGATTTAGGTTAGGACTAGGGCAAGGGCTAGGGTTAGGGTTATGCATAGGTTTAGGGGTAGGGCTAGGGCTAGTGCTAGGGCTAGAGTTAGGGTTAGGGTTCGGGTTAGGTTTCGGGATAGGGCTAGTGTTAGGGTTAGGGCTAAGGCTAGGGCTAGGAGTAGGTTTTTGGTTAGAGTTACGGCTATGGCTATGGTTAGGGTTAGGTTTAGGTCTAGGTCTAGGGCTAGCATTAGATTTAGGGTTAGGGTTAGGTTTTGTGCTAGGGTTGTCGTTAGTGCTAGTTTTAGGGTATGGGTTAGGGTTAGGTTTAGGGCTAGGGTTAGGGTTTGGGTTAGGTCTAGGGCTAGGGCTAGGATTAAGGTTATGATCAGGGTTAGGGCTAGGGTTAGGGTAATGTTAGGTCTAGGTCTAGGGTTAGGGTTAGGGTTAGGGTTAGGGCTAGGTTTAGCCCTAGGGCTAGGGTTAGAGTTTTGGTTAGGGCTAGGGCCAGGGCTAGGTCTAGGGTTATGGTTAGGTTTAGGATTAGGGCAGGGGCTAGTGTTAGGCTTAGTGTTAGTGTTAGAGCAAGGGCTAGGGTTAGGGTTAGGGTTAGCATTAGGGCCAGAATTAGAATTAGGTTTAGGGTTAGGGCTAGGGCCAGGGCTTGGGCTAGGGCTAGGTTTAGGGTTAGGTTTAGGGCTAGGACTAGGGCTAGTGTCAGGCCTAGTGCTAGGGCCTGGGTTATAGTTAGGGTTAGGCCTAAGGCCAGAGCTTGGGATAGGGTTAGGGTTAGGGTTAGGATTAGGGCTAGGCCTGGGTTAGGTTTAGGGCTAGGGCTAGTGCAAGGGAAAGTGTTAGGGTTAGGGTTAGGGCTAGAGCCGGTCCTAGGGCTAGGGTTTTGGTTAGGGTTAGGATTAGAGATAGGGCTAAGTTTAGGGTTAGGTTTAGGGTTAGGGTTAGGGCTAGGGCTAAGGTTAGGGTTAGGTTTAGGGTTAGGCCTAGGGCCAGGGCTAGGGCTAGGAATAGGTTTAGGGTTATGATTATGGCTAGGGCTAGCATTAGGTTTTGGGTTAGAGTTAGAGTTTGGGATATGGTTACGGTTTGATCTAGGGATAGAGTACTGGCTAGGGTTAAGTTTAGGACTAGGGTTAGGGTTAGTGTTAGGATTAGGGTTAGGTCTAGGGCTAGGGCTAGGGTTAGGGTTAGGTTTCGGGTTAGTGTTAGGGCTAGGGTTAGGGTTGGGATAGGGTTATGGTTATTGTTCGGTCTAGGGCAAGGGCTAGGATTAGGGTTAGGTTTTGCGTTAAGTTCAGGGCTAGGGTTAGGTTTATTTTTAGGGTTAGGGGTCGGGGTAGGTTTATGTTTTGGGTTAGTTCTAGGGCTAGGGCTAGGGCTAGGACAGGGTTAGGGTTAGGGTTAGGGTTAGGGCTAGGGCCAGAGCTAGGGCTAGATACGTGTTAGGTTTAGGATTTGGGCTAGGGCTAGGGTTAGGGTTAGGGTTAGAGTTTGGGCTAGGGTTAGGGATAGTGTTAGGTTACGGGCTAGGTTTAGGTTTAGGGCTAGGGTTAGGGATAGGTTTAGTGTTAGGGTTACAGTTAGGTCTAGGGTTAGGATAGGGTTAGGTTTAGGTTTCGGGTTATGGTTAGGTCTAGTGCTCGGTTTAGGTTTAGGTTTAGGTTTAGGGTTAGGATTAGGGTTAGGGTTAGAGCTAGGGCTAGGGTTAGTGTTAGCGTTATGGTTAGTGCAGGGTTAGGGTTAGGGTTAGGATTAGGGCTAGGGCTAGCATTAGGTTTAGGGTTAGTGTTAGGGTTTGGGCTAGGGTTAGGGTTACGGTTAAGGTTAGGGTACGGTCTAGGGTTTGGGTTAGGGCCAGGGTTAGTGATAGTTTTAGTGTTAGGGTTAGGGTTAGAGCTAGGTCTAGGGATAGTGTTAGGTTTAGGTCTCGGGTTGGGTTTAGGGATAAGAATAGGGTTAGGGTTAGGGTTAGGGTTAGGGTTAGGGTTAGGGTTAGGGTTAGAGCTAATATTAGGGTTAGCGTTAGGATCATGTTTAGAACAGTGTTAATGTCAGGGTTAGGGTAGGGCCAGGCTAGGGCTAGGGTTAGGGTTATGTTTAGGGTTAGTGTTAGGGTAAGTTCTAGGGCAAATGCTATGGCTAGCTTTATGGTTATGGTTAGGGTTAGGGCTAGGCCTACGGCTAGGGTTTGGTTTAGGGTTAGGGCTAGGTTAGGGCAAGGGCTTGGGATACGTTTAGGGCTAGGGCTAGGGCTAGGGCCTGCGCTAGGTTTAGGGCTAGGGCTAGAGCCAGGGTTAGGGTTAAGTTTAGGGTTAGGGCTAGGGTTAGGGTTAAGGCTAGACTAGGGCTAGGGCTATGGTTAGAGTTAGGGTTAGTGTTAGAGTTAGGGCTACGGCAATCGTTAGGTTTAGGGTTAGGGTTAGGACTAGGTTTAGCGTTAAGTTTAGGGTTATGGTTAGCGTTGGGGCTAGGGTTAGGGTTAAGGCTAGGGTTAGGGTTAGGATTTTGGTTAGGTCTTGGGCTAGGGCTAGGGTTAGGGTTAGGGTTCTGGTCAGGGTTAGGGATAGGGCTAGGGTTAGTGCTAGGATTAGGGCTAGGGCTAGGGCTAGGGCTTGGATATGGTTAGGGTTAGGGCTAGGGCAAGGGCTAGAGCTAGAGTTAGGGTTAGGGTTAGGGTTATGGCTGGGGTAGGGTTAGAATTAGGGCTTGGGCTATTGCTAGGGATATGTTTAGGTTTAGGGTTAGGGTTAGAGTTAGAGTTAGAGCTGCGGCTATGGTTAGGGTTAGTGTTAGGGTTAGGTCTAGGGCTAGCGTTAGGTTTAGGGTTAGGTTTAGTGTTAGGGCTAAGGTTAGGATTAGTATTATGGCTAGGGATAGGGCTAGAGCCTGGGTTATGGTTAGGGTTGGGGCTACAGCCAGGGCTAGCGCTAGGGTTAGGTTTAGGATTTTGATTAGGGTTAGGGTTAGGGTTACGGTTATGGTTAGGTCCAGGGCTAGGACTAGGGTTAGGGATAGGGTTCGGGTTAGGGTTAGGGCTAGGGCTAGGGTTAGGGTTAGGATTATGGTTAGTGTTAGGTCCAGGGCTATGGCTAAGTTTAGGGTTAGGGTTCGGGTTAGGTTTAGGGCTAGGTCTAGGGTTTGTGTTAGGGTTACGGCTAGGGCTAAGGCTAGGTCTAGGGCTAGGGCTAGGTTTAGGGTTAGGGTTAGGGCAAGTGTTGGGTTTAGGGTTAGGGTTATGCCTAGGGCAAGCGTTAGGTTTTGGGTTAGTGTTAGAGTTTTAGCTAGCGTTAGGGTACAGGCTAGTGTTAGGGTTAGGTTTAGGTTTAGGTTTGATGTTTATTTTTAGGTTTAGTACTAGGCTATGTCTAGGTCAAGGGTTAGTTTAGGGTTAAGTTTAGGACTGGGGTTAGTGTTAAGGTTAAGCTTAGGACTAGGGTAAGGAGGGCTAGGGCTAGTGTTATCCATAGGGTTAGGGGTAGGGCTAGGGCTAGTGCTAGGGCTAGATTTAGGGTTAGGGTTAGAGTTAGGGTTAGTGCTAGGGCTAGTGTTAGGGTTATGGCTTAGGCTAGGGCTAGGGCTAGGGTTAGGTTTATGGTTAGAGTTACAGCTATGGCTATGGTTAGCGTTAGGGTTAGGTCTAGGTCTAGGGTTAGCATTAGGTTTAGGGTTCGGGTTAGATTTTGGGCTAGGGCTGTGTTTAGGGCTAGGTTTAGGGTATGGGCTAGTGTTAGGATTAGGGCTAGGTAGGGTTAACGTGTGGGTTAGGTATAAGGCTAGTGCTAGGATTAGGGTTAGGGTTAAGGTTTGGGCTAGAGTTAGGGTAGGGTTAGGGCTAGGTCTACTGTTAGGGTTAGGGTTAGGTCTAGGGCTAGTGTTAGGGTTTGGGTAGGGCTAGGGCCAGAGCTAGGGCTAGTGTTAGTGTTAGGAATGCCTAGTGCAACGGCTATGGTTAGGGTTAGGGTTAGTGTTAGTGTTAGAGGAAGGGGTAGGGTTAGGGTTAGGGTTAGCATTAGGGCCAGAGTTAGAGTTAGGGTTAGGGTTAGGGCTAGGGCCAGGCCTAGGGCTAGGGTTAGGTTAGGGCTAGGACTAGGGCTAGGGCCTGGGTTATGGTTAGGGTTATGGCTAGGGCCAGGTCTAGGGCTAGGGTTAGGGTTAGGTTTAGGGTTAGGATTAGGGCTAGGGCTAGGGTTAGTGTTAGGGTTAGGTCTAGTTTTAGGGCAAGGGCAAGGGTTAGGGTTAGGGATAGGCCTAGAACCACGGCTAGGGCTAGGGTTTGTGTTAGGGTTAGGATTAGGGCTAGGACTAGGGTTATGGTCATGGTTAGGGTTAGGGTTAGTGTTAGGGTTAGGGTTAGGGTTAGGGTTAGGCCTAGGGCCAGTGCTAGGGCTAGGGTTTGGGTTAGGGTTAGGATTAGTGCTGGGTCTAGGGTTAGGGTTAGGGTCAGGGTTAGGGTTAGGGTTAGGGTTAGGCCTAGTCCCGGGGCTAGTGCTCGGGTCAGGGTTAGGGTTAGGATTAGGGCTAGGGCTAGCATTTGTTTAGGGTTAGTGTTAGGGTTTGGGCTAGGGTTAGGGTTAGTGCTAGGGTTAGTTTACGGTCTAGGGTTAGAGTTAGGGCTAGGGTTAGAAATAGGTTTAGTGTTAGGGTAAGGTTAGAGCTAGGGCTAGGGATAGGGTAGTGTTAGGCCTCGGGTTAGGTTTAGGGATAAGAATAGAGTTAGGGTTATGGTTAGGGTTCGGGTTAAAGCTAGTACTAGGGTTAGTGTTAGGATCAGGTTTAGAGCAGTGTAAGGGTCAGGGTTAGGGTAGGGCCTAGGCTAGGGCTAGTGTTAGGTTTAGGGTTAGGGTTAGGGCTTGGGTAAGGGCTATGGCTAGCTTTATGGTTAGGGTTAGGGTTAGGGCTAGGGCTACGGCTAGGGTTAGGTTTATATTTAGGGCTAGGTTAGGGAATGGTCTAGGGATAGAGTTGGGGCAAGGGCTATGGCTAGGTTTATGGTTAGGGTTAGGGTTAGGGCTAGGGCTACGGCTAGGGTTAGGTTTAGATTTAGGGCTAGGTTAGGGCATGGGCAACGGATAGAGTTGGGGCTAGGGCTAGGGCTAGGACTAGGCTTAGATTTAGGGTTAGGGCTAGGGCCAGAGCTAGGGCTAGATTTGTGTTTGGTTTAGAATTTGGGCTAGGGCTAGGGTTAGTGTTAGATTTAGGGTTAGACTAGGGCCAGGGCTAGGAGTAGCGTTAGGTTTAGGGTTAGGGTTAGAGTTTGGGCTAGAGTTAGGGTTAGGGCTAGGGTTAGGGTACGGGTTTAGGGTTAGGGTTATCCTTTGGTCTAGGGCTAGGTTTAGGTTTAGGTTTAGGGTTAGGATTAGAGCTAGGACTAGGGTTAGCGTTAGCGTTAGGGTTAGTGCAGGGTTAGGGTTAGGGTTCAGGTTAGGGTTTAGGGCCAGGGCATGTGCTAGGGTTAGGGTTAGAGTTAAGGTTAGGACTAGGGCAAGGCCTAGGGCTAGGTTTATGGATAGGGTTAGGGGTAGGCCTAAGGCTAGTGCTAGGTTTAGATTTAGGGTTAGGGCTAGGGCCAGCGCTTGGGCTAGGGTTAGTGTTAGGGTCAGAATTAGGTCTAGGGCTGGGGTTAGGGTTAGGGTTAGAGTTTGGGCTAGGTTTAGGTTTAGGGCTAGGGTTAGTGTACGGGCTAGGGTTAGGGGTAGGTCTAGGGTTAGGGATAGGTTTAGCGTTAGGGTTAGGGTTAGGTCTAGGGATAGGGTTATGGTTAAGTTTCGGGTTAGGGTTAGGGCTAGGGCTAGGGCTAGGTTTAGCTTTAGGGTTAGGGATAGCGTTAGAGCTATGGCTAGGGTTAGCGTTAGGTTTGGGGTTACTGCAGGGTTATGGTTAGGGTTAGAGTTAGGGAGAAGGTTCAGGGCAGCTAGGATTAGGTTTATGCTTAGGGTTAGGGTTAGGGCTCGGGCTATTTTAGTGTTGCGTTTTCGGTTAGGTCTAGGGCTAAGGCTAGGACTAGGGTAGGTTTAGGATAATGTTTAGGGTTAGGGCTACGGCCAGGGCTAGGGTTAGAATTAGGTTTAGGGCTAGGGCTAGCGTTAGGTTTAGGGTTAGGTTTAGAGTTAGTGCTATGGTTATGTTTAGGGGTAGGGTTAGGTTGCGGCTATGGGTAAGGTTAGGGCTAGGGTTCGGGTTAGGGATTGGTTATTTCTAGGGCAAGGGCTAGGGCTAGGGTTAGGGTTAGGTTTAGGGCTAGGACCAGGGCTAGGGCTAGAGTTAGGGTTAGGG
Source organism: Sylvilagus floridanus (assembly GCA_949820135.1). Taxonomy (NCBI): domain Eukaryota; kingdom Metazoa; phylum Chordata; class Mammalia; order Lagomorpha; family Leporidae; genus Sylvilagus; species Sylvilagus floridanus. The sequence continues at coordinate 166,530,416 of OX463227.1, read as the reverse complement.
TTAGGATTAGGATTAGGGCTACGGCTAGTGTTAGGGTTAGGGTTAGGGCTAGGGCTTGGATTAGGGTTAAGGTTAGGGCTAGGGCTAGGGCTGGGGTTAGAGTTAGGGTTATGGCTAGGTCCAGGGCTAGGGCTAGGTTTTGGGTTAGGGAAAGGATTAAGGCTAGTGCTAGTCTAGGGTTAGTGTTAGGGTTAGGTTTATGGCTAGGGCTAGGGTTCGGTCTAGGGTTAGGTTTAGGGGTATGGCTAGGGCTAGAGCTAGTGTTAGAGTTTGGGTTAGGGCTAGGTCTAGGTTTAGGGTTAGGGTTAGGGCTAGGGCTAGGGCTACGACTTGGGTTAAGGTTACGGTTCGGGCTAGGCCCAGGACTTGGGCTAGTGTTAGTGTTAGGGTCAGAATTAGGGCTAGAGCTTGGGTTAGGTTTAGGTTTAGGGTTAGGGCTAGGGCTAGCGTTAGGTTTTGGGTCAGGGTTAGAGTTTGTGCTAGGGTTAGGGTTGGGGATATTGTTAGGATATGGGCTAGGGTTTGGTTAGGGTTAGGTTTAGGGTTAGGGTTAGTGTTAGGTTTAGTGTCAGGTCTAGGGCTAGGGATTGGGTTAGGGTTAGGTTTCGGGTTAGGGTTAGGGCTAGGGCTAGGGTTAGGGTTAGTATTAGGGTTAGGGCTAGGGCAAAGGCTAGGGCTAGGTTTATGTTTAGGGTTAGGGTTAGGTTTAGGGCTAGAGCCAGGGCTAGGTCTAGGGTTTTGTTTAGGGTTAGGATTAGGGCTAGAGTTAGGTTTAGAGTTAGGGTTAGGATTAGGGTTATGGTTAGGGCCAGGGCTAGGGCTAGGGTTAGGGTTAGGGTTAGGCTTAGTTCCAGGGCTAGGGCTAGGGTTAGGGTTAGTGTAAGGATTAAGGATAGGGCTAGTGTTACAGTTAGGGTTAGGGTTAGGGCTAGGGTAGCATTAGGTTTAGGGTTAGGGTTAGAGTTTGGGCTAGGGTTAGGGTTTGATCTAGGGATAGGGTACGGGCTAGGGTTAAGTTTAGGTCTAGGATTAGGTTTAGGGTTAGGGTTAGGGTTAGGATTAGTGTTAGGTCTAGGCCTAGGGCTAGGGTTAGGGTTAGGGTTCGAGTTGGGGTTAGGGCCAGGGCTAGGGTTAGGTTTAGGGTTATGGTTAGCTTTAGGTCTAGGGCTAGGGCTAGGATTTGGGTTAGGGTTTGGATTAGGTTTAGGCCCTGAGATAGGTTTATGTTTAGGGTTAGGGTTAGTTCTAGGGTTAGGGCTAGGTTTAGGGCTATGGCTAGGGCTAGGGCTAGGACTATGTTTAGGTTTAGGGTTAGGGCTATCGCCATAGCTAGGGCTAGATTTGGGTTAGGTTTAGGATTAGGCCTGTGCTAGGGTTAGGGTTAGAGTTAGGGTTAAGGCTAGGTCTAGGGCTAGGGTTAGGGTTAGGGTTAGAGTTTGGGCTAGGTTTAGGTTTAGGGCTAGGGTTAGGGTTAGGTCTAGTGTTAGGGATAGGTTTAGTTTTAGGGTTATGGTTAGGTCTAGGGATAGGGTGACGGTTTTTTTTCGGGTTAGGTTTAGGGCTAGGGCTAGGGCTAGGTGTAGCTTTAGGGTTAGGGTTAGCATTAGAGCTAGGGCTAGGGTTAGCGTTAGGGTTGGGGTTACTGCAGGGTTATGGTTAGGGTTAGAGTTAGGATTAAGGGCCAGGGGTAGCTAGGGTTAGGTTTAGGCTTAGGGATAGGGTTAGGGCTCGGGCTATATTTAGGGTTGCATATAGGGTTAGGGCTAGGGCTAAGGCTAGGACTAGGGTAGGTTTAGGGTAGTGTTTAGGGTTATGGCTATGGCCAGGGATAGGGTTAGAATTAGGGTTAGGGCTAGGGCTAGCGTTAGGTTTAGGGTTAGGATTAGAGTTAGTGCTATGGCTAGGGTTAGGGGTAGGGTTAGGTTGTGGCTATGGGTAAGGTTAGGGCTAGGGTTCGGGTAAGGAATAGTGTTGTCTAGGGCTAGTGCTAGGGCTAGGTTTAGGGCTAGCGCCAGGGCTAGGGCTTAGGGTTAGGGTTAGCGTTAGGATTAGGGATAGGGCTAGTGTTAGGGTTAGGGTTATGTCTAGGGATAGCGTTAGGTTTAGGTTTAGGGTTACAGTTCGGGCTAGGGTTAGAGTTTGGGATAGGGATAGGGTACGGTCTAGAGTTAGGGTTAAGGCCAGGGTCAGGGTTAGGGTTAGTTTTAGTGTTAGGGTTAGGGTTAGGACTAAGGCTAAGTCTAGGTTTATGGTTAGGGTTCCAGTTAAGGTTATGGCTAGGGCCAGGGTTAGGGTTAGGTTTATGGTTAGGGTTAGGTCTAGGGCTAGAGCTAGGTTTACGGTTAGGGTCGTGTTAGGTTTAGGGCTAGGGCTAGGTTTTGGGTTATGGCTAGGGCTAGGGTTAGGGTTAGGGTTAGGATTAGGTAGATGGCTAGTGCTAGGTTTAGTGTTAGGGTTCGGGTTGAGTTTAGGGTTAGGGTTAGGCTTTGGGTTAGGGCTAGGGCAAGGACTAGGGCTAGGGTTATGCTTAGTTTTAGGGCTAGGGCTAGGGCTAGAGTTAGGTTTAGGGTTAGGGTTAGGGCTAGGGCTAGGGTTAGGGTTAGGGCTAGGGCTAGGGTTAGGTTTAGGGCTAGGGCTAGGGATAGGGATAGAGATAGGGTTAGGGTTAGGGCTGGGCTAGGGATAGGGCTACGGTTAGTTTTAGGTTTAGGTTTAGGGCTAGGGCTAGCGTTTGATCTAGGATTAGTGTTAAGGTTATGTCTAGGGCTACGGCTAGGGTTAGTGTTAGCGTTAGGGCTAGGCCTAGGTCTAGGGTTAGTTTTAGTGTTAGGGTTAGAGCTAGGGATATATGTAGGTTTAGGTTTAGGGCTAGGGCTAGGACTAGGGTTAGGGATAGGGCTAGTGCCAGGCCTAGGCGTAGGGTTTGCATTAGGGTTAGGATGAGGATTGGGGATAGCATTAGGGTTATGGTTAGGGTTAGGGCTAGGGCTAGCGTTAGGTTTAAGCTTAGGTTTAGCGTTTGCGCTAGGGTTAGTATTGGGCTACATCTAGGTTTAGTGTTAGGGTTAGGTTTTAGGGCCAGGGCTAGGGCTAGGGTTAAGTTTAGGGTTAGGGTTAGTGGTAGCGCAAGGGCTTGGGCTAAGTTATGGTTAGGGCTAGAGTTAGGTTTAGGGCTAGGTCTAGGGCTAGGGCTACAGCTAGTGTTAGGGTTATGGTTAGGGCTGGGGCTAGTGTTAGGGTTAGGGCTAGGGCTAGTGCTAGGGCTAGGGCTAGTGTTTGATCTAGGATTAGTGTTAAGCTTATGTCTACGGCTAGGGCTAGGGTTAGTGTTAGCGTTAGGTCTAGGGCTAGGTCTAGGGTTAGTTTTAGTGTTAGGGTTAGGGCTAGGGTTAGGGTTAGGGTTAGATCTCTGGCTATTTGTAGGGTTAGGGTTGGATCTAGTGCTAGGGCTAGGGCTAGGGCTAGGGCTAGGGTTAGGGTTATTGCTAGTGCCAGGCCTAGGGCTAGGGTTTGCATTAGTGTTAGGATTAGGACTAGGGCTAGCATTAGGGTTATGGTTAGGGATAGGGCTAGGGCTAGCGTTAAGTTTAAGCTTAGGTTTAGCGTTTGCGCTAGGGTTAGTATTGGGTTACATCTAGGTTTAGAGTTAGGGTTAGGTTTTAGGGCCAGGGCTAGGGCTAGGGTTAGGTTTAGGGTTAGGGTTAGTGGTAGCGCAAGGTCTTGGGCTAAGTTATGGTTAGGGCTAGAGTTAGGTTTAGGGCTAGGTCTAGGGCTAGGGCTACAGCTAGGGTTAGGGTTATGGTTAGGGCTGGGGCTAGTGTTAGGGTTAGGGCTAGGGCTAGTGCTAGGGCTAGGGCTAGTGTTTGATCTAGGATTAGTGTTAAGCTTATGTCTAGGACTAGGGCTAGGGTTAGTGTTAGCGTTAGGGCTAGGGCTAGGTCTAGGGTTAGTTTTAGTGTTAGGGTTAGGGCTAGGGTTAGGGTTAGGGTTAGATCTCTGGCTATTTGTAGGGTTAGGGTTAGGGCTAGTGCTAGGGCTAGGGCTAGGGCTAGGGCTAGGGCTAGGGCTAGGGCTAGGGTTAGGGCTAGTGCCAGGCCTAGGGCTAGGGTTTGCATTAGTGTTAGGATTAGGACTAGGGCTAGCATTAGGGTTATGGTTAGGGATAGGGCTAGGGCTAGTTTAAGTTTAAGCTTAGGTTTAGAGTTTGCGCTAGGTTTAGTATTGGGTTACATCTAGGTTTAGAATTAGGGTTAGGTTTTAGGGCCAGGGCTAGGGCTAGGGTTAGGTTTAGGGTAAGTGTTAGTGGTAGCGCAAGGGCTTGGGCTAGGGTTATGTTTAGGGCTAGAGTTAGGTTTAGGGTAGTTCTAGGGCTAGGGCTACAGCTAGGGTTAGGGTTATGGTTAGGGCTAGGGCTAGTGTTAGGGCTAGTGCTAGGGCTAGGGCTAGGGCTAGGGCTAGGGCTTGGGTTAGGGTTAGAGCCAGGGCTAGGGCTAGGCCTAGATTTAGCGTTAAGGCCAGGGCTAGGGTTAGGGTTGGATTTAGGGTTAGGGTTAGGGCTATAGTTATGTATAGGGTTAGGGCTAGGGCTAGTGCTAGGGTTGGATTTAGGGTTAGGTTTAGGGCTAGGGCTAGGGTTTTGTCTAGGGTTAAAGTTAGGGTTATGGCTAGGGCTAGTGCTAGAGTTAGTGTTAGGGTTAGTGCTAGGGCTAGGGTTACTTTTAGGGTTAGGGTTAGGGTTAGATCTAGGGCTATGGTTAGGGTTAGGGTTAGGGCTAGGGCTACGGCTAGGGTTAGGGTTAGGGTTAGGGTTTGGGTTAGTGCCAGGGATAGGGCTAGGATTAGGGCTAGGGTTAGGATTAGAGCTATGGCTAGGTTTAGGGATTGTTTTAGGGCTAGGTCTAGGGCTTGGGCTAGGTCTAGGGCTAGGTTTATGTTTAGGTTATGGCTAGGGCTAGGGCTAGAGTTAGTGTTAGGGTTAGGGCTAGGACTAGGGTTAGGTTTAGGGTTAGTGTTAGGTCTAGCCCTAGGGCTAGGGCTAGGGTTAGGGTTATGGTTACGGTTACGGTTAGGGTTAGTGCTAGGGCAAGGGTTAGGGCTTGGGCTAGGGTTATGTCTAGTTCTAGGGCTAGGGCTTGGAGCTAGAATTATAGTAGGGCTAGGGCTAGGTCTAGGTTTAGGTTTAGGGTTAGGGCTAGGGCTAGGGTTAGGGTTAGGGTTAGGGTTATGGTTAGTGTTAGGGCTAGGGCTAGGGTTATGGTTATGGTTACGGTTACGGTTAGGTTTAGTGCTAGGGCTAGGGGTAGGATTAGATCTAGGTCTAGGGCTAGGGCTAGGGTTAGGGTTAGGGCTAGGGCTAGGGCCAGGGCTTGGGCTAGGGTTAGTGTTAGGGTCAGAATTGGGGCTAGGGCTAGGGTTAGGTTTAGGGTTAGGGTTAGGGCTTGGCTAGCGTTAGGTTTTGGGTTAGTGTTAGAGTTTGAGCTATGTTACGGTTGTTGGCTAGTGTTAGGGTATGTGCTAGGTTTAGGTTAGGGTTAGGGTTAGGGTTAGTGTTAGGTTTAGTGTCATGTCTAGGGCTAGGTTTGGGTTAGGGTTAGGTTTCGGGTTAGGGTTAAGGCTAGGGCTTGGGTTAGGGTTAGGTTTCGGGTTAGGGTTAAGGCTAGGGCTTGGGTTAGGGTTAGGTTTCGGGTTAGGGTTAGGCTATGGCTAGGGTTAGGGTTTTTGTTAGGGTTAGGGCTAGGGCAAAGGCTAGGGCTAGGTTTATGTTTAGGTTTAGGTTTAGGGCTAGGGCTAGGCCTAGGGCTAGGGCTAGGGTAAAGTTTAGGGTTAGGTTTAGGGCTAGAGCCAGTGTAGGGCTAGGGTTTTGGTTAGGTTTAGGATTAGGGCTAGGGTTAGGTTTAGGTTTAGGGTTAGGATTAGAGTTAGGGCTAGGGCTAGGGCTAGTGTTAGGGTTAGGGTTAGGGCTAGGGTAGCATTAGGTTTAGGGTTAGGGTTAGAGTTTGGGCTAGGGTTAGGGTTTGATCTAGGGATAGGGTATGTGCTAGGGTTAAGTTTAGGTCTATGATTAAGGTTAGGGTTAGGGTTAATGTTAGGATTAGTGTTAGGTCTAGGCCTAGGGCTAGGGTTAGGGTTAGGTTTCGAGTTGGGGTTAGGGCCAGGGCTAGGGTTAGGTTTAAGTTTATGGTTAGCTTTAGGTCTAGGGCTTGGGCTAGGTAGGGTTAGGGTTAGGGTTAGCCCTAGGGCTAGGGTTAGGGTTAGGGTTAGGGTTAGGGCTAGGACTAGGGTTAGGTTTAGGGTTAGTGTTAGGTCTAGGCCTAAGGCTAGGGCTAGGGTTAGGGTTATGGTTAGGATTAGGGCTAGGGTTAGGTTTAGGGTTAGGGTTGGGATTAGAGTTAGGGCTAGGGCTAGGGCTAGTGTTAGGGTTAGGGTTAGGGCTAGGGTAGCATTAGGTTTAGGGTTAGGGTTAGAGTTTGGGCTAGGGTTAGGGTTTGATCTAGGGATAGGGTACGGGCTAGGGTTTAGTTTAGATATATGATTAAGTTTAGGGTTAGGGTTAATGTTAGGGTTAGGGTTAGGTCTAGGGCTAGGGCTAGGGTTAGGGTTAGTGTTAGGGTTAGGGCTAGGGCAAAGGCTAGGGCTAGGTTTATGTTTAGGGTTAGGGTTAGGTTTAGGGCTAGAGCTAGGGCTAGGTGTAGGGTTTTGTTTAGGGTTATGTTTAGGGCTAGGGTTAGGTTTAGGGTTAGGGTTAGGATTAGGGTTATGGTTAGGGCTAGGGCTAGGGCTAGGGTTAGGGTTAGGGTTAGGGTTAGGCTTAAGTCCAGGGCTAGGGCTAGGGTTAGGGTTAGGGTAAGGATTAAGGATAGGGCTAGTGTTACAGTTAGGGTTAGGGTTAGGGCTAGGGTAGCATTAGGTTTAGGGTTAGGGTTAGAGTTTGGGCTAGGGTTAGGGTTTGATCTAGGGATAGGGTACGGGCTAGGGTTAAGTTTAGGTCAAGGATTAGGGTTAGGGTTAGGGTTAGGATTAGGATTAGTGTTAGGTCTAGGCCTAGGGCTAGGGTTAGGGTTAGGGTTCGAGTTGGGGTTAGGGCCAGGGCTAGGGTTAGGTTTAAGTTTATGGTTAGCTTTAGGTCTAGGGCTTGGGCTAGGTAGGGTTAGGGTTTGGGTTAGGATTAGAGCTAGGGCTAGGTGTATGTTTAGGATTAGGGGTAGGGCTTGGGTTAGGATTAGTGTTAGGGCTAGGGCTAGGGTTAGGAGTAGGGTTATGGTCAGGGTTAGGGCTAGGGCCAGAGCTAGGGCTAGATTTGGATTAGGTTTAGGATTAGGGCTAGTGCTTGGGTTAGGTTTAGAGTTAGGGTTAGGGCTAGGGCTATGTCTAGGGATAGGTTTATGGTTAGGGTTAGAATTTGGGCTAGGATTAAGGCTAGGGTTAGTGTACGGGCTAGGGTCAAGGATAGGTTTACTGTTTGGTTTAGTTTTAGTTCTAGGGCTAGTGATAGGGTTAGGGTTAGGTTCAGGTTATGGTAATGGCTAGAGCTAGGTTTAGGTTTAGGGTTAGGGTTAGGGTTAGAGCTAGTGCTAGGTTTAGCGTTAGGGTTAGGGTTAGGGCAGGGTTGGGGTTAGGATTAGGGTTAGGGTTTGGGTTAGGGTTTAGGGCCAGTGCTAGGGCTACGTTTAGGGTTAGGCCTAGGGCCAGGTAGGGCTTAGGGTTAAGGATAGGGTTAGGGTTAGGGCTAGGGCCAGGGTTAGGGTTAGGTTTATGGTTAGGGTTAGGTCTAGGGCTAGAGCTAGGTTTACGGTTAGGGTTCGTGTTAGGTTTAGGGCTAGGGCTAGGTTTTGGGTTATGACTAGGGCTAGGGTTAGGGTTCGGGTTATGGTTAGGGTTAGGGTTAGGCTTTGGGTTAGGGCTAGGGCAAGGACTAGGGCTAGGGTTATGCTTAGTTTTAGGGCTAGGGCTAGGGCTAGAGTTAGGGTTAGGGTTAGGGCTAGGGCTAGGTTTAGGGTTAGGGCTAGGGCTAGGGCTAGGGTTAGGTTTAGGGCTAGGGCTAGGGTTAGGTTTAGTGTTAGGGTTAGGGTTAAGCCTAGGATTAGGATTAGGGTTGGGCTGGGCTAGGGCTAGGGCTAGGGCTACGGTTAGTGTTAGGTTTAGGTTTAGGGCTAGGGCCAGTGTTTGATCTAGGATTAGTGTTAAGGTTATGTCTAGGCTAGGGCTAGGGTTAGTGTTAGCGTTAGGGCTAGGCCTAGGTCTAGGGTTAGTTTTAGTGTTAGGGTTAGGGCTAGGGCTATTTATATGTTTAGGGTTAGGGCTAGTGCTAGGGCTAGGGCTAGGGCTAGGGTTAGGGTTAGGGCTAGTGCCAGGGCTAGGGCTAGGTTTTGCGTTAGGGTAAGGATTAGGACTAGGGCTAGCATTAAGGTTATGGCTAGTGTTAGGGCTAGTGTTAGCATTAGGTTTAGGCTTAGGTTTAGAGTTTGTGCTAGGGTTAGGATTAGGGCTAGGTTTAGGGTATGGGCTAGGCTTAGGGTTAGGGGTAGGGTTAGGGTGAGTGTTAGTTTAGGGTTAGGGTAAGGTTTAGGTGTAGGGCTTTGGCTAGGGTTAGTGTTAGGGTTTGTATTAGGGCTTGGGCTAGGGCTAGGGCTAGGAATAGGTTTAGGTTTAGGGTTAGGGTTAGGGCTAGGTTTAACGTTAGAATTAGGGTTAGGTTTAGGGCTAGGGTTAGATCTAGGGTTAGGTTTGTGCTTATGGCTAAGGCTAAGGTTAGTGTTAGTGTTAGGGTTAGGGCTACGGCTAGGGCTAGGATTACATTTACAGTTACTATTAGGGCTAGGGTTAGGGTTAGGGTAAGGGTTAGAGTTAGGGCTAGGTCTACGGCTTGGGCTAGGGCCTGGGTTAGGGTTAAGTTTTGTGTTAGGACTAGGGCTATGGTTAGGGTTAGGGTTAGGATTGGGGTTAGAGCTAGGGCTAGGTTTAGGGTTAGTATTAGGGTTATGGCCAGGGCTAGGGCTAGAGTTAGGGTTAGGTTTATGGCTAGGGCTAGGGTTAGGTCTACGGTTAGGGTTAGGGTTAGGTTTAGGTTTAGGGCTAGGGCTACATTTAAGGTTAGGGCTAGGGAAAGGATTAGGGTTGGGGCTAGGGTTAGGTTTAGTGTTAGTTTTAGGTGTAGGCTAGGGCTAGGGCTACGGTTAGGGTTATGGTTTGGGTTATTGCTAGGGCTATGGTTAGGGTTAGGGTTAGGGTTAGGGTTAGAGATAGAGCTAGGGCTAGCATTAGGTTTTGGTTAGGGTTAGGGCCATAGTTAGGTTAGGGTTATGGTTAGGGCTAGGACCAGGGCTAGGGCTAGGGCTAGGGCTAGGGTTAGGTTTAGGTCTAGCGTTAGGGCGAGGGCTAGTGTTAAGGTTAGGTTTAGGGCTAGGGTTAGCTTTAGGATTAGGGTTATGGCTAGGTTTATGTTTAGAGTTAGTGCTATGGCAAGGGTTAGGTTTAGGGTTAGAGATAGGGCTAGATTTAGGGTTAGGGTTAGGGTTTGGGCTAAGGCTAGGGTAAGGGCTAGGGGTAGTTTTAGGGTGAGGTTTAGGTTTATTACTAGGGCTATGTTTAGGGTTAGGGTTAGGGCTAGCGCTAGCTTTAGGTTTAGTAATAGGTTAGAGTTAGGAATAGGGTTTGGGTTAGGTCTAAGGTTCGGGCTATGTTTAGGTTGAGGGTTCGGGTTAGGGTTAGGGCTAGGGCTAGGGTTAGGGTTAGGGCTATGGCTAGGGCTAGGGTGAGGGATAGGGTTCGGGTTAGTGTAGGGCTATGGTGAGTGTTATGGTTAGGGTTTGGTTAGGGCTAGGGTTAGTGTTAGGGATAGGTCTAGGGCTAGGGCTAGGGTTAGGGCTAGGGCTAGGGTTAGGGGTAGGGTCAGGGCTAGGACTAGGGTTAGGTTTAGGGTTAGGGCTATGGTTCGGTCTAGGGTTAGTGTTAGGGTTAGGGTAGTGCTAGGGCCAGGGCTAGGGCTGGGGTTAGGTTTAGGGTGAGGGTTAGGTCTAGGGCTAGCGTTAGGTATTAGGGTTAGGGTTAGGGCTAGGGTTAGGGTACGGGCTAGGTTTAGGGTTAGGGCTAGGGTTAGGTTTCATTTAGTGTTTGAGTTAGGTCTAGGGCTAGGGATTTGTTCAGGTTTAGGGTTTGGGTTAGGGTTATGCCTAGGGCTAGGGTTAGGGTTAGGGTTAGGTTTAGAGCTAGGTCTAGCGTTAGCGTTAGAATTAGGGTTAGGTCCAGTGTTAAGGTTAGGATTCGGGTTAGGGTTAGGGCCAGGGCTAAGGCTAGGGTTAGGGATAGGGTTTGGGTTAGACTAGGGCAAGGACTAGGTCTAGGTTTATGCTCAGAGTTAGGGCTAGGTCTAGGGCTAGAGTTAGGGTTAGGGTTAGTGTTAGGGTTAGGGTTAGGTCTAGGTCTAGTGTTAGGGTTAGGATTAGTCTTTGGGTTAGGGTAGGGCTATGGCTAGGATTAGGGTAAAGGTTAGGGTTAGAGCTAGGGCTAGGTTTAGCGTTAGGGTTAGGGTTACGGTTAGGGCCAGAGTTAGGGTTTGGTTTAGGATTAGGGTTTAGGGCGAGGACTAGGGCTAGGGTAGGTTTAGGGTTAAATTTAGGGTTAAGCAATGGCTAGGGTTATGGTTAGGGTTATGGCAGAGTTAGGGTTAGGGTTAGTGCTAGGGCTAGGGCTAGGGCTAGGTTTAGGGATAGGGTTCGGTTTAGGGCTAGGGCAAGGGTTAGGGTTAGCGTTAGAGTTTGGGCTAGGGTTAGGTTTAGGGCTAGGGCTTGGGTTAGGGTTAGGTCAGGGTTAGGGTAAGGGTTTGGGTTAGGGCTATTGTTAGGTTACGGCTATGGGTAGGGTTAGGGCTAGTGTTCAGGTTAGGGTTAGGGTTAGGTCTTAGGCTAGGGCTAGGGTTAGTTTTCAGGTTAGGGTTAGGCCTAGGGCGATGGTGAGTGTTAGGGTTTGGATTAGGGCTAGGACTATGGTTAGGGTTAGGGTTAGGGTTAGGGTTACGGCTAGGGCTAGGGTTATCCTTATGGTTAGGGTTAGGGCCTGGGTTAGGTTTAGGGTTGGGGTTAGGGCTAGGGCCAGGGCTAGGGCTACAGTTAGGCTTAGGGTTAGGTTTAGGGCTAGAGCAAGGCCTAGGGCTAGGGTTAATGTTAGAGTTAGAGTTAGCGCTAGGCTAGGGTTAGGGCTAGGGTTAGGGTTAGGGTTAGGGTTAGGGCTAGGGCTAGGGTTAGGGATAGGGCTAGTACTAGGGCTAGGGCTATGGATAGGTTTAGTGTTAGGGTTAGGGTTAGGGCTAGGGATAGGGTTAGGGATAGGGCTAGTACAAGGGCTAGGGCTAGGGATAGGTTTAGGGTTTGGGTTAGAGTTAGGGCTAGGTCTATGGTTAGGGTTATGTCTAGTTCTAGCATAGGTTTAGGGTTAGGGTTAGAGTTGGGCTAGGATCAGGGTTAGTGCTATTTTTAGGGTATGGGCTAGGTTAGGGTTAGGAGTAGGGTTAGGTTTAGGGTTGGGTTAGGTCTAGGGCTAGGGCTAGGGTTAGGGTTAGGGTTCGGGTTAGGGTTAGTGCTAGGTCTAGGGATAGTGCTAGGGTTAGGTTTAGGGATAGGATTATGGCTATGTCCAGGTCCAGGGCTAAGGTTAGGGTTAGGTTTATGTTTAAGGATAGGGCTAGTGTTAGGCTTAGAGTTAGTGTTAGGGCTATGGCTATCATTAGGTTTAGGCTTTAGGTTAGAGTTTAGGCTAGGGTTAGGGTTAGGGCTAGGGTTAGGTATAGGGTTAGGGTTAGGTTCATGTTATGGTTAGGGCTAGGGCTTGGGCTAGAGTCAGGGTTAAAGTCAGGATTAAGGTTAGGGTTAGTGCTACGGCTAGGGTTAGCGTTAGGGTTAGTGTTAGGGCAGGGATATGGTTAGGGTTAGGGTTAGGGATTAGGTCCTGGGCTAGGGCTAGGGTTAGGGTTAGGTTTAGTGTTAGGATTAGGGCAAGGGCTAAGGCCAGGTTTATGTTTAAGCTTAACTTTAGTTCTAGGGCTAGGGTTAGTTTTAGGGTTAGGGCTAGGGCTATATTTAGGGCTAGGGCTAGGGCTAGGGCTAGGTTTAGTGTTAAGGTTAGGGCTAGGGCCAGGTGTGGGCTAGGGTTAGCGTTAGGGTTTTGATTAGGGCTAGGACTAGGGTTAGGGTTTGCGCTAGGTTTGGGGTCAGGGCTAGATTTTGGATCTTTAGGGTTAGGGCTAGGGTTAATGTACGGGCTAGGGTTAGGTTTATGGCTAGGGTTAGGGATGGTTTTAGTGTTAGGTCTAGGGCTGGGGAAAGGGTTAGGGTTTGGTTTCGGGTTATGTTTAGTGCTATGGCTAGGGTTAGGTTTAGGGTTATTGTTAGGGTTAGAGCTAGGGATTGGGTTAGCGTTAGGGTTAGGGTTAGGGCATGGTTTGGTTAGGGTTGGAGTTAGGGTTTAGGGCCAAGGCTAGGGCTAGGGCTAGGGTTAGGGTTAGGGTTACGGTTACAGTTAGGGTCAGGGTTAGGGTTAGTGTTAGGACTAGGGTTTAGGTTGAGGAAAAGGGCTAGGGTAGGGTTAGGGATATGTTTAGGGCTAAGGCAAGGGCTAGGGTTATGTTTAGGGTGAGGGCAGAGTTAGTGTTAGGGTTAGGGCTAGGGCTAGGTCAGGTTTATGGTTATGGTTCGGGTTAAGGTTAGAGCTAGGGCAAGGATTAGGGTTGTGTTTAGGGTTAGGGCCAGGGCTAGGTTAGGGTTAGGGTTTGAGTTTGGGCTAGGGTTAGGTTTAGGGCTAGGGTTAGGGTTAGGGTTAGGGTTAGGGTTAGGGTTAGGGCAGGGATAGGTCTATGGCTATATTTAGTGTTAGGGTTAGTGTTAGGGTTAGTGTTAGGGTTTGGGTTAGGGCTAGTGTTAGGGTAAGGCTATGGGTAGGATTAGTGCTAGGGTGCAGGTTTGGGTTAGGGTTAGGTCTAGGGCTAGGGTTAGCATTCGGTTTAGTGTTAGGGCCTGGGTTAGGGTTAGGGTCGGGGTTAGGGCTAGGGTCAGGGCTAGAACGAGAGTTAGAGTTAGAGTTAGGGTTAGGGTTAGGGTTAGGGTTAGGGCTAGAGCAAGGCCTAGGCCTAGGGTTAATATTAGAGTTAGAGTTAGGGCTAGGGCTAGGGTTAGGTCTAGGGTTAGGGTTAGGGTTAGGGCTAGTTCCAGGGTTAAGAATAGGGCTAGTACTAGGGCTAGTGCTAGGGATAGGTTTAGGTTTATGGTTAGATTTAGGGCTAGGTCTTGGTTAGGGTTAGGGGTAGGGTTAGCGTTAGGTTTATGGTTAGGGTTAGAGTTGGGCTAGGATCAGGGTTAATGCTATGGTTAGGGTTTGGGCTAGGGTTACGGTTTGGGCTAGTGTTAGGGTTAGGGCGAGGTTTAGGTCTAGGGCTAGGGCTAGGTTAGGGTTAGGGTTCGAGTTAGGGTTAGGTCTAGCTCTAGGGTTAGGGCTAGGGTTAGGTTTAGGGTAGGATTAGGGCTAGGGCCAGGGCTAGCGCTAGGGTTACTGTTCAGTGTAGGATTAGGGCTAGGGCTACGGTTAGGCTTAGAGTTAATGTTAGGGCTAGGGCTATTGTTAGGTTTGGGGTTTAGGTTAGAGTTTAGGCTAGGATTAGGGTTAGGTCTAGGGTTACTGTTAGGTTTAGTGTTAGGGTTAGCATTAGGTGTACGGCTAGGGATAGGGTTAGGGTTAGGTTTCAGGTTAGGGTTAGGGCTAGGGCTAGAGTCAGGGTTAAGGTTAGGTTTAGGGTTAGGGTTAGACCTACGGCTAGGGTTAGTGTTAGGGTTAGTGTTGGGGCAGGGTTATGGTTAGGGGTAGTGTTAGTGTTTAGGTCCTGGGCTAGGGCTAGGGTTAGGGTTAGTGTTAGGGTTAGGGTTAGTGTCAGGATTAGACAAGGGCTAAGGCTAGGTTTATTTAGGGTTAGGTTTAGTTCTAGGGCTAGGGTTAGTTTTAGGGTTACGGCTAGGGCTATATTTAGGGTTAGGTTTAGGGCTAGGGCTAGGGCTAGGGCTAGGGCTAGGGTTAGTGTTAGAGTTATAGCTAGGGCCAGGGGTAGAGCTAGGGTTAGGGTTAGGGTCAGGGTTAGGATTAGGGCTAGGTCTCAGGTTTGGGTTTGGGCTAGGATTAGTGTTGTGGCTAGGGATAGGGTCAGGGCTAGATTTTCGGCTAGGGTTAGGTTTAGGGCTAGGGTTAATCTATGGGCTAGGGTTAGGGTTAGGGCTAGGGTTAGGGATAGTTTTAGGGTTATTGCTAGGGTAGGAGCTAGGGTTTGGTTTAGCCTTAGGGATAGGGTTAGGGCAGGGTTTGGGTTAGGGTTAGAGTTAGGGTTTAGGGCCAGGGCTAGTGCTAGGGTTAGGGTTAGGGTTAGGGTTAGGGTTAGGTTTAGGACTAGGGCAAGGTCTAGGCTAGGGTTATGGTTACGGTTGTGTGTAGGGCTAGGGCTAGTGCTAGGGCTTGATTTAGGGTTAGGGTTAGGGTTAGGACTATGGCTAGTGTTAGGGTTAGGGCTAAGGTTAGGGCTAGGGCTAGGGTTAGGTTTACGGTTAGAGTTACGGCTATGGCTATGGTAGGGTTAGGGTTAGTGCTAGGGCTAGGCCTAGCATTACATTTAGGGTTAGGCTTAGAGTTTGGCCTAGGGTTATGGTTAGGGCTAGGTTTAGGGTATGGGTAGGGTTAGGATTAGGGCTAGGGCTAGCGTTAGGGCAATGGCTAGGGCTAGGAATAGGGTTTGGGCTAGGGAAATGGGCTAGGGTTAGGGTTAGGGTTAGGGTTAGGGTTAGGATTAGGCCTAGGGATAGGGTTAGGTTTAGGGTTAGGGCTAGGTCTATGGATAAGGCTAGGATTAGGGTAGGGCTCGGTTAGTGTTAGGGTTAAGGCTAGAGCTAGGGCTAGGGCTAGGGTTAGGGTTACTGTTATGGTTAGAGCTAGGGCTAGGGTTAGGTTTAGGATTAGGGCAGAGTTAGGGTTAGGGTTTGGCTTAGGGTTAGGGCTTGGGCTAGGGCTAGGGCTATATTTATGTGTAGTGTTACTTTTAGGGCTAGGGTAAGAGTTCGGTTTAGCGTTATGGTACAGTCTATATTTAGGTTTAGGGTTAGGGCTAAGGCTAGGGCTAGGTCTATGGTTAGTGTTAGGGTTAGGGTTAGGGTTAGGGTTAGGGGTAGGGCCAGGTCTAGGGCTAGACTTAGATTAGGGTTAGGATTAGGGCTACGGCTACTGTTAGGGTTTGGCCTAGGGTTTTGGTACTGGCTAGGTTTAGAGTTATTTTTAGGTTTAGGGCTAAGGCTAGGGTTTGGTCTAGGGTTAGTGTTAGGATTATGGCAAGGGTTGGGTCTAGGGTTAGTGTTAGGGATAGGTCTAGGGCAAGGGCTAGGGTTAGTTTTAGGGTTAGTGTTAGTTCTAGGGTTAGGGTTATTCTTAGGACTAGGTCTATGGTTAGGGTTAGTCTTAGGTCAAAGGCTTGGGTTAGGGTTACGGTTAGGGCTAGGGCCAGGGCTAGGGTAGCATTAGGGTTAGGATTAGGGCTAGGGCTAGAGTATGGTTAGGGTTAGGGTTAGGTTTAGGCCTAGGGCTAGCGTTAGGTTTACGGTTAGGGTTAGAGTTTGGGCTATGGTTAGGGTTTGGGCTAGGGTTAGGGTACGTACGAGTGTGTGGGTTGGGTTAGGGTTAGGGTTAGGGCTAGCGCTATGGTTAGGGTTAGGGTTAGGGCTAGGTCCAGGGCTAGGGCTCGGGTTAGGGTTAGGGTTAGAATTAGGGCTAATGCTAGGGTTAGGTTTAGGGTTAGGGTTTGGGCTAGGGCTACCATGAGGTTTATGGTTAGGGTTAGGGAACGGGCAAGGGTTAGGGTTAGGGCTAGGGTTAGTGTTAGGTTAGTGTTAGGGTATGGGTAGTTCTAGGGCTAGGGACATATTAGGGAATGGCTAGGGTTAGGGTTAGGGTTAGTCTTAGGTCTAGGGCTTGGGTTAGGTTTAGGGCTAGGGCTACGGCTAGCTTTAGGGTTAGGGTTAGGAGTAGGGCTAGGGCTAGGGCTAGGGTTAGGGTTAGGGTTAGGGCTAGGGCCAGGACTAGAGCTAGGATTAGCGTTAGGTTTTGGTTTAGGATTAGGCCTAGGGAAAGGGTTAGGTTTAGGGTTAGGGCTAGGTCAATGGTTAGGGCTAGGATTAGGCCTAGGACTCGGGCTAGGGCTAGGGTTAGGGTTAGGGTTAGTGCTAGGGCCAGGGCTAGGGCTACGGTTAGGGTTAGGGTTATGATTATTGCGAGGTCTACGGTTAAGCTTAGGGTTAATGTAGGGCTAGGGCTAGAGTTAGATTTAGGGTTAAGGTTAGAGTTTGGGCTAGGGTTAGGGTTTTTCTAGGGTTAGGGTACTGGCTACGGTTAGAGTAAGGGTTAGGTTTAGGGTTAGGGCTATGGTGTGGTCTAGGGTGAGAGTCAGGGTTATGACTATGGCTAGGTATAGGGTTAGTGTTAGGGCTAGGGCAAGGGATAGGGTTAGGATTAGGTTTAGTTTTAGGGCTAGGGTTAGGGTTAGGGTTAGGGATAGGTCCAGGGTTAGTGTTAGGGTCAGGGCTAGGGCTAGGGCAAGGACTAGGCTTAGGGCTAGGTTTAGCATTATGGTTAGGATTAGGGATAGGGCTAGCGTTAGGTTTAGGGTTATGGTTAAAGTTTGGGAAAGTGTTAGGTTTATGATTAGGGCTAGGGCTAGAGCTAGGATTAGGGTTAGGATTAGCGCTAGGGCTAGGTCTGGGTTTAGGGTTACGGTTTATGTTAGGGCTCTGGCTATGGCTAGGGCTAGGACTAGGGTTAGGGTTAGGGTTAGGACTAGGTCTAGTGCTAGGGCTAGAGTTATGGTTAGGGTTAGTGTTATGGCTAGGGCTAGTGTTAGGGTTAGGTCTAAGGCTAGGGCTAGGGCTAGGGTTAGGGTTAGGGTTACAGTTAAGGCTACGGTTATGGTTATGGTTAGGTGTAGGGGTAGGACTAGCGTTAGGTTTAGTGTTAGGGTTAGAGTTTGGGCTAGGGTTAGGATTAGGGCTAGTGTTAGTGTATGGGTTAGGGTTATGATTAGGTCTAGGGTTTGGGTTAGGGTTTGGGTTAATCTAGGGCTAGGGCTACGTTTAGGGTTGGGTTCGGTTTAGGATTAGGGTTGGGGCTAGGTAGGGAAAGGGTTATGGCTAGGGCTATTGTTAGGGTTAGGGATAAGGCTAGAGCTAGGGCTAGGGCTAGAGCTAGGGTTTGGGTTACTGTTAGGGTTAGAGCTAGGGCTAGGGTTAGTGTTAGGGTTAGTACAGAGATAGGGTAAGGGTTATGGTTAGGGCTTGGGGTAGGGCTAGGGCTAGGTTTATGTTTAGAGTTAGTTTTAGGGCTAAGACAAGGGTTAGGATTAGGGTTAGAGTTAGAATTACAGCTACGGCTATAGTTAGGGTTAGGGTTAGGGGTAGGGGTAGGGCTAGATTCAGGTTTAGCGTTAGGGTTAGAGTTTGGTCTAGGATTAGGAGTAGGGCTAGCGTTAGGTTTAGGGTTAGGGTTAGAGTTTGGGCTAGGGTAGGGTTAGGGCTAGGCTTAGTGTATGGCCTAGAGTTAGGATTAGGGCTAGGGTTTGGGTTTAGGTTTGGGTTAATCTAAGGCTAGGGCTAGGTTTAGTGGTTGGGTTCAGGTAGGGTTAGGGCGAGGGCTCTTGTCAGGGCAAGGGTTAGGGCTAGGGCTAGGTCTATGGTTAGGGTAAGGGATAAGGCTAGAGCTAGGGCTAGGGCTAGAGCTAGGGTTAGGGTTACTGTTAGGGTTAGAGCTAAGGCTAGTGTTAGGGTTATTGTTAGGGTTAGGGCAGAGTTAGGGTTAGTGTTATGGTTAGGGCTTTGGCTAGGGCTAGGTTTATGTTTAGAGTTAGTTTTAGGCCTAGGCAAGGGTAGAGTTAGTGTTAGGGTTAGGACTAGGTCTAGGGCTAGAGGTAGGGCTTGCGTTAGGGTTACGGTTAGGGTTGGGGCAGGGCTAGAGCTAGGGTTAGGGTTAGAGTTTGGGCCAAGCTTAGATTTAGGGCTAGGTTTAGGTTACGGGCTAGGGTTAGGGTTAGGTTTAGGGGTAGTGCTAGGGTTTGGTCTAGGTTAAGATTTAAGGTTATGGCTGGAGCTAGGGTTAGGGTTAGGATCAGGATTAGGGCTAGAGCTAGGGTTAGGGTTAGGGTTAGGGCTAGCGCAGGCATTAGGTTTACGGTTAGGTTTAGAGTTTTGACTAGTGTTAGGGTTTTTTCTGGGTTAGTGTACGGACTAGGGTTAGGGTTAGGTCTAGGGTTAGGTCTAGGGTTAGTGTTCGGGTTAGATTTAGGGCTAGGGCTAGGGTTAGGGTTAGAGTTAGGCCTAGGGCAAGGATTAGGTCTAAGGTTAGGGTTAGGGTTTGGGTTAGGGCTAGGGCTAGCTTTAGGTTTAGTGTTAGGGTTAGAGTTTCAGGTATGGTTAGGGTTAGGGCTAGGGTTATGTTACGGGTTAGGGTTCGGCTTAGGGCTAGCATTAGGTTTAGGGTAAATGTTAGGGTTCTGTTAGGTGAATGGCTAGGAATAGGGTCAGAGTTAGGCTTTGGGTTAGGGTTAGTGCTAGAGCTAGGGTTATGGTTAGGGTTAGAGCTAGGTCTAGGGTTAGCGTTAGGTTTAGGGTTAGTGTTTAGGTTTAGGGCCAAGACTAGGGCTAGGGTTAGGGTTAGTGTTAGGGTTAGGGCTATGGTTGTGTTTCTGGTTAGGGTTTGGGCTAGGGCTAGGTCTAGGGCTAGGGTTAGGATTAGGGCTAGGGCTAGGGTTAGGGTTAGGGCTAGGGCTAGGGCTAGGGCTTGGGTTAGGGTTAGGGCTAGGGCCAGGGCTAGTGTTAGGGTTAGAGTTAGTGTTAGGGTTAGTGCTAGAGTTAGGGTTAGCGTTAGGGCTAGTGCTAGGTCTAGGGCTAGGGTTAGATTCGAGGTTAGGTTTAGGGCTAATGTTATTGTTTTTCTAGGGTTAGAGTTAGGGTTATGGCTAGTGCTAGTGCTAGGGTTAGTGTTAGGGTTAGGTCTAGAGCTAGCGCTAGGGTTAGTTTTAGGTTTAGCGTTAAGGATAATGTTAGGGTTAGGGTTAGGGCCATGGCTAGGGCTAAGGTTAGGGTTAGGGTTAGGATTAGGTCTAGGGCTGGGGTTAGTGTTCAGGTTAGGGTGAGGCTTAGGGCTATGGCTATGGTTAGGGTTATGGTTAGGGTTAGAGTATGGCTAGGTTAGGGTTAGGGTTAGGGTTAGGGTTAGGGTTAGACTTAGGGCCAGAGTTAGGGTTAGGGTTAGGGTTAGGGCTAGGTCCAGGGCCAGGGCTAGGGTTAGGGTTAGTGTTAGGGTTAGCGTTAGGGTTAGGGCTAGGGCTAGGGCTTCGGCTAGGTTTGGGTCTTGGTTTATGTTTAGGGTTATGGTTAGGGCTAGGGCTAGTGTTAGGGTTAGTGTTAGGCCTAGGGCTATATTTAGGGTTAGGGTTAGGGTTATGGCTAGAGCTAAAGTTAGGGCTAGGGCTAGGTTTAACGTTCGGGTAGGGTTCGGTTATGACTAGGACTAGGTTTACTGTTAGGGTTAGGGTTAGGGTTGCCTTAGGTTTAGGGTTAGGGCAGTGTTGTTTAGGGTTAGTGTTAGGGTTTAGAGCCATGGCTAAGGCTAGGGTTAGGGTTCGGTTTAGGGTAGTGCTAGGTCAAGGGATTGGCCTAGGGTTATGTTTAGGATTAGGATTTGGGGTACGGCTAGGGCTAGGGGTAGAGTTAGGGTTAGAGTTAGAGTTAGGACTAGGGCTAGTGTTAGGGTAGGGCTAGGGCTAGGGTAGGGCTAGGGTTAGGGTTAATGTTAGGATTAGAGTTAGGGCTACAGACATGGTTAGGGTTAAGGTTAGGGTTATGCTTGGGCTAGCGTTCGGTTTAGGGTTATGGTTAGGTTTAGGGCTAGGGCTAGGTCTTGGGCTATGTCTTGGGTTAGGTTTTTGGTTAGGGTTAGGGCTAGGGCCAGGGCTCGGGCTACGATTAGGGTTAGGGCTTGGGGTAGGGTTAGCATTAGGGTTAGGGTTAGGGCTAGGTCTAGCGTTAGGTTTGGGGCTAGGGTTAGAGTTTGTGCTAGGATTAGTGTTTTTTTCTAGGGTTAGAGTACGGACTAGTGTTAGGTTTAGAGTTATAGTTAGGGTTAGGTCTTGGGCTAGGGCTAGGTTTAGGGTTAGTTTTATGGATAGGGTTAGGTCTAGGGCTAGGGCTAATTTTAGGGTTAGGGTTCGGGTTAGATTTAGGGCTAGGGCTAGGGTTAGGGTTATGGTTAGGGCTAGGAAAGGGTAGGGAAAGGGTTGGGGCTAGTGTAGGGTATGGTTAGGGTTAGGGTTAGCTCTAGGGACAGGGCTAGGGTAGGGTTAGGTTTAGAGTTAAGTTTAGGGCCAGCGTTAGGTTTAGGGTTAGGGTTAGAGTTTGGGCTATGGTTAGGTTCGGGCTAGGGTTAGGGTACGGGTTAGGGTACGGGTTAGGGCTAGGGTTACGTTTAGTGTCAGTGTTAGGTTTAGGGTTAGGGCTAGGGCTATGTTAGGATTAGGGCTAGTGTTACATTTTGGGTTAGTGTTAGGGTAGGGCTATGGCTAGTTCTAGGGCTAGGCCTAGGTTTAGGTTTAGGTTCAGGGCACAGGTTAGGTTTAGAGTTAGGGTTACTGTTAGGGCCTTGTTATGGTTAGGGTTAGGGGTAGGTCTATGGGTAGGGCTAGGGTTAGATTTAGTGTAAGGTTGAGGGCTAAGGCTAGGGTTGGGTTAGGTTTAGAATTTGGGTTATTGCTAGAGCTATGATCAGGGTAAGTGTTAGGTTAGGGCTAGGGCTAGGGCTATGGTTAGCGTTAGGGTTAGAATTAGGGCTATGTCTAGGGTTAGGGTTAAGTTTAGGGCTAGGGCTATGGCTATGGTTAGGGTTAGGTTTAGGTCTAGGTTTAGGGTTGGGTTTAGGGCTAGGGTTAGGGTTAGGGCTAGGGCTCTGTATACTGTTATGGTTAGGGTTAGGTTTAGGTCTAGGTTTAGGGTTAGGGTTAGGTCTAGGGCTAGGATAAGGGTTAGGGTTAGGGCTAGGGCTAGTGCTAGGGCTAAGTTAGGGTTAGGGTTATGGCTAGGGCTAGTGCTAGGGCTAGGTTAGGATTATGGTTATGGCTAGGGCTAGGGCTAGGCTTAGGGTTAGGGTTAGGGCCAAGGCCAGGGTTACGGTTAAGGTTAGGGTTAGGTTTAGCTCTAGGTTTAGGGTTGGGTTTAGTGCTAGGACTAGGATTAGGGTTAGGGTTAGGGCTAGGGCTAGGGCTTGGTTAGGGTTAAGGCTATGGCTAGGGCTAGGGCTAGGGCTAGGGTTAGGTTTAGTGCTAGGGCCAGGGCTAGGGATAGGGCTAGTGTTAGGTTTTGGGTAGGGTTAGTTTTACGGTTAGGGTTAGGGTTAGGTTTAGAGCTAGGTCTAGGGTTAGCGTTAGGATTAGGTTTAGGGCCAGGGTCAGGGGTAGGGTTTGGGTTAATGTTTAGGGCCAGGGCTAGGGCTAGGTTTAGGGTTAGGGTTAGGGTTAGGGTTAGAATTTGGACTAGGGTTAGGGTTTTTTCTAGGGTTAGAGTACGGGCTAGGGTTAGGGTTAGGTTTTGCGTTAGTGTTAGGGTTAGGGCTACGGACATGGTTAGGGTCAGGGTTAGGTTTAGGCCTGGGCTAGCGTTAGGTTTAGGGTTAGTGTTAGGGTTAGTGCTAGGGCTAGGGCTTGGGCTAGGTCTAGGGTTAGGGTTAGTGTTAGTGTTAGGGCTAGGGCCAGGGCTAGGGTTAGGATTAGGGTTAGGGTTAGAATTAGGGCTTGGTCTAGGGATAGCATTAGGGTATGGTTAGGGCTAGGGCTAGCGTCAGGATTAGGGTTAGGGTTAGAGTTTGGGCTAGGGTTAGTGTTTTGTCTAGGGTTAGAGTACGGGCTAGGGTTAGGGTTAGGTTTAGGGTTAGTGTTAGGGTTAGAGTTAGGTCTATGGCTAGGGCTAGAGTTAGCGTTAGTTTTCGGTTTAGGGTTAGGTTTAGTGTTAGGGCTAGGGTTAGGGTTAGGGTTATGGTTAGGTTTAGGTCTAGGGCTAGGGCTACGGTTATGTTAGGGTTCTGGTTAGATTTAGGGCTAGGGCAAGGGTTAGGGTTATGGTTAGGGTTAGGGCAAGGTTAGGGCTAGGGTTAGGGTCTGTGCTAGGGCTGGGGCTACGTTTAGGGTTAGGGTTAGCGCTAGGGACAGTGTTAGGGTAGGGTTAGGGTTAGGGTTAGGTTTAGGGCCAGCATTAGGTTTATGTCTAGGGTTAGAGTTTGGGCTATGGTTAGGTTTGGGCTAGGCCTAGGGTATGGGTAAGGGTTAGGGTTAGGGCTAGGGTTATGTTTATGGTTAGTGTTAGGGTTAGGGTTAGGGTTAGGGCTAGGGCTATGTTAGGGTTAGGGCTAGGGCTTAGGGTTAGGGCTAGGGCTAGACTTAGGTTTAGGTTTAGGTTCAGGGCTAGGGTTAGGTTTAGAGTTAGGGTTATGGTTAGGGTTAGGGTTGGGATTAGGGCTAGGGCTAGGGCTAGGGCTAGGGTTAGATATAGGGTTAGGTTTAGTGCTTGGGCTAGGGTTTGATCTAGGTTTAGAGTTTGGGTTATTGATAGAGCTCGGGCTAGGGTTAGTGTTACGCTAGGGCTAGGGCTAGGGCTATGGTCAGCGTTAGGGTTAGGATTAGGGCTATGTCTATGGTTAGGGTTAGGGTTAGGGCTAGGGCTATGTTAGGGTTAGGGTTAGTGTTAGGCCTCTGGCTAGGTCTAGTGTTAGGCTTAGTGTTAGGTTTAGGTCTAGGTTTAGTGTTAGTGTTAGGGCTAGGGCTAGGGCTAGGGCTAGGGTTAGGGTTAGGGTTAGGGCTAGTGCTAGGGCTAGGGCTAGGGCTAGGTTTAGTGTTAGGGTTATGGCTAGGGCTAGGGCTAGGGCTAGGGAAGAGCTAGGGCTAGGGTTATGGTTAGGTTTAGGGATAGGTCCAGGGCTAGGACTATGTTTAGCATTAGGGTTATGGTTTGGGATATGTTTAGGTCTAGGTTTAGGGTTAGGGTTATGGCTAGGGCTAGGGCTAGGGCTAGGGCTAGGCCCGGGCTAGGGTTAGGATTAGGGTTAGGGTTAGTGCTAGGGCTAGGGCTAGGGCTAGAGTTAGGGTTAGGTTTAGGCTTAGGGTTAAGGTTAGGGTTCCGGTTAAGTTTATGGCTAGGGCTAGGGTTAGGGTTATTGTTAGGGATTAGTGCAAGGGATAGGCCTAGGTTTAGGTTTAGGGCCTGGGCTAGGGTTATGGTTAGAGTTAGTGTTAGGGTTAAGGTTAGGCCTAGGGTTACGGTTAGGCTTAGGGCTATTGCTAGACTAGGCCTCGGGTTAGATTCAGGGTTAAGTTTAGGTCTAATGCTAGGGTTTTTTTAGGGGTAGAGTTTGGGTTATAGCTAGGGCTAGGGCTATGGTTAGTGTTAGGGTTAGGTCTAGGGCGAGGGCTAGAGTTAGTTTTAGGATTAGGGTTAGGGCTAGGTTTAGGGTTAGGGTTAGGCCTAGGGCTAGGTTTAGGGTTGGTTTTAGGGCTAGGACTAAGTTTAGCGTTAGGGTTAGGGCTTGGGCTAGGGCCAGGGCTATGGCTAGGTTAGGGTTAGGGCTAGGGCCAGGGCTAGGGCTATGTTTAGTGTTAGGGTTACGGTTAGGGTTAGGTTTAGGTCTAGGTTTAGGGTTAGGTTTAGGGCTAGGTCTAGGGTAAGGGTTAGTGTTAGGGCTAGGGCTAGGGCTAGGGTTAGGGTTAGGGTTAGGGCTAAGGCTAGGTTTAGGGTTATTGTAATGGCTAGGGGTAGCTCTAGGGCTAGTGTTAGGGTTAGGGTTAGTGCTAGGTCCAGGGCTAGTTCTATGGTTAGTGTTATGGTTAGGATTAGGACTAGGGCTAGGGTTTTCTTTTGGGTTAGGGTTAGGGCTAGGGACAGGGCTCGGGCTAGGTTTAGGGTTATGGTTAGGATTATGGCTTGGGCTAGGTTTAGCATTATGGTTATTGTTAGGGCTACGGCTAGTGTTAGGTTTAGGGTTAGGGTTAGAGGTTGGGCTAGGATTAGTGTTTTGTCTAGGGTTAGAGTACGGGCTAGGGTTAGGGTTAGGTTTAGGGTTAGTGTTAGTGTTAGGGTTAGGTCTAGGGCTAGGGCTAGGATTAGGGTTAGGGTTCGGGATAGGGTTAGGGTTAGGGTTAGGGTTAGGGTTAGGATTAGGGCAAGCGTTAGGTTTAGGGTTAGGGTTAGAGTTTGGGCTATGGTTAGGTTTGGGCTAGGGTTAGGGTATGGGTTAGGGTGAGGGTTAGGGTTAGGTCTAGGCTAGGGCTACGGTTAGGGTTATGGTTCGGGTTAGATTTAGGGCTAGGTCTAGTGTTAGGCTTAGGGTTATGGTTAGGGCTAGGGCAAGGGTAGGGCTAGGGTTAGGGCTAGGGCTAGGAATAAGTTTAGGGTTAGGTTTAGGCCTTGGCCTGCGTTAGGTTTAGGGTTAGGGTTAGGGTTAGTGCTAGGGCTAGGGCTTGGGCTAGGTCTAGGGTTAGGGTTTGGTTAGCGTTAGGGATAGGGCGAGGGATAGTGCTAGGGCTAGGCCTAGGTTTAGGTAGGTTCAGGGCTAGGGTTAGTGTTAGAGTTAGGGTTAGGGTTAGGGCTAGGGTTAGGGTTGGTATTAGGGCTAGGGCTAGCGTTAGATTTAGGGTTAGGTTTAGTGCTAGGGCCTGGGTTTTGTCTAGGTTTAGAATTTGGGTTATTGCTACTGCTATGGCTAGGTTTAGTGTTAGGTTAGGGCTATGGCTAGAGCTATGGTTAGCTTTAGGCTTAGGATTAGGGCTATGTCTTGGGTTAGGGTTTGGGTTAGGGCTAGGGCTAGGGCTAGGGTTAGGCTTAGGGTTAGGTTTAGGTCTAGGTGTAGGGTTAGGGTTAGAGCTAGGGCTATGATTAGTGTTAGGGTTAGGATTAGGGCTAGGGCTAGGGTTTGGTTTTCGGTTAGGGTTAGGGCTAGCGATAGCGTTAGGTTTAGGGTTAGTTTTATAGTTTGGGCTAGGGTTAGGTTTGGGGCTAGGGTTAGGGTATGGTCTAGGGTTAGGGTTAGGGTTAGGGTTAGGGTTAGGGTGAGAGTTAGTGTTAGGGTTAGAGTTAGGTCTGGAGCTAGGGATAGGGTCATGGTTAGGGTTTGTGTTAGGATTAGGGCTAGGGCTAGCGTTAGGTTTAGGGTTAGGGTTAGGCTTAGGGCTAGGCCTAGGACTTGGGCTAGGTCTAGGGTTAGGGTTTTGGTTAGGGTTATGGCTAGGGCCAGGGTTCGGGCTAGGATTAGGGTTAGGGTTAGGATTAGGGCTCAGTATAGTTTTAGCATTAGGGTTAGGGTTAGGGCTAGGGCTAGCGTTAGGTTTAGAGTTAGGGTTAGCGTTTGGGCTAGGATTAGGTCTAGGGCTAGGGCTAGGGGTAGGGCTAGGGCTTAGGGTTAGGGCTAGGGCTAGGGCTAGGTTTAGGTTCAGGTTCAGGGCTAGGGTTAGGGTTAGAGTTAGGGTTAGGGTTAGCGCCTGGTTAGGGTTGGGATTAGGGCTAGTGCTAGACTAGGGCTAGGGTTAGATTCAGGGTTAGGTTTTGGTCTAATGCTAGGGTTTTGTCTAGGGTTAGAGTTTGGGTTATGGCTAGGGCTAAGGCTAGGATTAGTGTTAATGTTAGTTCTAGGACTAGGGATAGGGTTAGTTTTAGGGTTAGGGTTAGGGCTAGGGTTAGGTTTAGGTTTAGGGCTAGGGCTAGGGTTAAGGATAGGGTTAGGGTTAGGGCTAAGGCTAGGGCTAGGGCTAGGGATAGTGTTAGTGTTATGGCTAGGGCTAGCTCTAGGGCTAGTGTTAGGGTTAGGGTTAGTGCTAGTGCCAGGGTTAGGGCTATGGTTAGTGTTAGGGTTGGGATTAGGGCTAGGGCTAGGGTTTGGTTTTGGGTTAGGGTTAGGGCTAGGAATAGCATTAGGTTTAGGTTTAGGTTTAGAGTTTGGGCTAGGTTTAGGTTTAGGGCTAGGGTTAGGGTATGGTCTAGGTTTAGAGTTAGGGTTAGGGTGAGGGTTAGTGTTAGAGTTCGGGTTAGGTCTAGAGCTAGGGATAGGGTCAGGTTTAGGGTTTGTTTTAGGGTTAGGGCTAGGGCTAGTGTTTTGTCTAGGGTTAGAGTACGGGCTAGGGTTAGGGTTAGGTTTAGGGTTAGTGTTAGGGTTAGGGTTAGGGCTACTGACATGGTTAGGGTTAGGGTTAGGTTTAGGCTTGTGCTAGCGTTAGGTTTAGGGTAGGGTTAGGATTAGTGCTCGGGCTAGGGCTTGGGCTAGGTCTAGGGTTAGGGTTAGGGTTAGGGTTAGGGTTAGGATTAGTCTTAGGGTTAGGGCTAGGGCTTGGGCTCAGGCTAGGATTAGGTTTAGGATTAGCATTAGGGCTCGGGTTTAGGGTTAGCATTAGTCTAAGGGTTAGGGCTAGGGCTAGCGTTAGGTTTAGGGTTAGGGTTAGAGTTTGAGCTGGGGTTAATGTTTTGTCTAGGGTTAGATTACGGGCTAGGGTTAGGGTTATGTTTAGGGTTAGTGTTAGGGTTAGGGTTAGGTCCTCGGCTAGGGCTAGGTTTAGGGTTAGGGTTCGGGTTCGGGTTAGGGTTAGGGCTAGGGCTAGGGTTAGGATTAGGGTTATGGTTAGGCTTAGGTCTAGGGCTAGTTTTACGGTTAGGGTTAGGGTTCGGGTTAGATTTATGGCTAGGGCTAGGGTTAGGGTTATGGTTAGGGCTAGGGCAAGGGTAGGGCTAGGGTTAAGGCTAGGGCTAGGGCTACGGTTAGGTTAGGGTTAGCGCTAGGGAAGGGCTAGCGCTAGGGTTAGGGTTAGGGTTAGGACTAGGGCCAGGGCTCGGGCTAGGTTTAGGGTTATGGTTAGGATTATGGCTCGGGCTAGGTTTAGCGTTATGGTTATTGTTAGGGCTACGGCTAGTGTTAGGTTTAGGTTTAGGGTTAGAGTTTGGGCTAGGATTTGTGTTTTGTCTAGGGTTAGAGTACGGGCTAGGGTTAGGGTTAGGTTTAGGGTTAGTGTTAGTGTTAGGGTTAGGTCTAGGGCTAGGGCTAGGATTAGGGTTAGGGTTCGGGTTCGGGATAGGGTTAGGGTTAGGGTTAGGGTTAGGGTTAGGGTTAGGATTAGGGCAAGCGTTAGGTTTGGGGTTAGGGTTAGAGTTTGGGCTATGGTTAGGTTTGGGCTAGGGTTAGGGTATGGGTTAGGGTGAGGGTTAGGGTTAGGTCTAGGCTAGGGTTACGGTTAGGGTTAGGGTTCGGGTTAGATTTAGGGCTATGTCTAGTGTTAGGCTTAGGGTTATGGTTAGGGCTAGGGCAAGGGTAGGGCTAGGGTTAGGGCTAGGGCTAGGGCTAGGAATACGGTTAGGGTTAGGGTTAGCGCTAGGGACAGGGCTAGGACTATGGTTAGGGTTAGGGTTAGGATTAGCGCCAGCGTTATGTTTATGGGTAGGGTTTGAGTTTGGGCTATTTTTAGGTTTGGGCTAGGGTTAGGGTATGGGTTAGGGATAGGGTTAGGGCTAGGGTTACGTTTAGGGTTAGTGTTAGGGTTAGGGTTAGTGTTAGGGCTATGTTAGGGTTACGGCTAAGGCTAGGGCTAGGGTTAGGGGTAGGGTTAGGGCTAGGTCTAGGCCTATGTTTAGGTTCAGGTTCAGGGCTAGGGTTAGCGTTATAATTAGGGTTAGTGTTAGCGCCTGGTTAGCGTTGGGATTAGGGCTAGGGCTAGGGCTAGGGCTAGGGTTAGATTTAGGGTTAGGTTTAGGGCTAGGGCTAGGGTTTGGTCTAGCTTTAGATTTGGGTTATTGCTAGATCTAGGGCTAGGGTTAGTGTTAGGTTAGGGCTAGGGCTAGGGCTATGGTTAGCATTAGGGTTAGGATTAGGGCTATGTCTAGGGTTAGGTTTAGGATTAGGGCTATGTCTAGGGTTAGGGTTAGGGTTAGGGCTAGGGCTAGGGTATGGTTAGAGTTAGGGCTAGTGCTAGGGCTAGGGCTAGTACTAGGTTTAGGGTTAGGGTTAGCGCTAGGGACAGGGCTAGGGCTAGGTTTAGGGTTAGGGTTAGGACTTGGGCCAGCGTTAGGTTAATTGTTAGGGTTACAGTTTGGGCTATGGTTAGTTTTGGGCTAGGGTTATGGTATGGGTTAGGGATAGAGTTAGGACTAGGGTTACATTTAGGGTTAGTGTTAGGGTTAGGTTTATGTTAGGGCTAGGGCTATGTTAGGGTTAGGGCTAGGGCTAGGGGTAGGGCTAGGGCTTAGGGTTAAGGCTAGGGCTAGGCCTATGTTTATTTTCAGGTTCAGGGCTAGGGTTAGCATTAGGGTTAGGATTATGGCTATGTCTAGGGTTAGGTTTAGGGTTAGGGCTAGGGCTAGGGTTAGGGTTAGGGTTAGGGCTAGGGCTAGGGCTAGGGCTAGGATTAGTGTTAGGGCCAGGGCTAGGTTTAGGGTTCGAGTTAGGTTAGTGTGATGCTTAGGGTTAGGGTTAGGTTTAGGGGTAATGCTAGACTAGGTCTAGGGTTAGATTCAGGGTTAGGTTTTGGTCTAATGCTAGGGTTTTTTCTAGGGTTAGAGTTTGGGTTATGGCTAGGGCTAGGGCTAGGTTTAGTGTTAGGGTTAGGGTTAGGGCTAGGGTTAGGGTTAGTGTTAGGGCTAGGGCTAGGGTTAGGGTTAGGTTTCGTGTTCGGGTTAGTGTTAGGGCTAGGGCTAGGGTTAGGGATAGGGTTTCGGTTATGGTTAGTCTTAGGTCTAGGGCTAGGCCTCCGGTAGGGTTAGGGTTCGGGTTAGGTTTATGGCTAGGGCTAGGGTTAGGGTTATGGTTAGGGCTAGGGCCAGGGTAGGGCTAGGGTTAGGGCTAGGACTAGGGCTAGGTCTATGGTTAGGGTTAGCGTTAGCGCTAGGTTCAGGGTTAGGGCTAGGGTTAGGGTTCGGGTTAGGATTAGGTCCAGAGTTAGGTTTTGGTTTAGTGTTAGAGTTTGAGCTACGGTTAGGTTTGGGCTAGGGTTAGGGTACGGGTTAGGGATAGGGTTAGGGCTAGGATTAGGTTTATGGTTAGTGTTAGGGTTAGGGTTAGGATTAAAGCTAGGGCTATGTTAGGGTTAGTTCTAGGGCTAGGGCTAGGTTTAGGTTCAGGTTCAGGGCTAGGGTTAGGGTTAGAGTTAGGGTTAGGGTTAGCGCCTGGTTAGGGTTGGGATTAGGGCTAGGGCTAGGGCTAGGGCTACGGTTAGATTTAGGGTTTGGTTTATGGCTAGGGCTAGGGATTGGTCTAGCTTTAGAATTTGGGTTATTGCTAGAGCTAGGGCTAGGGTTAGTGTTAGGTTAGGGCTAGGGCTAGGGCTATGGTTATCGTTAGTTTTAGGATTAGGGCTATGTCTAGGGTTAGGGTTAGCGTTAGGTCTAGTGCTAGTGTTAGATTTAGGGTTAGGGTTAGGGCTAGGGTTAGTATTAATCTTAGGGTTAGGTTTAGGGTTAGGTTTAGGGTTAGGGTTAGTGCTACAGCTAGGGTTAGAGTAGGGTTAGGCCTATGGCTAGGGCTAGGGCTAGATTTAGGGTTAGGGTTAGGGCTAGTGCTAGACTAAGGCTAGGGTTAGATTCAGGGTTACGTTTTGGTCTAATGCTAGGGTTTTGTCTAGGGTTAGAGTTTGGGTTATGGCTAGGGCTAAGGCTAGGATTAGTGTTAGGGTTAGTTCTAGGACTAGGGCTAGGCTTAGGTTTAGGGTTAGGGTTAGCGCTAGGGACAGGGCTAGGGCTAGGGTTACGGTTAGTGTTAGGGTTAGGGCTTGGGTAGGGCTAGAGCTATGGTTATCGTTAGGGTTAGGGTTAGGGTTAGGTTTAGGGCTAGGTTTACGCTTAGGGCTAGGGCTAGGGGTAGGTTTAGGGTCAGGGTTAGGGCTAGGGTAGGGTTAGAGCTAGGGCTAGGCCTATGTTTAGGTTTAGGGCCAGTGCTAGGTTTAGGGTTCTAGTTAGGTTAGGGTAAGGCTTAGGGTTAGGGTTAGGTATAGGGCTAGTGCTAGACTAGGGCTAGGGTTAGATTCAGGGTTAGGTTTTGGTCTAATGCTAGGGTTTTGTCTAGGGTTAGAGTTTGGGTTATGGCTAGGGCTAGGGTTAGGGTTAGTGTTAGGGCTAGGGCTAGGGTTAGTGTTAGTGTTATGGCTAGGGCTAGCTCTAGGGCTAGTGTTAGGATTAGGGTTAGTGCTAGGGCCAGGGCTAGGGCTATGGTTAGTGTTAGGGATAGGATTAGGGATAGGATGATGGTTTGGTTTTGGGTTAGGTTAGGGCTAGGGATAGCGTTATGTTAGGGTTAGGTTTAGAGTTTGGGCTAGGGTTAGGTTTAAGGCTAGGGTTAGGGTTAGGGTTAATGTTAGAGTGAGGGTTAGTGTTAGGGTTAGGGTTAGGTCTAGAGCTAGAGATAGGGTTAGAGTACGGGCTAGGGTTAGGGTTAGTGTTAGGGTTAAGGTTAGGGCTACGGACATTGTTAGGTTTAGGGTTAGGGTTAGTGTTAGGGCTAAGGCCAGGGCTCGGGCTAGGATTAGGGTTAGGGTTAGGATTAGGTCTCGGGCTAGGGATAGCATAGGGTTAGGGTTAGGGCTAGGGCTAGTGTTAGGTTTAGGGTTAGGGTTAGAGTTTTTGCTAGTATTAGTGTTTTGTCTAGGGTTAGAGTACGGGCTAGGGTTAGGGTTACGTTTAGGGTAAGTGTTAGGGTTAGGGTTAGGGCTATGGACATGGTTACAGTTAGGGTTAGGGTTAGGGCCTGGGCTCGGGCTAGGATTAGGTTTAGGGTTAGGATTAGGTCTCGGGCTAGGTTTAGCATAGGGTTAGGGTTAGGGCTAGGGCTAGTGTTAGGTTTAGGGTTAGGGTTAGAGTTTTTGCTAGGATTAGAGTTTTGTCTAGGGTTAGAGTACGGGCTAGGGTTAGGGTTAGGTTTAGGGTTAGTGTTAGGGTTAAGGTTAGGGCTACTGACATGGTTAGGGTTAGGGTTAGTGTTAGTGTTAGGGCTAAGGCCAGGGCTCGGGCTAGGATTAGGGTTAGGGTTAGGATTAGGGCTCGGGCTAGGGATAGCATAGGTTAGGGTTAAGGCTAGGGCTAGTGTTAGGTTTAGGGTTAGGGTTAGAGTTTTTGCTAGTATTATTTTTTTCTCTAGGGTTAGAGTACGGGCTAGGGTTATGGTTAGGTTTAGGGTTAGGGTTAGGGTTAGGGCTAGGGTCAGGGCTCGGGGTAGGATTAGGGTTAGGGTTAGGATTAGGGCTCAGGCTAGGTTTAGCATTAGGGTTAGGGTTAGGGCTACGGCTAGTGTTAGGTTTAGGGTTAGGGTTAGAGTTTGGGCTAGGATTAGTGTTTTGTCTAGTGTTAGAGTACGAGCTAGGGTTAGGGTTAAGTTTAGGTTTATTGTTAGTGTTAGTGTTAGTGTTAGGTCTAGGGCTAGGGCTAGGATTAGGGTTAGGGTTCGGGTTCGGGTTAGGGTTAGGGTTAGGACTAGGGTTAGTGTTAGGTCTATGGCTAGGGCTAGGATTAGGGTTAGAGTTCGGGTTCGGGTTAGGGTTAGGGTTAGGACTAGGGTTAGGGTTAGGGATAGGGCTAGTGTCAGGCTTAGGGTTAGGTTTAAGTCTAGGTTTAGGGTTAGGGTTAGGGCTAGGGTTAGGGTTAGGGTTATTGTTCGGGTTAGATTTAGGGCTAGGGTTAGGGTTATGTTTAGGGCTAGGACAAGGGTAGGGCTAGGGTTAGGGCTAGGGCTAGGGCTAGGTCTATGGTTAGGGTTAGGTTTATCGCTAGGGATAGGGCTAGGACTAGGGTTAGGGTTAGGGTTAGGATTAGGGCCAGCGTTAGGTTTAGGGTTAGGGTTAGAGTTTGGGCTATGGTTAGGTTTAGGCTAGGTTTAGGGTACGGTTTAGGGTTAGGGTTAGGGCTAGGGTTATGTTTAGGATTAGTTAGGGTTAGTGTTAGTGTTAGGGTTAGGGCTAGGGCTATGTAAGGTTCAGGGCTAGGGCTAGGGCTAGGGGTAAGTCTAGGGCTTAGTGTTGTTCTGGGGCTAGGGCTAGGGTTAGGCCCTGGTTTAGGTTCAGGTTCAGAGCTAGGGTTAGGGTTAGAGTTAGAGTTAGGGTTAGCACCTGGTTAGGTTTGGGATTAGGGCTAGGGCTAGGGCTAGGGTTAGATTTAGGGTTAGGTTTAGGACTAGGGCTAGGGTTTTGTCTAGGTTTAGAATTTGGGTTATTGCTAGAGATAGGGCTAGGGTTAGTGTTAGGTTAGGGGTAAGGTTAGGGCTATGGTTAGTGTTAGGCTTAGGATTAGGTCTATGTCTAGGGTTAGGGTTAGGGTTAGGGCTAGGGCTAGCTTTAGGTTTAGGGTTAGGGTTAGGGTTAGGTTTAGGTCTAGGTTTAGGATTAGGGTTAGGTTTAGGTCTAGGTTTAGGTTTAGGGTTAGGGCTAGGGCTAGGGCTAGGTTTAGGGTTAGGGCTAGGGCTAGGGATAGGGTTAGGGCTAGGGCTAGGTCTAGGGCAAGCCTTAGCGCTAGTGCCAGGGCTAGTGTTAGGGTTAGGGTTAGTGCTAGAGCCAGGGCTAGGGCTATGATTAGTGTTAGGGTTAAGATTAGGGCTAGGGCTAGGGTTTGGTTTTGGGTTAGGGTTAGGGCTAGGGATAGCGTTAGGTTTAGGGTTAGTTTTAGAGTTTGGGCTAGGGTTAGGTTTATGGCTAGGCTTAGGTACGGTCTATGGTTAGGGTTAGGGTTAGGGTTAGGGTGAGTGTTAGTGTTAAGGTTAGGGTTAGGTCTAGAGCTAGGGATAGGGTCAGGGTTAGGGTTTGTGTTAGGGTTAGGGCTAGACTAGCGTTAGGTTTAGGGTTAGGGTTAGGGTTAGTGCTAGGGCTAGGACTTGGGCTAGGTCTAGGGTTAGGGTTTTGGTTAGGGTTAGAGCTAGGTCCAGGGCTCGGGCTAGGATTAGGGTTATGGTTAGGATTAGGGCTCGGTATAGGTTTAGCATTAGGGTTAGGGTTAGGGCTAGGGCTATCGTTAGGTTTAGGGTTACGGTTAGAGTTTGGGCTGGGGTTAGTGTTTTGTCTAGGGTTAGAGTACGGGCAAGGCTTAGGGTTAGGTTTAGAGTTAGTGTTAAGTTTAGGGTTAGGTTTAGGGCTAGGGCTAGGGTTAGGGTTAGGTTTCGTGTTCTGGTTAGGGTTAGGGCTAGGGCTAGGGTTAGGGTTAGGGTTTGGCTTATAGTTAGGCTTAGGTCTAGGGCTAGGGCTACAGTTAGGGTTAGGGTTCAGGTTAGATTTATGGCTAGGGCTAGGGTTAGGGTTATGGTTAGGGCTAGGGCAAGGGTAGGGCTAGGGTTATGGCTAGGACTAGGGCTAGGTCTACGGTTAGGGTTAGCATTAGCACTAGGGACAGGGCTAAGGCTAGGGTTAGGGTTAGGGTTAGGATTAGGTCCAGAGTTAGGTTTAGGGTTAGTGTTAGAGTTTGAGCTATGGTTAGGTTTGGGCTAGGGTTAGGGTACGGGTTAGGGATAGGGATAGGGTTAGGGCTAGGATTAAGTTTATGGTTAGTGTTAGGGTTAGGGTTAGGTTTAAGGCTAGGGCTATGTTAGGGTTAGGTTAGGGCTAGGGCTAGGGGAAGGGCCTGGGCTTAGGGTTAGGGCTAGGTCTAGGGCTAGGTTTAGGTTCAGGTTCAGGGCTAGGGTTAGGGTTAGGGTTAGCGCCTGCTTAGGGTTGGGATTAGGGCTAGGGCTAGGGCTAGGGTTAGATTTAGGGTTAGGTTTAGGGCTAGGGCTAGGGTTTGGTCTAGCTTTAGAATTTGGGTTATTGCTAGAGCTAGGGCTAGGGTTAGTGTTAGGTTAGGGCTAGGGCTAGGGCTATGGTTATCGTTAGTTTTAGGATTCGGGCTATGTCTAGGTTTAGGTTTAGCGTTAGGTCTAGTGCTAGTGTTAGGTTTAGGGTTAGGGTTAGGGCTAGGGCTAGGGCTATGGTTATCGTTAGTTTTAGGATTAGGGCTATGTCTAGGGTTAGGGTTAGCGTTAGGTCTAGGGCTAGTGTTAGGATTAGGGTTAGGGTTAGGGCTAGGGCTATGGCTAGTGTTAGGCTTAGGGTTAGCTTTAGGTCTAGGTTTAGGGTTAGGGTTAGGGCTGGGCTAGGGTTAGGGTTAGGGTTAGGTCTAGGGCTAGGGCTAGGATTAGGTTTGTGGTTAGGATTAGGGCTCAGGTTTAGGGTTAGCATTAGGCTAAGTGTTAGGTCTGGGGCTAGCATTAGGTTTAGCGTTAGGGTTAGAGTTTGAGCTAGGGTTAATGTTTTGTCTAGAGTTAGAGTACGGGGTAGGGTTAGGGTTAGGTTTAGGATTAGTGTTTGTGTTATGGTTAGTTCTAGGGCTAGGGCTAGGTTTAGGGTTAGGGTTCGGGTTCGTGTTAGGGTCAGGGCTAGGGCTAGGGTTACGCTTAGGGTTAGGGTTCGGGTTAGATTTAGGGCTAGGGCTAGGGTTAGGGTTATGGTTAGGGCTAGGGCAAGGGTAGGTCTAGGGTTAAGGCTAGGGCTAGGGCTAGGGCTACGGTTAGGTTAGGATTAGCGCTAGGGACAGGGCTAGGGCTAGGGTTAGGGTTAGGGTTAGGACTAGGGCCAGCGTTAGGTTTATGGTTAGGTTTACAGTTTGGGCTATGGTTAGGTTTGGGCTAGAGTTAGGGTATGGGTTAGGGATAGGGTTAGGGCTAGGGTTACGTTTAGGGTTAGTGTTAGGGTTAGGGTTAGTGTTAGGCCTAGGGCTATATTAGGGTTAGGGCTAGGGCTAGGGCTAGGGATAGGGGTAGGGCTAGGGCTTAGGGCTAGTGCTAGGGCTAGGCCTATGTTTAGGTTCAGGATCAGGGCTAGGGTTAGCGTTAGAGTTAGGGTTAGGGTTAGCGCCTGGTTAGGGTTGAAATTAGGGCTAGGGCTAGGGCTAGGGTTAGATTTAGGGTTAGGTTTAGGGCTAGGGCTAGGGCTAGGGCTAGGGTTTGGTCTAGCTTTAGAAATTGATTTATTGCTAGAGCTAAGGTTAAGGTTAGTGTTAGGTTAGGGCTAGGGCTAGGGCTATGGTTAGCATTAGGGTTAGGATTAGGGCTATGTCTAGGGTTAGGGTTAGGGTTAGGGCTAGGGCTAGGGTTAGGGTTAGCGTTAGGGCTAGGGTTGGGGTTAGGGTTAGCGCTAGGGACAGGGATAGTGCTAGGGTTACAGTTAGTCTCAGGGTTAGGGCTTGGGCCAGGGCTAGGGCTATGGTTAGCGTTAGGGTTAGTGTTAGGGTTAGTGTTAGGGCTAGGGCTAGGGTTAGGGTTAGTGTTATGGCTAGAGCTAGCTCTAGGGCTAGTGTTAGGATTAGGGTTAGTGCTAGGGCCAGGGCTAGGGCTATGTATAGTGTTAGGGATACGATTAGGGCTAGGATGATGGTTTGGTTTGGGTTAGGGTTAGGGCTAGGGGTAGCGTTAGGTTTAGGGTTAGGTTTAGAGTTTGGGCTAGGGTTAGGTTTAAGGCTAGGGTTAGGGTACGGTCTAGGGTTAGGGTTAGGGTTAGGGATAGGGTGAGGATTAGTGTTAGTGTTAGGCTTAGGTCTAGAGCTAGAGATAGGGTCAGGGTTAGGTTTTTTTTTAGGGTTAGTGTTAGGGCTAGTGTTAGGTTTAGGGTTAGGTTTAGAGCTAGGTCTAGGGTTAGCGTTAGGATTAGGTTTAGGGCCAGGGTGAGGGTTAGGGTTTGGGTTAAAGATTAGGGCCAGGGCTAGGGCTAGAGTTAGGGTTAGAGTTTGGGCTAGGGTTAGTGTTTTGTCTAGGGTTAGAGTACGGGCTAGGGTTAGGGTTAGGTTTAGGGTTAGTGTTAGGGTTAGGGTTAGGGCTACGGACATGGTTAGCGTTAGGGTTAGGGTTAGGGTTTGGGCTAGGGTTAGGGTTAGGGCTTGGACGTGGTTAGGGTTAGGTTTAGGGTTAGGGTTAGTGTTAGGGTTAGGTCTAGGGCTAGGGCTAGGGTTAGGGTTATGGTTAGGGCTAGGGTAAGGGTAGGGCTAGGGTTAGGGCTAGGGCTAGGGCTAGGTGTATGATTAGGGTTAGGGTTAGCGCTAGGGACCGAGCTAGGACTAGGGTTAGGGTTAGGGTTAGGGTTAGGATTAGGGCCAGCGTTAGGTTTAGGGTTATGGTTAGAGTTTGGGCTATGGTTAGGTTTGGGCTAGGGTTAAGGTACAGTTTAGGGTTAGGGTTAGAGCTAGGGTTATGTTTAGGATTAGTTAGGGTTAGGGTTAGTGTTAAGGTTAGGGCTAGGGCTATGTTAGGGTCAGTGCTAGGGCTAGGGCAAGGGGTAAGACTAGGGCTTAGTGTTGGTAAGGGGCTAGGGCTAGGGCTAGGCCTAGGTTTAGGTAGAGGTTCAGGGCTAGGGTTAGGGTTAGGGTTAGGGTTAGCGCCTGGTTATGGTTGGGATTAGGGCTAGGGCTAGGGCTAGGGCTAGGGTTAGATTTAGGTTTAGGTTTAGGACTAGTGCTAGGGTTTTGTCTAGGTTTAGAATTTGGGTTATTGCTAGAGCTAGGTCTAGGGTTAGGGCTAGGGTTAGGGCTATGGTTAGCATTAGAGTTAGGATTAGGGCTATGTCTAGGGTTAGAGTTAGGGTTAGGGCTAGGGCTAGCTTTAGGTTTAGGGTTAGGGTTAGGGCTAGGGATAGGGCTAGTGTCAGGCTTAGGGTTAGGTTTAGGTCTAGGATTAGGGTTAGGGTTAGGGCTAGGGCTAGGTTTAGGGTTAGGGCCAGGGCTTGGGTTAGGGTTAGGGATAGGGCTAGGGCTAGGGCTAGGGTTAGGGCTAGTGCCAGGGCTAGGGCTATGGTTATTGTTAGGGTTAGGATTAAGTTTAGGTCTAGGTTTAGGATTAGGGTTCG